>NW_022045910.1:250304-603527 GCF_001654015.2 Drosophila navojoa
TATATATATATATATATATATATATATGTATATATATATATCCACATATTTATCTATCTCTTTGTCTCTCTCTCTCTCTGTCTCTCTCTCTCTCTCTCTGTATCTCTCTCTCCCTCTCTCTATCTCACTCTCGCGCTCTCTCTTCACTGCGTTTTTTCTTATTTAACTCATATACCTGCTCCCTGCTCCCATATTACGCCCATTAAGGTCTTTAGTGTTGCCACCTTATATTAAGTAAACACAAATTAATATATTATAATACCAACGCAACATTAATTGCACAATTGCGCAATAATTTAAAGTAAATTTTATACTATAAATTCATCGTCTAAGTAACTCGCTCAACTGCCAAAGGAAATTATCTCCCAAGTTCTGCTCCTTTCTATGAGCATAGTTGCTTAAACGCATTCCCTTCTGTGGCCACGCTAAGTGCAGTGCGCAACCCCATTCTTGGGTCGGTTGACAACCCGAAACCACATTTGTAACATTTGTGCCCAACATTTTAGTGGATGGCAGCGCACGCCAAATGTCAAGACCCGCACCAGACCCAGAACCTGAACCAGCCCCAGCATTGACCTATAAATAACTAAAGACAAAATACGCTCCCCCGCAGTTCTTGGGCACAATTCTTTCCAAATGCTTTGTCCTTGACTTTGCCCTGGCCCTGCCCTGGCACACTCGAACAATTAAAATGATTAATTAAGGCGTCGAGCAGCAGGACATTTTAGAGCTAATGACTTAATTAAGGCTCTAGCGCTTGTTGAGTGTTTCGGCCTAATGTGCTCGCCTCAACAGCCGCCGACCTTTGACCCTTTTTCCGTGTAATTGCTTAGCCCGAGATGTTGGTTTAATTAAAGCGTACCCGGCTAGCAAGTGCCACGGCAGCAAGACGCTTCTTGATCCCGATCAGGATCGCCTCGGCCCCGGGTTCCTGCTGTTGCTTCTCCTGCTTCCTGCTGCTGCTGCTGAGGTGTTCCCGCATCTAAATGAGCTGCTGCTTCTGTCGCGCAGCTGCTACGATACGCTGAGCTGACACATTATTAAACGCATCGCCGGCTGATCCTGACAAACGTGACTGCCCATTTTACACCTTGTTGTTGTTGTTGTTGTTGTGTAGCGGGCGCACGCGTTTCCTGCGCGTTTTTAAACGCTCGCTCAAGGCTGCGCGTATTTCCTGCTTGTTAGCTGTCGCTCTGCTGTCGTCCAGTTGCCCCGATTGCAATCGTTCCGATTGTCCCGGATTAAATTACAAAATATATTGTCATGTACATTGTCACGATATGATAGTTGTTATGTCTACCATAAAGTAGCTGCTGATTTGTACCCTATGCAAGTGACTGGACGTAGTTCTCAGACGGAGCAGTCTCTCAGCACATATGTATATATAAATACTCGAGCACAGATTATTGAGTTCTCAACTGGGGATCTTCGTATGTCAATCGAATATCAGATCTATATCTGATTCACAATGTTCCCAATCTTAAAGGAATATATGTATGTAGTTTATATTTATATCTATATTATTATAGGGCAACTTCCACTCTTGCATTATTTGTCCATTGCCCTACAAATTTTCGTTTTGCATTGACAAAGAACGAACAGAACAATCACGCTCTTTGTCGCCAGTTCAATCTAATGCGCATTGCCAGCAATTAACTGATTGAGCTAAACAATTTCGCCACAATGCATTAGCGTACATTAGCTCTACATCATCGGCCGGTTTATGGGCAATAGATAATTGATGTCAATAGAATTGTAAACGTCGTCTATCAGCGCATGGCGACACGGACAGCCAACATTTAGCCCGCAGACAGACGGACCTTCAATCAAATCGAATCAATTACAGCTTGTACGGCTAATGTAATATCGAATGCTGCCTTTTGTTTATTTGAGCCTGAACTGACTGACTGATTAATACGAACAACTCTGAAGATAAATAACTGTTTGCAATGCAAAACAAATTCTTAACCCCTTGATTGTCAACTGGTTGCGGGAAAATGATTAGCTGCAGGAATTGACTGAATGATATTATTATTTATTATAATTATTGTTAAAATTGTTATTAAATTAATTAATATATTGTTATTATTATTGTTATAAACACTAAAAAGAAATTTAAAATGATAATTCTATTTTTATTTTTTTTTTAGATATATTTATTTATATTATTCCAGTTCAATTTGATAAGAATCTATTCTTTGATTGGTTTCTCGATATACAGATCTTATTAATTTGAACCTATAACATTTACCGTATATCGGTTGTCTGTGTATTGACGTGCCTGTTCGGCTATATAAAGCTTGTTTTTTAACTGCTTTAAAAATTTATTAGTTAGGCGATTCGTCTGTTAATCGAATAAAGTCGTCTCAATTAAAGTGTTTACAAATATTGTTTTTTATATTATTTTAAATATATTTATTGAGTACACATTTATATATCTATATAAAATAGTAAAAGCTAGCAGTTCTATGATTACGTATATACGAATAATTTTTCCATGGAAATACGTCAAGCTCTAGCCTTCTTCAAGTTGACTTAGATTCATTGGATTTCCGGCACATTTAACATTTAACAAATTCTTGAACGCTATCCAAACACAAAATTGAGTTTTTCTAGTTATACGAAAAAGTTTCGAAAATCAAAGTCAAGTATATATTTCCTAGAGACTAGCTCAAGGCGAATGCATCGACGGCATTTGTGGTATAAATATGCAAATATCTCCGGACTCGCGTCTCAGATCTGTCGGCGCAGTTGGTCGCCAGTTGGTCGCCGATCGGAGTGGCCCCTGGCTGGGTGATCGATTATGCTGGAAGTGATTGCAACAGTTGCTAATCATAATAATAATTGATTTGTAAATATTTTGATTCAGATTGCAATGTTAATTAAAGTGCAACCGCAATGAGAGAATAATATTTATTGAGGCAAACTCAAGGTGCACAAATCACATGCCCAGATCCATAAATCAAATTGTTTTGCCTGTTGACAACGGAAACAACATCTTTCGGAAAACTCGAGCTGCAGCGCATAGCACTTTCGATATTTGTCAGACAACATTTTATATAGCAAGTGACAAGTTTTAGATTAACTTTTTTATATACATCTCCAAATTTCACATTGAAATGCTGCTGAGCCATGAGCTACTTGGCCAGCAGTTGCGACAGCTCTATGTTAGGGAATGGCAGTAAGTGCTACTCGGTCATATGGCATCTACATATATACCATCAGCCAGCTATCAATCCACAGCTCAGTCTCTGTCATTCTACAGAGCCGTCGCCATTGCTGGCAAAGTGTGGGTCAACGGGGGGCACGCTCTCCGGGCGGCGAGGAGGTACGGCTCGTGCACTTGGAACAATTGCAGTTCAAGTCGGACTTGTCGTACGGCCCGAATGGCACTGAGGACTCTGCCTTGGTTGTGCCCCTCTACCATATGTGGATGCGTCTCCACTCCATCGAGCCTAACTCAACGGTCCGCAATCCGCTGAATAGCATTTGTCGCCTTCGACTGGAACAGCAGCCTCTGCAGCAGAACCTGTGTCGGGTCGTCTCAATAGTGTGGAGCAGATGCTTTCTGAAGTTTTTTGGAGGACCTCGATTCGTGGACGCAATAACGCAAACGGGCAAACGTCAACTAACTACGGCCGTAAAGCAGCGGAATTGGTTGCAAGATTTGCTCATTGGATTTCTATCGGTAGGAATTTACAAAATAATTTTACACTGCAGCCTACTCTGTGTAGAGTTGAAGTATTATTAGTTTTACAATATTTGTACTATCGAAACTTTTCATATTTAAAGATATTTTTAATACATAATATAATTTTATATTAAAACATAGTTTATTTAGCTTATTCTATTATTATCCCATTATAATTATTCTTAATACATATTTTCTATATTTTCTCCCGAATCAAAGATAACCGAAAAACTGGAACAAGCACTTATTCCTGCGGATCCAAATCCTAACTATGTGTACCAATCGGCTGCTATGGAGATGATCGATTTAAGGGATATAAACACGCGTCTGAACTATGCTCTCGTCGATTATATTGTGAATAACGATGAACAACTGAAGGATATATTCCACACTGGAGACGACTCAGTCGTATCAAAGAATAAATAACATCATTTTATTGTACTTGAAGTGTTGTGGAATGGTTGCAGTTGCAACGGGTTTTTAGCCAGACTAATTCTAGTTTAGTAGTCTTTTCACGCCCCTGGGCGTTTGTCAGTCCATAAACTGAGCATAAAATAGTTTGTTTGGCTAAAATCAAGATTCGAAGAGCCAAGCTAAGAAAAAAGTTGGCAATTGATCGATGGAATTGCCGCCCGAAAGTGGTTTGGCCAGTCGCCGAGGCTCGATTGGTCGGGCGGCTCCATTGCTATTTACGATCGCATTAAATCTATATTTCTATGTTCGGCAACAGGTGGCATAGCCTTTGACTAGCTGCACTCTGGAGGATGCTTGACCCATTTCGCTAAGCAGCTGCGAGTGATTCATTTGATGAGGCAACTGGCGCCTGTCGCCAGCTCCTCTCGGCCGCAATGAATGTCATCATCATGGAAACTTATGCGTTCGACACATGCAAGCCGAATGCTGCATTCCAACCAACATTGAGGGTGCTTCCCACACGACGACGACAGCTAAATGAATCTCATTTAATTTGCCAAAATATTTATGCATGCCGCATTGGCATTGATTTCATTGGCTTTGGGCTAACAATTTCACCAGTTTCGTTGGCACGCCCAAAATGTGCCAGCCCCTAATTTATGAGCGTTATGAATCAAAGAAATCTGTCACACAACTTTATGACACTTTTTTCAGTGAGTATTTTATTCGTTTCTTTTTCGGTCTGCCTTTTTTTTTTTCTCCCCAATCTGTTGCTGGCTGACATTTTAATTTGGCAGCCATCGATGGCAATTTAATAAATTAAGCGCTTGATTCTTAATGGGATCGCAGAGTCTGGCCAGTGGTGAGCAATTTATGGGCAGCAAGTGAAGGGCACCTTCATACGAAATGGGAACCTTGAACCACGAATTTGGACAAGAGAAAGATTAAGGGATTTTTAGTAGGGAGTAAAAGGGAGTATTTGAAAATTATTAATTTAATTGAAATAAATATGACAAATATAAACTTAGGCTTTATTTCATTAAATCAAAATGCGCATGTATTTTTTATAATATTCAAATGATTTATACATTTTTAACAAATTTTTGATATATTCTATTCCCATATTATTTACTAGTGTAAAAATTGGCAAAGCTATTTCTATGATATTCTATATAAACTATTTTGTGGCACATAAATTTGTCTGCTCCTCGCATATTTAAAGAATTTTTTCAAATATTTATGGTTCTACCAAGTAATTTTCTCGCAGTTCATTTAGTTAATCAGTTTTTTCGAAATATTTCAAATATGTAAAATATTCATATGGGTAAAGTTCTTAAATTCCTCTTCTACAAACAAATTCCTAAGCTCCAACTTTCATCTTATCTATGGTAGCTCCTTGTCTTGTTACCGCTTCCCATGGTACGGACAGACACCTGTCTGGCATTGGTCGGGGCATCCGAGAGAAAGAGAAAAAGTCTTGAAGCTTTAATGTGAGCAATTTTTATTGTAGCTGCAACGAAATCGATATCAATATCGCGGCTATTAACCAAATCAGTGGAACGGCTATCGCGCGATAGACAACAATTTATGGAACTTGCCAGCAATAACAATTAATAAAATTAGAAGAAAAATATAAAAAAAAAAAAAAAAAATACAAGCCTGGTGGCCAATGGAGCATTTGTGGAGCTCAGATTACGGCGCTATCAAAACTTAATCAAATGTGAGAGACGATAGACGAGACAAAAGAGATGCATTGAGCATTGAGGAGAACTTCTCCGAGTTCTGTCTTCCTCTTCGACCACTATCTACCACTTGGGATGCTATCTTAAAGAGCTGCAAACCGGCCGCAGTCGAACCCGTTAAAACAAGCAGCCTGAATGGCTATGCGGAGTCTGCTTAGAGTCTGGAGTCTAGACTATAATCCTTTGGAGATCTTGTTGTGCGATAAACTTGGCTTTGCGTCTGATTAGTGTGGCCTAATGTGACAGCCAAGCGACGTTCCTAACTGTAGTTACTATTCTCTCGCCCTCTCGCTCTCTCTCTCCCTCTATCTATCTATCTCTTTATGACTGTGTCTCTCGCTCTTTTTGAGTGATGTAATTGGAGCGGCAGCCAAGCATTGTTGACCAGCCCGGGCCTTCTTGGCTTGCAACATAAATCAAGGTGCAACAACATGTTAGAGGCCGACGCGGGGCAACTTGTTGAACAGGCCTAAAGGAAAAACCGGCTGCTGCCGCTGCCGCTGCCGTTGTGGTTGCCAGCGCCCCCAACAGCAACAACAACAGCAAGCAAACATTTGTTGTCCTTAGGTAATGCGACAGTTGGCACCCTTTCAATACCCTACTTAGCTATGAACATATAGTTGGGATAGGTAGCATGAAATTGTGTATATATGTATATGAAATCAATTGAAGAATATATTGGGTTTGTTTAATTGAAAATGAATCAGAGCTCCTTTATGCTAGATTTGTCTTGCATATTATGTACTTTTTGTTTATTTTAATATTAATATAAATAAGGTTGAATATACAAAATTGTTAAGCCTTGTATGTAAATATATAATATAACTTTAGCCTTTCTATATAATAATTTCAAACTTCATTTCTCCGACAACTCTCTTAATTCTGAAGAGGATTATGTTCTTTATGTTTCCACTGTTTATAGGATATATGCTAGTAGAGCAGACTCTCTCTCATATGCTCTACTCAACTCGCAGTGCGCTGTTCCTGCTCCTGCCACTGCATTGCATATGCCGTTAAGATTTACGAGTATGTGTGTGATTGTGTATGGCTGCATGTGTGTGACAGGGCAACGTCTTGTGTGAGTCCCGCGTGTGGTCCTCATTTAATTACAACTCAATGAGTTCGGCCGAACTCGCCCAACAGGTGGTGTCCGCTGAATTCCCCCCACAAATATACACACGCACGCACACAAGCAAAGGTATGCACACACACACACACACACAATCAAATGCAACTCCACTGAACACCTCATCAACAATGTCGAGGCGCATGCATCAACTGCTGCCCAAATCACTTGACACAAAATGTTCTTTAACTGATTGAGCATTGACATTGAACTCTTCTTGTATATGTATTTATACATATACATATGTACATATGTATGTTTTATCTGATCGGAAACGCAGTCAGTTCGTAAGAATACCCCAAACGTTGACATATCTCAATAATCTGTTCATAAAAATACAAACAAAAGGGGGAAGGCGCATAAATGTCAAAAATATAATCGGCTCATATATCAAAAAATGCATAAGTTTACCGTTAGATGATGCATTAATCACCTTAAGCTGCAGCTCAATATTAGCTAATAGCTTTATGTGGGTTAAATGTTTGAGTTGGAGCTGCCTCTCAAGCAGCTCTTAAACGCCAAACTAATTAACTTCTGGTAACATGAAGCGTAGACAAAAAAAAAAAAAAAATGTGTCGAATGATATATACCCTAACTGCACGCAGATACGAAAGTTTTTAAAGAGCATAAGTTAACTATAGTTAAAAGAAGGTCTCTCTCTCTGTCTCTCGCTGTCTCTTGCTATCTCTAATCTGTGTTACATATTTGATGACTTCATTTTAAGGCCCTTAGCAAGAGTATGAGATACATGTGTTTGCCCCGAAGGCTGGCGCTAAGTTTGAGGGCCAAGTTAAAATAAAATTTTTCTGATTTACTTTTGGCTTGGCAATAAACGATGCGGCTGCAAGTCAAAAGCTAATTGAAACGACTTTATTACTACCAAAAATTGAACGTTTAAAAGTTGAAATATATTCGGACAAATATTCATATACCTACATTTGTAGCCGCAGGATACTTACAGCACAGAGTCGGAGAGCGAGAGAGTGAGAAAGAGAGAGTAGAGAGTGAAGCAAAGCGAAGCGAAGGCGTCAACTGAAATTTTTATGCGCCAACGGATATTTATACGTTTTAATGGCTTACGAATTGTGTTTACCAAGTTGCAGACGGAAGGCTGGCGCTTGCTGGAGCCCGATGGCAATGCTGAAATTTTACAACTTTCGCAGGAAATGCTGGCGAACCGAAAGGAAACACAATCCTTGGCAATAAATATGAGTCAAAGATGAAGCTAAAACAGAATTTCATAATTTACGAGCTCATGAATTGGTCAGAGAAAATCGAAACCCCATTTGGACGCCAGGCCCTGACGCAGTCGACTTCGGGCGAACTGAAAACAATGCCAAGCATTTCATAGAGCTGGCGATGCCACTTGCTGCATGCGGTGTCAACTGATCTGGCTTGCAACACAGACGCCAACTACACCTGTGGCCTCTGCCCTCGGGGACGCAAAGGGATGCAAAGGGCGGCCAGAACAGATCTCTGTTGAAATCGATATTTTGTTTATCTTTTTCTTTTGCGGCTGTGAACATTTCTATTGAATTTGATGGGTCGGTGAACCGGTTTTGATTTGAATCGCATTGCATTGATATCGAATTGGTATATTTCTTTCTCCCCTTAGAATTATTTCGACATTTTTATTGATCTCATTGACTGTGAGTCATTTGAGCTTTGGACTTGTTCGGCTATTGACGCAGCGATATTTTTGTGGGAGCGGGCGCGTCATTCATCTATATTTTGGACATGCCCAATTAAAATACAAAATTAGCAAAGAAAATGCGTCAAAGGTTTGTTCCATTGAAAAACCGCAGTGGTTTACGCTGCCAGGATTTACAAATAGTTTTTGGAATTGCGTAATCGGGAAACTTGTGTGAATTTGTGCACGTAGCCTTACAGCGTGACGTTGAGCACATCACATCGTCTCGTCTAGCTGGCACTATTAAGCAAATAAACTTATTAGCCAAACCAATTAGAAGTGAAGCGAATTGTTCTTTTTTTTTTTTTTGTTCTTTTTCTTCTGCTGACACGTTTATTTTGGTTAACTTCAATTCGAATTAATTTCATATTTTGGCATTTATTTAATTTACCTATTATATTTAACTTATTTACTATTCCTTTAATGAAATGTTTTTAAAAATGATTTTTATATATTGTATTCGATTTCAAACGCGCGCCAACTTCCCGTCAAACGCATACAACACTGTGCACTACTTTGCCTAGGTGGCAACGCTATAGGCGCCATACGTCACAAACGGTTATCAAATTGGCTCTTACGTCTTTTCTATTTGTCACTTCGCTTAGTTACTTCTTGGAAGCAAAGCGCGGAGCCCATCCACAATGGCAAAAGTCGTAGCGCGTCTAACGGTTAAAACTAGTGCATTTTTAACACAACAACAAAGTGCGACAGTGTATAAATCATGCTTTCGTAATGTCAGCACTGGATTTGCAAATAAATACCATCCGAGGAATAGTACACGACGTCTTCTTGTACTAGTGGGCGGCAGTTTCGTCTCATTAGCGGCACTGACTGCACTTATTCGCCTGCGAAGCGCCGCTAATACTGCAAATGCAATGAGAAAGAAAAGTCTGGTAAATAGTAGCAAAGTTATAAGTGACAAAAAAATCGAGATAGCAGTGCATTTGTATGAGTGTGTCTGCGAATGTGGAAAAGTCAATAAATGACCGTAAAAGACTCGCGCAGTTATTTTTAGCTTGGGGCAGCTTACGTTACGCAGCGCAGCCAGCTGTTGCGTTTGTCATAACGTAACATGAGAACAGCTGTTTTACCGAATAACGTGTGTGTGTGTATGTGTGTGCGTGTTTGTGTGTTTGTTTTGCTCGCAGCATTCGCTGCGCTTTTTAGTTTTGGTTTGCCTAGAGTGCCTTTTGATAAACAAAATCAAAACAGCGGCTGGTATACGTAGAACAAATTAATTTGTGACGATTACTCATTGCGGACTGGCTGCTGACCTTAGACAAAACGTAACAAGCAAACGAAATACAAGTGGTTCACGGCCTTTATTGCTTTTTGGGGGATACCCTTTCCATTGGTTGCTGTTGCGTGCTCAAGTTCATTGAACAACAATAAACGACAACAACAAAAACAAAATACTTGTCTTTCCACCTGTTGACATTGTCAGTTATTTTAGTGTTGCTAAACCGAAAATTTTGTTGACTTGCGTTGCGTGTTTGCTGTCGCTCTGATAAGCACTTTATTGTTGTTCCATTTACTCTATGGTGTGAATAACTAATATTTGAAGTGCTTTGGGTAATTAGCTGTCAAAGCTTGAGCAATGCGTATAGCACTGACTGCTCTGGCGTGAATGTTGTTTCGAGTTTAGCAACGAAATTTCTTAAGAACTCGAACTGATTAATTTGTAATTGATGCAGTAGAGCGGATTAGTAATGCAGCTGGCTTCAAAAGCCCTCAGAATAAATTAGTATTATTCATAATTCTATAATCGGTTAAGCGGGAACTTTTTTCAATTCCATTTTCCGCCCATAAGGGTATGTAGGTTGGAACAGTTTTTACGCTTTTAGCCTCCCATTAAATTAAATCAGATAAGTATAAAAAAAAAAAATGTTTACACAATAATGTTTATTTTTATACATAGACGAATTAAAAATGAAAAGCGAGAAATGAGTGCATTTATCGTCGATTAGATGTCATATTATTAAACAGGTTAACAGTCTGTGCAGTAAAGCTTGGCACAGGAGTTTTCAATGGTCAAATGTTGTCTATGTCTGCTGCTTTGAAGCACTTTCTCTGAGATTGTAACGAAAACAATGTTCGATGCGAGAGGTAATCCATGGCAGGGGTATCAGAGCTTCTATAAATGTAGCTAATGCAATCCTTATCTGTCTATCTAGAAAACAAAAAACTTAAAATAATAAACCCCACTTTAATTGTAGATTGTAGACGTTCCCTGACACACTCGTGAAACCAGATTTCGGGTTGCTTGACAGTTTTAATGTTGTAATTAAAATCAGATTTTATAATCTGTTTTCAAAATGTTGATAAACCAATTATGATTAGATTAGTATGGATATAGGTACGTAAGGTGTGGGCCGGTCTATAGGGTGTCTGCTAGAGTCTTATTCACAACTGAGTTTCTGGACACTTTATTATCCCAATTTACATGCTCATATCTTATTCAATCTAAGTGCTCTTGAATACTTAATTGGCTTTGCATTAATTTCCACAGAAATGCCACACAACCAAAATAAACCAAAAAAAAAGCTTGTTGTTTGCCACACACCTTGAAATCCGACGACAACAACTTATAATAATAATAATAATAATGAAAAGTGCATTTGGTTCAGTTGATAAAGTGTCCAAGTAGCTGAGAACTCCGCCCACGCACCTGCCACCGTGCCCACAGAACGTATGCTGACACAAATGCCAGTTGCCGCGAAATTTATCTATCAATCGATCTGGCTAGTGTGGATTTTGATACACCCACTATAAGGCTGGCTGTCTGGGGCTGGCTGGCAGGCCCAATGCCAGACGCAGGCGTGGCTATGATTCGGGCCGCAGCGTCCCTGACATGTGCCAAGTCCCTGAGCCACGTTATGACAACCACGACGACTGCCTCTCACGATGATGAATGAGTTTTAATTGTTGCCTATAAAATACACACACATATATATAAAGCGCCTGCACAGCGCCTGCGGCTCTCCTGGCTGGCCTCTGGATGATGTCAGCCGCAGTTATGAAGAATTAACACACGATTCAATTGCAACGCGTGGGCGTGCAGTGCTGCTGCGGCTGCTGCTGCACATGTCTAACATTCAAATTGCGCACGGCTCTTTGTCTTATTAAGACCCTATGGCAATGGCTTAGGCAAGGGTATCACAAAGCTCTGCTAGTGTGAATGAGAAGCAGAGAATGACTTTGAGCATAGACTAATCCCCTATGAGTCTTAAAGGTATAAGATCAAGTTTTTCCAATTCGATTTGATTTATTATAATAAAAATTAGATTGAGTTGGAAAGTTAATTAAAGAAAGGTTAAGAAGACCTAAACTACATTATGATCCAAACTCTTCTCATAGCTAAATATATGTATATGTATATATTTCCTTTTACTTATTTTTTGTTTTCCTAGTTGAAGGTTTTTTCTGAACATTTTTCAATTGCTTTCAATCATTTATTGTTCAGTTGAGATTCTACCCACAATTTTCCACAGAAGGATTTGACAAAACAAAACTTTTACATACAAAATATATTGTAGCTTTACTATCCTAACCTCTGTACCTCTGATCAAAGGTTCCTCAATCAAACGGTCAATCCAACAAAGTCTTCCAGCAATTTGGCAAGTCTGTCTCATCAGTTAATTAATCAATCAATGAGCCATCAATGCCGTTGAATAGCACAGCATATTCAGTCTAGAGTGACATATATACACTATGAATAATTTGAATGTCTCTACATGTAGAGTATTTGCTAGCCGCACGCCGATAATTAGATCACTGTGCTTAGTTTTATTTCGGGGCACACATGCCCCAGACAGTCGACTTTTGCATGTGGCCTGAAAATTGAGTCATTTCTTGGGGCGGCACTGCCCAGAGTTTGTGTGTGTGGCATTAAATGTCAGATTTATGGAGCTTAAGCCAATTTATTTTATAACCAAATACATACGTCCGCATGGGCCGACCCCCAAAAAAAATCTGGTGACCAAATCAATTTGGCACTTTATTGGCCCGAGCTGCTTAGCCAATGCTTAACGTGGGAATCCTGTCGAGGCCATCAATATTACACTTTAAAGCCGCATGCAGCAGACTACAAATAAGCCTGGCCATATATATGCACATCATATATCTGATATACTCATAATAACATCGCAGTTCAAGTCGCGTTCAAGCATTAATCAAAACGTCACCAGACGCACGGCCTGATTTCCGATATCGATCGGTTATTTGTCGTCTGCATTTGCCGCCTTTGTGCGCCAGCTAAGGAAATTACTGGCGATCCAATCGGTCGCTGATTTATGCCCATTATATATGTTTATATATCTGTGTGCGTATGCATATCAAATTACCCAACGTTTCATCTTTTGTCGTCTATCAATAAAGCATCGCGATGACACCGATCTGGAGAACGTTAAACTAACCGCACGCGAGCGACGCTTCATTAAGTTCGCTTCCGTGGAGTACGAGAATCAGCTGTACATGACACCACAAGATTTTCTGGAATCTGTCGTCGAGCAGGAGCCCAGGCGTGAGTAAAAATAATACCGAATTATAACTAAATTCTGTTAATAATTGCTGCACTTTCAGCTCGACTCAAGCGACGCGTGCTGAGCGCCGAAGAAGTGGAGAAATACAAGGATTATACGCCAGCTATCAAAAAGGGCTCCTCACATCTCTTTCGCAATCTCAGGGACAAGGGTAAATACATCGAATAATGATTAACTAATTGCAATATTAATCAATTTCTTATTCAGGCATTGTTTCCTACACGGAATACTTGTTTTTGCTCTCCGTTCTTACCAGTAAGTAGTGAACCAAAATCGCGTGAGATATACATATGAATCTTCATTTACTGTTTATATATTCAAGTGCATAAGAGCTTCTCATAGTATATATTTATATGCAACGTATTATTTATGCTTCAACTAAATATTATGTATGCATTACAGAACCCAAGTCCGGCTTTCGCATTGCCTTCAACATGTTCGATACGGACGGCAATCAGCGAGTGGATAAGGCCGAATTTCTAGTCGTAAGTACTACAAATATGCATATATGAAGAGGGGTATATGATCTATGTATGTGTTACATGTAACCAGTATTCGTGAAACTATTTTATTTTTATTTTTATTTGATTTAATCTTAAATATATTTTGATTTTGTACTTTTGCGTTATTTTTCACTTTTATTTTTATATTTTATTTTATTTTTATAATTTTCTTTACTTATTTAAACTGTTATTTTATTATATAATTTATTTTTATTATAATTTTAACAGATTATTGCCATTTTGGCTGGCGCTATCAAGTCCCTTCAAGATGTGGAACCAAAAACTAAAGAAGTTGTAAGATTTATTTGCAATGTTTTAATTATAATTTTATCAATTCGAAATTCTATCTGAATAGCCAGCGTTAGCAAAAGGATTTATCTTAAATTATTATTTACTTTTCGTTTTAATTGAATATCATAATTTTATTTAATAATATAATACAGCTACGGCGCTTATTACCCTTTGATGAGAAAGCAGTCTTGAAAAATTTGCCTAGTTCACGACCCAGGGGTCTTGTAAGTCAACGAGAAATCGACAAAATGCAATAAAATATCTTATGGCTTTGCTTTACAGCAAACAAAACTACGCTCGACGTTGTCAAATATGCGTAAAGCGCATATGTAGAAGCTTTGCATAGTTACGTTAGTTACGCGTTTCTTTTCGTTACGTTATGTTATGTTATTTGAGGCTATGTTATTTGCAAAGCTGTACAATTGCTTTTTTACTGCCAAACCCTATCCTATTCCAGTGTTATCAATAATGTATGCCTTTAAATTTGATTACGTTATGCATTTACGTTACGTTTCGTTCTGTTTCTTACGTTTTTACAAAACTCCACCCCCAATGCCACCAAAAACCTTACTAAACCTAAACCTAACTGTTCTTCTCTCCAAATCTAACTACCCCATAAACCCCTCCACTTGAACGATTTGTATATAACCGAAAAATCCCAGATGGAGCGCATATTTAGCGGCGCATGGAAAGAAAAACACGGCGAGCAGACGCTAGATGATTACGATTCCGATTCCAATGAAAAAGAAGAAACTGCGATCGAGGTAAGGTTGAGCATGCGCTAGTTAACTGCTGTGTGACTAAACAGAATAAAGAGTGAGCGATCCAATTACTATAAATATGTATAAATTTACAGCGGGATTATGTGGATGATGTTGAAGGACTACAGCGACGTCATATGGTGCCCACCACTCTGCAGCTGCATCTGTTTGGCAAGCGCGGCACCGGAGTCATCACCTACGATCATTTCTATCGCTTCATGGACAATCTGCAGACCGAGGTGCTGGAACTGGAGTTCAATGAGTTCTCCAAGGGTCAAAGCTTCATAACGGAGCTAGATTTCGCCAAGATCTTGCTCCGCTACACCTATCTGGCCACGGACGAGTACGATGTGTTTTTGGAGCGTTTGCTACAGCGCGTCAAGGATGAAAAGGGCATTTCCTTCAATGATTTTCGAGACTTTTGCCATTTTCTGAACAATCTCGATGATTTTACAATCGCCATGCGTATGTACACACTGGCCGATCGCTCCATATCCAAAGGTAAGTCAAGCGACTGATTGATTTAACTTTAATTATTATTATTAATTTATTTTTCACAGATGAATTTGCACGCGCTGCAAAAATCTGTACGGGATATAGCCTCAGCGAGCACTTGATTGATACGGTCTTTGCCATATTCGATGCGGACGGCGATGGCCTGCTGCACTATAAGGAGTTCATAGCCATCATGAAGGATCGCTTGCATCGCGGCTTCAGAGTAAGTGGTCGTTTCTTTGATTACAATGAGGCACTGGATGCATACGACGATCCCGAGTATCCCATGTTCCAAGCCTGGCGCCACAGTCTCTGTCGCCAATTGGACTACTACATTGACAGCGATGCGCTGTGGCACTAATCTAAAACAGCTTTTGTTCTCGTTATCGCTTACGTATGTGTGTGTGTGTGTGTGTGTGTGTGCGTGTGCGTGTGTGTCTGTCTCTCACATTTGTTCGTGTGCTTAATTCGATTTAGATT
Source organism: Drosophila navojoa (assembly GCF_001654015.2). The sequence goes on from NW_022045910.1 coordinate 266,039, forward strand.
ATTTGTGCTTAAGCTTGAATGTTACTTATTTATCACTGTTTAGTTAATATTTTAATTTGCATTGTCACCAATTGTTAAACGACTCAATTGGATTGAAGATTTATTTTATTTTTAAGATCTTGATTGGCCACAAACATTAAAATTTACCAATAAACAATAAATTCGATTTTTATTTAATGTTAATTTTAAGAATACTTTATGTACTTTATTTAATATTAATCATTCTTGAATGTTAGGGTAATCCCTGCAATTAATTAAGCTGTTTCACAAAATACTGTCTCTCAGTTTAATTTATGCAGGAATACCCCGATTAATTTCTGTTTGTTTTTTCTCACACCTTCCATTCATTTGTTGTTGTTGATCGCATTCATTTGTTAATTTATCATTTGTCGTTGTTGTTGTTGTTGTTCTTGTTACTCATCAGCTAATCAAATATTTTTGTTATGCCAAAGAGTTTATGATTGTTGACAAACCTGACTCACATGCCCAAGCGTACAGCTGAAACCCAGGTCTAAAGTTCCAATTTAGTCATAGTGTGGCAAATACACTCGTGCTTTTTGTTATTTCCTAGCAAGAGGCTGATATGATTGAGATGCGGTGTAACGAACAAAAAGATAAAAACGTTGGCCACGCAAAGGTTGGTTCACGATGGTATGGAACCCCCCACTTTCTTTTTCGACTCTGCGTCTCACCCACTTGTCGTATCTCCCACTTTTGCGCACTATTACTATTTTTTGATTACACCCAAAAACTTTCCCCTATGAAACTAATCAAGAAACTATTGCCTTACAGTCGACGGCCAAGTCGGAGGGTTGGGATGCATTCAAACACTGTTTGCAACATGAAATGATATCCCTCAAGAAGCCCTCCTATTAGATGTGGCTAAAAACCGGAAATACTCGGTTGATCTGAAGAAGCTTTTACTACGCCAAAGTGAAACAAAAACAAAAAACAATGATGTATAACCAAATTCTAGTTACAAATTATTTTCTTCTAAAGAAACAAAATCGAAATCTCTTGTTTTAGCTAAAAGTACATAGAAATATTATTTATGATTGTTAAATTTATGAAAAGTAACTTATTTATCAATAAAAATGTTACACTTTGTTAGATGACTTCAAATTTATACATGTATATAATTTGCAGCTGTTGAGGTGCACCTCCAATTAAAGCCAAACAGCGCCGGGTATTGTTATGTAATAAATAAATCAAATTAAACTATATTTACGTGCGCATTGTAATATAATAACTAAGAATCCTTAAATTTGAATCGAAATCCCAGGGGAATTGAAACAGTAGACAGATTCGAAAAATTTGCTGACTAAAATTTATCATTTATAGGCGACTCCTCTAAGTCATTATCAATTCAATTGAAACGGAATTTAAAAAATTTGATTTTTCAACCAGTTTATTAAGATGGTTCAACCCTTATCAAAACCTCAGAGAAGCATATAACACAAGTTTTTTTTTCATACAGTTAATTCATTTTTATTAAATTTATCAAAATGCAAATAAGGCTGTTATAAGAGTACATAGAAAAGTGCATAGGAAAAAATCGTGTTTTACTATTATGAAATGTTTAATACTAAGTGCATTTTTTTTTTAAATAAAAATATCTTAGTTATAAGTTATCAGATTCTGAGAAAATTCTTCCATTCTCAATCTTTTGCTTGTTTGTTTTGAGTCTCTTATTACTCTTTCATAGAGGCATGTAAAACTTGCACTATTTTCTATTTAAATTTGCACCTGGGCATTAGAACATAACTACATAAAATTATCACAGTTAAATTGCGTGCATTCGATAAACACACTCTTCATATCGTTTCTCTTCCATAGACTTATCGTACACTCTTCGAATATATATATATATATATTTATATATAAAATAAATTTAGCTTTTATCTTTCGTATGAATTTTTGAATCAGTACGGTTTTCATTGAATTGGCTATAAAAAAAAAAAAATCTAAAATGAAATCGGGAAATTGTTTTGGAATAGTCGCATTGCACAATTAAATAATAATAATTATTACTAATTATAATAAAATCAATATTACTAAATATAATAAAAGTTTAACTAGTCAAGTGCTTTGTTTTAATTCTAATCCGTCGTAGTCGACGGCAGTGTCCAGCTAACAAACTTTTCCTTCTCCTGCTCCTTGGTCCCCGCTGCATAATTTCTATTACTTGCCTTGGAACGTCTAAACTTGAAATTGGCGTAAACATCGCGCTTGCCAACATCTGCGTCGAGTGTCTGCGCATCCGGCTCCAGATTGCGTTGCAGTCCCACACCGGCCATCACCTCCTCATTTGGCATTTTACGAAAGTTGTAAGCACCCTTGCGTTGCTTTATCTGCTGCGCGTTTAGAGATGATTGTGGCGCGGGCGGCGTTTTCTTAGGACTTCCTACTTTGGGCAGCGGCTTGGGATCACGCATTAGCATGGGAAACATTGCATCATCGGCATCAAAGTACCAGGGACGCGAAAAGTGGTAACCGACGCTGTAGTAGGGCTTAAAGATGGGCTCGTTCGAGCAAATACTGAATGCATGATAAGCATGCGAGATGAGCTGCGGAAAGCGTTCCACCCAGTAGTTAGTGAACTCGTGTGGTATACAGCCGAGCAACTCCTGTGCTTCGAGCGTCAGCTCGTGGTAGTGATGTTTTTTATTACGCAGAGCGCGCAATAAGTCTCGCACACTGGCGCCCATGTATCCTCGATATTTTCTCAAATCATCTGTAATCAATGGATCCAAATGCAAGTTCCAATCGTCGAGAACAACAATACGCCCATTCTTCTCCAACGATTTGAGTGGCTCGGTATGAAATTGAAGCTTCTCCACACGATCGCTAACATCCTGCAGAAAGCTGAGCATCTTCGGCTCATCCCAGAAGAGTGGATGATTGCCAATGCAGCGCGCCGGCGGTCGCGCCTGTGGATCCTTATGTATCATATCTGATATAAGCTGTTCCGCCAGTACCTATGCAAAGTATTTCCATATGAGTATGTCTCTGAGTTGATACTAGTCGTGACTTACAATTTTGCTATGCTCAGCGTCGTCTTCAGCGCGCAGCTTGGACAAGTTATATTCGTGCGACAGTATATTTGCCTGACGCTTGAGAGTGTCGCCAAAGGCATGATGCCCACCGGTCAACACATAGTAGTATACGCAGCCCAGCGAGAAAATGTCCACCGCCGTGGTCTGCAAGCAGTAGGATGCATCAGAATTCATATGAAATCTATGTGTGCAATAGGACTTACGGTTCGCTGAGCACGCATCATCTCTGGGGCTATCCAGCCATCGGTGCCCGTAACGCCTGAGCGACGCGAAAAGCTGGTGCGTCCAAAGTTGAGTTTCTTGCATAGTCCAAAGTCCGATATCATAACGCGCACTTTGCCCTTAGGGTCGGGCAGCGACAGCAGTACATTCTGTGGTTTTATATCGCGATGAACTGGAAAGGAAATGAAAAACATGTAAATAACGAATAATATAATATCGAAATATCAATGCAACTAACCTATATCTAGTGAATGTAGATGACTCAGTCCAGCAGCTGCCTGAACGAGAACCTGCCAAATATCAATATGCTGGCGGAGTTCCATTGCACGATCGCCCTCGGTATAATCCTGCAGGGTGGCGTTGCACAGCTCCACGGCTATATACCGAAACTGACGATCCTGTTCTGTGCAAAAGTAACGGACCACATTCTCGTGCGCATCCGATTCGCGTAGCAAGGCCACCTCGCGATCAGCAAAAGTGAAGCACTCCGGGAGCAAACGCTTCACAGCTACGAAACGCTCCTCAAAGCTGCCCTTGAAGACAAAGGTACCTTCGCAACCTTTGCCCAAGACTTCATTGGAATTGAAGCTAATCTTGCCGACACGCACATATCCATTGCCCAGATCAAGTAGATCCTGAGTACTGATGTTGCTGCCGTTGCTTCCAGTGCTGCCATTGTTGCTGTTATTTCCAGCCTGCTGGGCCATTGTCTTGGATCCATTCTCGCTCTGCTTCTGCAGCTCCCGCATGGTGCTGCACGTGTACCAGAAGAGCGCAACCATGCCTAGGACAATTACAATTAGTATTTGGTGCACCTTGCCACTGGGATGATCCATAAACCATTCGTTAATAAACGCCTGCACCTTGTTGCTGTTGGCCAAAATTATGGTCTTGGTACGATTGATGGTGTTCGAGCGCGCCGAATCCATGCTAATCTCAACCAAATTCGGATCTGTTTGCACTCCAATATCCGCAGCATTCTTTTCATTGTTGGCCAGCAGGCCATAGCCATCGTTATAGTTATGTATGGTGGCCAAACTGTGCACATCTTTGCTAGCCGAAGGAGTTGGGGATAAGTGCAAATTGCCTTGGTTCACCTCATTGGGCATGTTGTAGTGGCCCAGCATAATGCCCGGATTTTCTTGCAGCACATCATTGATGTAAACGGTGCGTGGATCATTCCCCTGTTTATTGTTTAACTCCACAGCTGGTCCATCGAGCAATTTTATGGGCGGCGTCGCAGAAATGCGTGGCGTATTCTTATTTACCAACGACGGCAGAGCATAGAGGCCACGCTGATGCTCGCCAACGTACAAAGATTGACTGCGAATGAGATGGAGCGTAAGTATATTGGACAAATCAATTGTATATAAAAGTGACAATGCTTACAATAGTTTAACTGTGTTTACATTTCCCGTCTTCGACTCCTCCAGAATGGCGTCATAAGCCTCATCGGAAACTGTCGTAAAGGGCACACTAAGCAGCCCATCGGGGCCCAGCAGAAAGGCAGCTACAACGGGACTCTTCAGATCACGTTGCCATAAAAATTTACCCTGCTTCCGATCGAGGGTAACAATTTGCCCATTGCTGGTGGTAGTCAAGTGAATATACTCTATAAATAAACGAAATTTTATTAAATTAAAAAATGTACCAATATTAAATAGTACGAATATTTACCATATTCTTTGGTCAGCTCTGGTGGCGCGCTGAGCGCATTGTAGTCATAAAAGGTAATGTTCCAGGGCTTGGCATTCTTATCCTTGGCCTGGCTGTCGTACATCATGACGGTGTACTGTGTGCGCCCCAGGTAAATGGCGCGCGATGTGGCCCAGCCAATCTGCTCGGCGTCATTGCCATCCATTTGAGGGTCGCCGAAGCCCATCACCTTCTCGCGCCTTCCCGTCTTCGGATCGACCATGTACCAGGTGTCGCTCTTCTTGCCCGAGTACAGAATGCCATCGGATGAGCGACACGGTGCATTGGCCACCAACTGCGGTATAGTATAGGGCAGCTTCTTCAGACTGCCCATTTGTCCAAGCTGATAGATGCTGCCATCTCTAGGATCAGGCAGATAATGCGGGACCTGAACATTTTGCTGAGGTTCCGCTACGATAGGTGGATCTGAAACAGATAATACATATTTATTTATTCAAGTTATTTAATCATATAAATAAAGCAGCGAAAGAGTTGAAGTCAATTTAAACATTCGTATCATATCTCTTTTATTGATATAAGAAATGACAAAACACTTGAGCACATATTTGCTATGGCTAGGGCATGTGGCTTCATCTTTATCTCTGCATATACATATATTTATATATATGTATATATAGCATCATGAAATATTTTAAGATAATTCGGAGTTGCAATCATAAGGAAAGTAGAGCATTTTTAAAGAAAGGTGTAAGAGGGTTTTCGATTGCCTAAACGGAAATCTACCAACTTAAGCAATTAAAAAAGTAACTGTTATGCGTATGTCAAAGTGTGAGTTATTGGCCGTGACAAAAGCAAATCTAATATCATTTGTCAAACTGTGTATGTGGAAGCCTCTAACGCCCTGCAATCATCGAGAATGTGTTATTACAGTATACTATGGCACAATTGTTTTAGTTCGTCGAATTTTTAGTGGACTTGTAGCGGGTGGTCGGCAACAAGCGAGCGTTTGGCTTTATCAACACTCGGCAGTGCGCGCGTTTCTCGTGCTGAGCCTTATCACCAAAATAACCCACAACAGACCGATGATAATTAATGAAAATACATTGTTGAGAGGTAGAGTGGGAGGAGAGAAATGCGAGAAAGAATGGAGAGAGTGAGAGAGAGAGAGAGAGAGAGAGAGAGAGAGGAGGAAGGTGTACCATTTAGGGACAGCTTTATTCAGTGGCAACCATTTCTCCTCGCCAGGTCATTTAACTCGGCTCGCCGGGCACTCTAATTAGCAACTAGATTCTAAACGAAAATACCTCTCCGCTTAGAGCATGTGATGAGGTAATAGTCAGAAGTCATATCTAGAGCAATCAATCAACAAAAATAATATTTATAAATATACTGCAAGCTCTATTGAATGAACACCTGTAGTCCTGGTCCTCTCCCCTACACCATGCTTCACTATATACGCTATGGCACTTGGGGCATTTGCTATGGCTGACTGATTATAATAATGCAAGACTAATCTGTCTGTAGCGTTTGTAAACTCTTTACATATCATGTTTATAATGTATGCAGTTCCATTTATAATCAACCATTCAATAATTAATATACTGGAACTTGCTTGCTAGCAAAATCGAGCTCTGATGCTCTGATGCCACATGTGTTTATTTTTCCACAAAAGCAGTAAAAATTCTAGGAAATTTAAAGAAATTGAAAAATACCGCGTTAAATTCTCAATTTGTAATACATAGTATAGAGTAATACTATATTTAGTTTAGATGTATAGATGTACATATATACCTACATATGTTGCTTTAGTCTGCTAAATACATATTTTTATAGACTTATCGCAAAAAGCCATCTTTCTGGGGGCGTATCTTTTTCAGCTGTACACCGGATGATGATTGTGGAGTAAATAATAAATAATTGTTAGGATTTGGCAAGATAACAAACGGACGCGACAGTTGGCTCTACAACAAATTTGATAATGCAAATTCTGTCACGCAATCAGTATAGAAACAAGAAATATTAAATGACTATTTATAGTTTAGCGAGCGCCAAGCAAAAAAAAAAAAAATAAATAAATAAAGATATGTATTTTTCCGTTGTCAAATAAATAAACAACCAGCCATGAGACTGCGTTGAGCTAATGTTAAGAACCAATCTTTATGTGCACGTTGTTTAGTCAGATATTGGAAACAACAAATTTACAAACATCATTTACAATATGTATGCATTACTGCCAGACTAAATATTATGTATTAAGCACTTTTAATATACTCTAAGTCACCTGGATGCAAGCACTAAATACTAGGTAAAAAGTAGAAATTTGGAAATGTTTTTGATAACAAACGACAATCGCGAAGCGTCGGCAGTTGAATTAAAAGAACTACAAACACATACATACACATCTCTAATTTGTGAGCGTGGCTCGTCTAGATTACGCATGTACCCACATACACAGGCCCGCCCATACAGACGCATGTTCAAGACTGCATACATATGTACATCGTGTGCTCCGTTATCAGTTGAAAACAATAATACAACACAATATAACGGCGCATTGCGAGAGCAAAAGTGTAATTAGAGTAAAGCAACACCAACGTCGCCGGTTGTTACTGCTCTGGCATATAATATGTTTTCAATCTAAACATTGAAACGCACACATGTGCATATGTACATATGTATGTATATCATCTGTTGTTTTTGCACAATGAGCTCATCGAAGAGTAATTCACTTTTCTTTATGCTGCACTTTCCGCAACTATGGCGAAATGCCTTAAAATGCAACAGATTTTCTTTATTTTTACTACATTTGGGGTCGTGGCGAGGCCGGTGAGCAGGTTGTGGAGAGTGGGAGAGTTGCCATATGCCTAATGTCTCACACACATTCGTAACGCGAAAGAGAGTGACAGACGATGTAAAATGAGGTTACTTTTTACGATTGCATTGCAAACACAACTATAATTTTGAAACGGTAAAGGTCTCCTGCGTGTTTGTGTGCGTGAGTGTGTCACTTAATTATACTTATACATATGCCTGTGCGTGTAATTACCATCTGCTATTGTCCACCGTATTTCACTGGTTATCGGATCGATTGCTGTTAGCCCGCCACCCAGCGTGGAGAATACCATCAATGCCTCCTCGTCGCGGGCAAGGTCTGTGCAATCCTACAGTAGGAAAACGGAACACCATTTCATTAATTGTCATCAACTATTTATTTGATTAGCCGCACTACAAAGCCCGCATTATGCTTATTGCCTCCTCTTACCGTTTTTTCTTCGGCACTGCTCACAACTTCTGCTGAGTCGGCGTTTGTACCTGTCGATTGTTTTGCTGCTGATGCAATAACGCTGCTCAACAGCAAAATAAACGTGCAACAAACGAAGTATTTCATTGTGCAAAATCTATATGGCATCGACTTTATTATTCTTTTTGTTGATAGCATCGCAAGAGCGATAAAGCGAAACAATATCATATATATTTAGCGTTTAATAACTAATGCAGTCGCAATCACTTGCAGTTCGTTGAATGTATCATATTTTCACAAATTATTTTTCTTTTCCTTAATTTGACACTCCACACACACAATTGCATTGGTTTACATTTACTGCGTATTTCTTTCATTCGTCATTGTTGCGTAGAGTTGTACTGTTCGCGAGCATATGAATAGGAAAATCGCTTAGCAAACTCAATTGAACTGGGTCTCACTGGCTACCACCAACAGATCAAAAGAACTTTCATACTGGTTCATTGAACTGGTTCGGCAATTCAAAAATCATTTAGATTATCACTTTTTTGAGGATAATAATTGAGTTTTCTTCACATATTCATATTAAATAAGCAGAGATGCAACACATACGATTAAGCGCGTCAACTGTGCATAAGAAGTTTTGCATGGAACTAGTTAAATTAAAAATACCGAAAATGCTAAATATACTAAATACCACTTCAGTGCTCACTACAACAGCTGTTTTGTTTATTGTTGCACAATGCGACAACCGGTAGTCAGCTCATGGAATTTATTCGTTAGACGGTTCCTACAAACAAATAATGCAGTGCAATTTGCCAAACAACAGCCCAACAACCTTAAGGGTAAAAGCAAAAGCTCCCAGGATTGGCTAACACGGCAGCTAGCCGACCCATATGTGGAAAAGGCGCGCATGTTAAATTTCCGATGTCGCAGCGCTTTCAAGCTTCTTGAAATGGATGATAAATACAAGATTCTTAAACCTGGCGATGTAGTGTTGGACTGTGGAGCCGCACCAGGTAGTTGGACACAAGTAGCTGCCGAGCGAACCAATGCAAATGGCAAAATGGACCGTATGCCGAGAGGTGCTGTATATAGCATAGATCTTCTTCATTTTCACGCTGTGCCAGGAGCGACTATATTTGGAGGAATGGATTTTACTAACCCTCTCGCTCAACAACGCCTACGAGAGTCGCTAGCTGGTCGCCCAGTAAATTGCGTTCTCTCGGACATGGCACCCAATGCAACGGGAGTGCGTATGCTTGACCAAGAGAGTATTACAAATCTGTGCTACGAAGTACTCAAGTTTGCCCTCGCAATGTCAGCACCGCAAGCAAATTTAGTTGTAAAAATCTGGGACAATGGCGATGTACCGAAACTGGAACGAGATATTTTGTGCTATTATGAAAAAGTTAAAAGGGTCAAACCACGCGCTAGTCGTGGCGACTCTGCGGAGCATTTCTTATTGGCACGCGGATTTAAAGGTCTAGCAGCAACAGCTACATAGTCATATTTAGTTTTAATAGTCTTATGCAATTGTAAAAATAAGATAAACTAAAATTGTTGCATATTTTTTGAATAGTTGAAAATATATTCATCTTTATAAGGAACCGTGTTTATTATTGATCGATGATAATTTAACTTGTGGTCACGCTGGTTAAATGTTGTTTTTTAAAGTATATATATGTAGATGTATTTAGTTGGATCCCAAAGCAAGTAGTTGTATTTTGAAATTCAGATAAAAATCTTTTGTACATATTTACCTATTTCGTTTTTAAAAATATATCGACATAACACTGAAATTTACATTTACAATAACTTTTCAGATGCAATCGAATATCGATAGAAGGTTGTTCGCGCTCTGAGCCACACTGGCAACGCCATATCGTACTCATCCACTGGCACCAAGCACAATAATATACACGCAAACCAATCGCAGCACCACAATATCCTTTTATTGCTCTAAATATTAACTAGTTAAAAAAATATGTCGGTCGCTGACACTTTCGAGTATATTACACTTGGCAATCCTGTCAGTCGCGCGCTTATCAATTCATCGTCTTCAATACTACGAGCTATAGTAAGTACATCATATCCTAACTGTTTTCTATTTTGTGGCCCAACGTTTGTATCGCAGGGTCTGCGCCCAAAGAAGCTGGCTGCGAACGATAATCCGATGGGACTCCCAATGCAGATTCAACCTATAAATGTTTCGATGCATCGCATTGTCGGCAGTCACTATAATTTTATTCGCATTGCCGGCTTGGGCGGTGCATCGGCGATTTTTATGGGCGCCTATTGCAAGTATTTTCTAAAGGATGTCAGTGATCCCAAAGTACAGCAAGACTCGCAGGCATTTGCTGATGTTGCCAATCGCATACATTTCCTACATTCTTTTGCGCTCATGTGCATGCCTTTGGCTCACTATCCAGTCTTTGTAAGTATTTGACATTTATTTACCTTATGGGGCGAGCGGCGGGAAAGTTTATACATATGTATGTGTGTTGTCTGATAAAATAATAATTATTTTAAATGTTATTTATATTTTGATTCACTGTAACATGTAAAGACAAAAACAGAAATAGAGAGGGTTAGGGCTAAGCTGAATTGTGGGCAATCGTAATCCTTAGAAGTTAATGTAAAATGGGACATACATAGGTAAAAAGTTTTAGAGACCGGTAGGGATATAATATATCGTAAATAGTATATACATAAATATGAGCAGTTAGTCACGTCTCATACCATTCCCATCGTCCACACAGAGTGTATAAATAAAGAAGGCAATTCCATTTCTTTACAGTTTATTGAGCATCATAAAGCTTTTCAGTTATTTTGTCATTTGTAAAAGTTAAATCTTTGAACGGAATTTACAACAACTCGCGTTACTCTTTGAATGATTTTCGATTTTGTTCAATATTTATGTGTATATCAATATGTATTTCATGTAAATGTATATGTAATTGACAAACTCGCTTAATTAAAGAAATTAAAATAGAAATGTAAAGGAGAGGCTAATTGAACCATGAGTAAAGTTTGATATTTGCTAAGCGTTACGATCTATAAGAAGTTCAGATTGTATATGAAATATATATATTATGTTTCTTGTCTCTTCAAAGCTAAAGCTAAATGTTCAACAACCACTAATTGCAGCTTAAAAGTAATTTCAATACCACATTACGAAACTTGTATACGATAATTACTAACATTTAAATTTAACATCGTTTTCTTTGTTATTATAGATGATATGAGAGGTTCAGATCTGATATGGTATAGGGGTTTGAGGATATAGGAAATATGTATTTGGTTTTTGGCTTAAGACTAAATTCATCTCTTGAATTTCTTTTGTTTAAAAAATGTACCAAAAGTCAGCTTCAATAACGCTGCTTAATTCTTTGTTCATAATTTTGTTTTCAGCCTTATGCGATAAGTAAATCGTAGAGCTTGCCTTTGGATTCCATTTGTTTTCTTTTTGTTTCGTTTTGTTTGTTCTCAAAGCAAACAACTAAAGCTAACATCAAAATTTGCAGGCCATACATTATTATTGTCTAACACTTAAATGCGGCATAAATAATTTTTGTTTCTTTCTGCTGCCTTTTTATTTTCCTTTGTGTTTGGTTTCTTTTCGTATGCTTAAAAATATGCGAATTGTGCTTTCTATTTTGCAGACTGGGGTCTTGATGACCATGGGCACCGTACTCTTCTCTGGCTGCATGTATTATCGCGCTCTGACTGGTAATAAGCGACTGCAGCATTATGCCACTATCGGCGGATTCTGCTTGATTGGTGCCTGGCTGTCGCTGGTGGTCTAGATGTGATATACGCGCAGCATAGGATATAGTACATAGAATCACAAATGGCACACATCTAACTATATATAATAATAAATGTGTATATAAAGTCAACTAACGCTAAAGCCTAGATGAAGTTTCGTGTGTGATTAGAGCGGCAGCTATATAAATAAATATAAATATATATTATGTATTACATATTTACGCGCTTTTAAAAAGCGTTTTCTTAGTGAGTAATGTGAGCTCTCGTGGCGAGCAGTTGAATTTTAAAACTCTCTTTTGTTTTTCTTTTAATTTGATATCTGTTTGCAGCAAATGGAAGATATAATTTTTCTCTTTTTTTGTTATATTGTTAAATGCATTGAATCTCTATATCTTATAGATGATTTAAATGCATTTCTATTAGTTGCTTTAACGAACTGAACAGCCAATGTGAAAATAATAGAAATAAAAATATATATATCTTGTGAAACAAAAAAAAAAAAAAACAAAAAATCGAAATAAAACTTTAAGAAATTGTTACATTTATTCTGTATACCTGTACATTAATAAATTACTATAAAAACACACACATTAATACTAGACGTAACAGTTTATAGTATCTTTTGTTGTTGTTTTTTTTTTCCTTTTCTTTTAAATAATCGTTATTGTCGTTACGGAACACATTTTATGAGACCTTTTAAAGGTCCTTTCATTTTGTTTATGATATTGATTTAGATGCTCCAACTTGAGCTCTTATTGTCATACATCTCGTTCTATCTCAATTCAACTAACATTTAGTTGGATTTCATTTGTACATCTGTGTGTGTGTGTGTGTGTGTGTTGTTTGTGTTATAAAAATCCTTTGCTTAACGATTGTTTACTTTTGTCTTATCCTTTTTGTCATTACTTTATCTTGGGCTACCCTAATAGCTTCTGCTTGGAGGCCTCGGCGAATAGGAAGGTCTTTTGTATGCGCGCATTGGCAGCCGGGTGGTTCGTAATTGGTTCCAGTATCTTAAGTATGTAGTCTTTAAAAGCTTTCGGCACGGCGAAATGTCAAGAATCCTTTTTCAACCGCAAGTTATCCTCATGCGCCTGTTCAATAAATTATACAAGAAATATTTAATGACGTCATTTTCCATGTTTTCCTCCGAACAGACTCACCTTTTGTGCAACCTTGAGCAGAGCATCGAATGTGGCATCGCCAGTTTGCTTGACCATGCCATAGAACACCTTTTTCTCGCTCACGGTGAGCAACTCGAAGGGCGATGCGAACTCAACGGCACGTCCCGCATCCATAACCAGAACCTTATCCGAATCCATGACCGTGTGCAATCGATGGGCAATTGTCAGAACTGTGCACTCCTTGAACTTATTCCTAATCGTATTCTGAATGAGAGCATCTGTCTGCGGATCCACGTTGGCCGTCGCCTCGTCCATGACCAGGATGCGATTCTCGCGAAGTATAGCACGGGCCAGGCACACCAGCTGACGCTGACCCACGCTGAAGTTGGTTCCACCCTCGGAGATTTTACTCATCAGGCCGCTGGGCAAGTCGGCAACCACTTGCTTGAGCTTGACCTCCTCCAGTGACTCCCAGAGCTTCACGTCCGAGTACTCATCGAAGGGATCCAAATTGTATCGCATGGTGCCCGAGAACAGAACCGGCTCCTGGGGTATAATTGATATCTTGCTGCGCAAATCGTGCAGACCCAGCTCGTTGGTGTCGCGGTGATCGATCAGGATTGCGCCCTCGTTGTAGGACAGGCGGAACAGTGCATTGATCAGGGAGGATTTGCCGGCGCCCGTGCGTCCGACAATGCCAACCTTCTCACAGGCTTTAATTTCAATGTTCAGCGAACGGAGCACATAGTCCGCATCCTTGTCGGGGAAGTAACGCAAGCTCAGGTCATCAAATTTAATTTTGCCTTCATCGGGCCAGTCCTTTGGTGGTTTCTTGTTCGGCTTGGACTCAAAGTCACCCTCCGGCTCCAGATCCTCGTACTCAACGACACGTTCCACCGACGTCATGTTGTTCTCCAGCTCGGCGGACTGACGCATACCCCACTGCACCATGCCTGTCATGCCCATAGCCTGCAAAAAGAGCTTGGTTAGAACAATTTGGCTAACAATTTGTGATAGCGATTCGCACCTGGGTTATGGCCAGGCCGACCTCGCCACCGTTTTGAGGAGAGAAGAGGAAGAAACTAAGCGTCACTATGGCGATGTAGAGCACACAGATCAAATCCAGCCAGTAGCCAAAGGCACGACTCGTCGCCAAGAACATATAAAAGCCAGAGCTGTGCAAGTCCTGGAAATTATCGAACTCCTCAATGAGCTCCTTCTGTGCACCGAAAGCTCGTATCGTAGCCAAACCATTCAGCGAAGCACTCAAATGGGAGTAGATGGGCGAGCGAGCTATAAAAGATCGAGAGTGAGTATAAGATCTGGATTACTCAATCAACCTGTTTCTCAGTACTTACTTGTAGCCTCCAATCGCTTGACATCTCTGGACGTAGTCAGGTAGAAGGAGCGCAGCAGATAGAAGATAATCACCAAGATGAACGTAACCAGCAGATACCACACATTCACAATGCACAGCACCACGATAATGCCCAGGATGACGAGGAAAATTTGCATGACGTCCATCATGACCGATGGCAGAATCTCATCCACCTGACCCAAATCCTTGGAGAAACGATTCAGAATACGACCCGATGGATTTGTGTTGAAGAAATGCATTGCCGCTCGGGTCACGCCTTGGAACATTTTATTGTGCAGCGTTGTCGAGCTCTTGGCAGCCAAGTAAAAGAAGAGCACACTGCGCACCAGAGAGAACACAATCACCAAGACATTGATAGCCGTAAAATAGTATATATCGACGGGATCCGTTTCGCTGTTGATTCTCGGCATGAAGGAGCGACGCAACCGTGACATGAAGGTTTCCGATTCACCTTCGTTTTTATTGACCCTGAAAATGAGGTGAGCATGATATTGAATTAGCAATTTACATTATCAACATACTGTTAGATTACATACAAATACTAGCAATTAGCAGTTGTATTATTAACATAATGTTAAGATTACATGTTTTGATTGCGCTCTGTTCGCGAAATCAACTGAACAACAAATCATATCTAATCGCTTTTGCTCTGAGCAATAAGGTTCGGTTCTTTCGGTTTTGATTTTTTTTTTCGCTCTCTTAACGAACATCGTTTAGGGAGTGATACGATTGAAGCTCGTATAAGACACTCAACCAACACGGAGAACAATCAGAGCGAAATAAAGCAACCGATCACGAACGAACTCGAGCAAGAACGGTTCTCTGAGTTTCTTTTATCAGATTTTGAGTGCGAGACCCTGTATATGTATGCATGTATTTTTGCCAGTTGTTTACTTACCAGTATGACAAGAACATATCACCGCCCGAGCCCAGCACTTGAGCACCAATGCAGAAGAAGGCAAACACAATGAACAGGAAGTAACCATTGGCAGCGAAGTATTTCTTGTAGAGATTCCAACCAATTCGTCCCTCGGTACGACCTTCCTGCGCCTGCATGGGCGACTCCATGACCACGGATTCGGCGCCCGATTCCATGGACGAAACACTGTTCTGTCTGCTACGACGCGTGCTGATCTGCGATAGCTTTCGCTTGTCGGGTGCATCGCCGGCGCCCTCTTCCTTCTTGCTAGGATCGGTTAACATTTGGGCAAAGTCCAGGCCACTCTTGCACATGGACTCATATGTGCCCTTGGCACTGATCTTGCCCTTGTCCATAATGACAATTAGATCGGCCTGCTCCAGGAACTGCAGCTGATGGGTGACCAGAAGCACAATGTTATCCCGCAAATAGCCGCGCATGCACTGATCAAACAGGTGACGACCCACATGAGTGTCCACAGCGCTGAGGGGATCGTCCAGCAGGTAGATATCAGCCTTGCGGTACACGGCTCGAGCCAGACTGATACGTGCCTTCTGGCCACCGGATAGAGAGGCACCACGCTCGCCCACAATCGTCTTATCTCCGTACGGCAGTAGCTCAAAGTCACGCTCCAGCGCACACTTCTTCACCACCTGACGATAGCGACTCTTGTCCATGGCTAGACCGAACAGGATGTTCTGACGCACGGTACCCGTAAATAGCCACGGCTCTTGGGATGCATACGAGAGGGTGCCATTCACTTTAACAGTGCCCGATTCTGGAGGCAGCTCGCCGAGCACCGTTTGTATCAAACTGGACTTGCCAGCACCGACAGGTCCAATGACGGCCACCAGCTGGCGCGGCTTAAACTTCAGATTAATGTTATCCAGCGTATACTCTGTCGACTTGGAATCCCACTTGGCCTTCATCTTGGTAATATTTATGCCCACCTTCGTCTCGCTAGACCGGCGACTGTTCGGCTTCAGCACTCCTGTCACTGTGGCCGCAGCCTCCTCCACAATAGTGCCGGCCGGCTTAAGTTTCTGATCGTTCGCATCGTGCGACTTGTCGCGCACTTTCGTCTCCTCATGCATCATGAACTTTTGTATACGGCGGATGGATACAAGCAACTCAGCAAACTGTTGAGAAATTTAAAGCAACAAATTGTAAGAATTTAATTAAAATATATATACTTTGTTTTTTCATATTGAAAAGATTCTTTAGCGCGCCGATAAACAACATAAATATGTTATGTTAAGCAACAGCGATCGCCATTCGCAGTCTTCTGTTCATAACAGCGGAATTTAAAGTTATCAACATTATATTAAAATCTGCTCTGTAAAAGCCATTTTTTACAGAGATCCTTCTTTAAAGTCCTGTTAACGTATTTTTTAAACTTATAAGATATTGATTTAGAGTTTGTTTTTACCTGTGAGATGCCCATTGGGAAGTAGATGGTCATTGTGTTACGCAGAATATTGTAGTAGGCGGTAATGGCAAAGGCCTTCTCGGCGGTCAACAGCTGTCCGAGCAGCACAAAGCCCACCAGGCTGACAAACACCGAAATACGCGTCACGTACATAATGAAACTCTGCAGAGTGCCGCGAATGTAGTTCACTTTTCGAATGGCATTCATCTCCTTGCCGCGCACATAGTTGATCATATTGCTGAATGGTATTTCCCAGGCGTACATTTTGATCACCTGAATGCCCGATATGATTTCGTTCATCATGCGCACACGTTCATCCGTACGCAAAGCCGTTTTAAGACGCAGACTCGACGTCTTCTTGCCCAGATATGCCTGGAGGGGTATGAAGAGCAACATAATAGCCACGCCAAAGAATGCTGAAACGCCAATCTGTGGAGGAGTACGCAAATATAATGATTATGATACGGTAAACGCGATGATTAACTCAGCAAATTTCTACTGTTTTTAATGCAAAGTATATTTAATTTGTATATCAGTTAACAGTCCATCAAACTGTCTGGGACTTTGCTTACCTCTCGGTACATGAGCCAGGTGACCACAGCGATCTCCACTGGGCCCAGCCATAAATAATGCGTGTGTATCACGGAGACATCCAGACGACCGACATCATTCGATATGAGATTAACCACCTGGCCGGTTGTTGTATCGCCCAGTGCTGTGCGACTGAGTCGCAACGCCTTGCGATAAATCATGCTGCACATGGCGACGCGCACCTTCATGCCCGTGTGGAACATGCCCAGCATATAGGGATGCATGAATAATACATTGAAGGCGCTGCACAAGATTACGCCGACGGCGTACAGGTATGCTGTGGTCTGATCGTCGTTTTCCAGGTTGTTGGCATCCGAATAGTAGGCCACCAAGCCGCCCAGGCACAGAGGCTGCGTCACGCTGTCAAGGATTAAGCACCATAATTATGATCATAAATAACGAAATATATATAGCAAGGGGTGAGGGAGGTGTGGCGCTTACCGGAAACCCATTTCCACTATAAACAAAACCAAACCGAGTAAGCCAAAGTTCAAGCCGAAGACGCTCATCGTTGCCTTGAACAAGCTGGGCTCCTTCTTCTTCTTACGCTTCTCCTCTACCTCCTTCTCCCATGCCTTGCTCAGCTTCTTGCCAAGTGTATCTGAAAGATAAAAATGTTCAGGCAATTACTATAAAGATGTCTTGAAAGCTGAGTGGAATATATGGGCGCATAATTATTTCAGTTAAAAGTACATTGTAATAAAGTTTTGCGTATTTTAACTCGAATGGAAACCTTGCCATTCTCTAGTTTTGTAGACATGATAGTTATACAATTTATATATTCAATATAAGTACTTAATCAATTTTGTATATCATTTAGAGCATTCTGCAGTTATGCTTAGATTATGTTTTTCCTTATTTATACTATGTACTTCTATTACCCTTTATAGTGTTCTGATGAATTAGCTATAACTGATTTCAGTAGCAAGAATGTTGAGTCAAGGTTTTACGATGCAAGTCCATGATTTTTATCGCCCATAAATAGGTATATCAAGCTTAGCGACTCCATTGTCTATGTGAATTATGGCCTTATAGCAAAAAGAAAAAAACCCTATCGCAGTCAGCTGTCTCGTGGGCTTATCTCTTATCAGCTAACTGGCTAATCGCGCCTGGTCAAAGCTGGACGCATGTGCTGCCGCTCAGGCCCCTAACTATATGCTATAACACATATATATGTACATATATACATATATACATGTATACAGTATATAATAAGTCCGAGACACTTCCGCACTGCTTTCTTGCCAATCTAAAGTGGGCCCAAGACTCTATATACTAAACATACTAGACCAAAGTATTTGATAAATGGAAAAAAAGTCGAGAATTAGCTATATGCCAATGTTTACCTATATAAATATTTACTAAAGACGCATGCCAGATTAGATTGGACGCTTGCCCACTTAATGTCAGCCGTTGGTGTCTCTATAGGCACATTTATTTTGGGGCTAATGAGCGCGCGAGATATTCTCGTATATCTCATATATCATGGAGCGGTCAAATTGGGCGAGAGCTCATTAATTGCGGCAATGCCCGCTTGTCAAAGTTATCAAAAAGTTATCAGAGCTCAACTTTTTTGGCACTAACAGCTACTGATTTTTATTATTTTTATTAATGGTTCCATAAAAATCAAAGTTCAATTTCCATGATTAACTAGTTCCCACTGATAAGCGTGATAAACTTTAAACCTATTGCATATTATAGAATATTTTATAGGCGTCAATTGTCAGAAATCTTATCTGGCGATGACTTTGCATATGACTTATGAGGAATCGCTTCCGATAATATATGTCCATGTATCTGGCATGCAATGGTTAGCTCTGATCCTATGCATGGCAAAGACCACGCCAAATGTCTCAAGCTAAAAATGGACTGCTTATCCATCAGACAGGCTTCCTGTTCACATGCTCTATTCTATCTAATCGTAAAACCAAACAAAATACAACAACAAGCTGCTATACTTTTAAGTGGCGTTCCAGTGCGTGGTTGTGCCGCATTTAGCCACTCGAAAGCACACGTAAAATATGTCTGAAGAGTTGATATTTCCATAGATAATACACTGTGTAAGATTTGTCATACCACACTTTTGTTCAAAAAATAAAAAATAAATATAAAAAAAAAAAACCGAAAGAAATTGGTTTATTTTTTAGCCATTTGGTAATGATGTAAGAAAGTCAAATCTACATAAACGAAGCAAGTCGAGTTTTCTAAATAGATAAGAGTTGTATCTACATAATGCACTCATTTGCATAGATAATAATTTTAGCCTAGTTTATATAGAGCTCATAGATAATACATAGAAGCGAGTTTATATAATCTAATTATAAATATAAAATATTTATATAATCTACATAACAGATATCAATTTTATATATACCCGAAATCTATATAAATGCGATAAATTTTATTAAGAAATTATTTGAACTAGAGTCTAAATTTATATAAACTCTTTTTAACTTTTATCTAAACAAAAGTTTGTTTAAAAGTAATTGAACAAAACTGCTCTATTTATAGCTAGCATTTCTTGCTGCTTTATGAAAAAGTTAAAAGACCGAATCATTGAATTAATTTTGTATTTTTGGAATGCATTTACTGCTTCAATTAAACATTCATTTAAATTAAATGTCAAGTGCTAATTTTTGATTATTGATAAGATTTTTTTTTTCAATTTGATTTCTTTCTACGCTGATTCAGTTTTTTAATTCGCGATTATTTATAAACTTTGGAAAAGTCAGTTAAGGTGAAATAAATGATTCATGTATTTTATATATTTACCTGACTTGTGTTCCTTTAGGGCCCTGTAGAGATCGCCTTCGTCGAGCGTCTTTTTGCGTCCCTTGAAAAATGTCGGCATGGTATAGCTATGGATAAATGAAAAAGAAATTAGTTAACGAGCTAAATATTATATAATTTATATTTATATATCTCTAGAACTCACCAAAACATTAGCGAGGACAGCGGATTCGATCTCTCGCGCGGATTCTCCGGCAGCTCATCTGCGGTGACGGACTGCATTTTGATCTCAAATTATTGTCAATCCGGTTCGATGTCAATATCTCAATAGCTTGTCATTTGTGGTGCAAGTGTTCGTGTGTGGGTGTGTGTTCGTGTGTGCTCTATCTGACAGCCACAAGCGCCGCTATAATATAGATGATAAATATGATAACTGTTAATTTGACGTATAAAAATCAAAAATACTCATCAAACAAAAACAAAATTATAGTACTATTTGCTGATAAAAATCTGCTTTAATTTGTATGAGCACATTGTATATGCTGGAATCCATATCAAAAGGCAGCATTAAATCTTATCTGGAATTGAAGGAATCTGAACCATGCTCAATTTATAGATATGCGATTCGAAAACGTCTAGCGAATAACGTTAATCATGCTGAGTTGGCAATAATAAATCATAAGTTATATGATTTGAAAAATTATAAGATTTGTTTTATTTCATTATGGTTGGGAAAATACAATTTCTTAACTTCTTATATAATAATAGTTATGCAATTCAGTTATCAAATTAATTTCAGAACACTTTCTAGATATTCCCATAGGTGTGATGTCAGTTGATTTTGTTTATAGTGTATAATATATCAGTTCTTAATCCACTTTGTACACCGTTTTTATTTATTTATGACACTTTCTAATGTATTTAAGATCATATATTTTCACAATCACAAATATTATCAGATCGTATATAGTATATGTATTGATATTGAACAGCTGACACAAGGACGAAACGTGTTGAACTCACAAAGTGGCACTGGAACTCCGACAGGCAGTTGATCTGTAACTGAGCTCTTGGCCAGATATAAGAGGCACTTTTATAGCCACAGAGTGAGTGATTAAGGCGGTAACTCAATGCTGTTATCAGCGTTCGACTTCGCTTTTGTTTTGTGATCGAGTAGAGATTTGATAAGCGTTTGCCGGACTAACAAATTCTGAATGAAATTTAAACGTTATCTAAAACGCTGATAATTCTAACTATAGCCGAAGGCTGCAGCTGCACCAGTTTTACCGCATATCAGAGGCTTGTCAGAAGCATAAGCAGAAGCAAGAGCAGAAGCTCGATTTCTGCTTATGCCTACTTTGTTTGCCTTTGTAAATAAACAAACTTCACTTGTTTGTGGTCACAACTTTTTTTTAATGTCTATATATAATTCAATAATAATATAGTTTGACATCTTACCAGCTGAGTCACGATGAAGCAGTTTGTAGCCTCGCAAATAAATTAGCAAAACATAAACATACAAAGAAAAAATAAATAAAATTGACAAAGGATGTAGGTAGAAAAAAAAACACAAAACTTGACTGCAAATCAATAAACAATTATAGTGCCAATCGAAATACGTGCAATTCACTTATAAACACTAATTCTTATTGTCGCTTTCAAATAAATGGTGCCCTATGTGCGTATTTTTATAGAATTAAATGTAATTGTGCAATAAAAAAAAACGTTAAACAAGTTTGTGCGAGCTCGAAACTTGGTCTGCTTCTTCTCTGATTTTCAGCGGCGCAGGCGTACTCCTTACGATAACTTATATGTTAATTGATATCCTTGCAAAGCTGAAATTTAACAGATTCGGATACGGCTTTTATACAAAATATGGGTTTTCTATACAAGAAACGAGTTTTAAATAAAAAATTGTTGATTATAAATTGAAATATCATACAGTTTAATTTAAACTTTAACATTTCCCGCGCTGTAAGTAACGTACGCATAACACTATGTTAATGCAATACGCGACCGCCGTTTTTGTACATCAAATATCGATAGACTCAAGAATGCATATCGAATCCGTATTTTTTAATAAGCGGCTTAATTTACAACATAATAATTGCTTAAGCACGGCTGCCAAGTTGTTAAATAATTAAGGAAAAAGTATATTTAAAATTTATTTTTAACAAAATGCAGTCCATATTAAGGAGCAGTCTGAGTGTTGGTAAGTTAACGTTTCCACTGGACTTTGACTTGTTGATATGTATACTCGACCATCCTTAACACCTTATCAGCCCGTCAGACGTTGCATAGAAGAGGAATTGCCTCGCTCGCTGCGCTACCAGATACGCATCAGATGCTGCAGAAAACATGCCGTGACTTTGCCAACTCAGAGCTGGTGGGTGAAAATGCCGCAAAGTTCGATCGTGAACATCTTTATCCAGGGGAACAGATTAAAAAAATGGGCGAACTGGGCCTCATGGCCGTCTCTGTGCCCGAGGAACTTGGCGGCACCGGCTTGGATTATCTGGCCTATGCCATTGCCATGGAGGAGATCTCACGTGGCTGCGCCTCAGCGGGCGTGATAATGTCCGTCAATAATTCTCTGTATTTGGGCCCACTGCTGGGCTTTGGAAATGATGCTCAGAAGGCTGCCTACATCACGCCTTACACAACAGGCGAACGTGTGGGTTGCTTTGCTCTGTCCGAGCCTGGCAATGGCTCGGATGCTGGCGCTGCTTCCACCGTGGCCACGGAGAAAGGCGATCGCTATGTGCTAAACGGCACGAAAGCATGGATAACGAATGCCTTCGAGGCGGAGGCAGCTGTAGTCTTTGCCACCACCAACAAGCAACTGAAGCACAAGGGCATCTCCGCATTTATAGTAGATAAGGGAACCAAGGGATTTTCGCTAGGTAAGAAGGAGGACAAACTGGGAATACGCGGCTCCTCCACTTGCCAGCTCATATTCGAGGACTGTGAAATACCCAAGGAGAACCTGCTCGGCGGAACGGGCCTTGGCTTTAAGATTGCGATGCAGACTCTGGATGCCGGGCGCATTGGCATCGCTAGCCAGGCGCTGGGCATTGCGCAGGCCTCCCTGGAATTGGCCGTTGACTATGCGCAGAAGCGTCAGGCCTTCGGCAAGCCCATATCTAAGCTACAGGCCATACAGCAGAAGATTGCGGATATGTCGCTGGCTGTGGAGTCGGCCCGTCTACTAACCTGGCGCGCTGCCTGGCTGAAGGACAACAAGTTGCCCTATACGAAGGAAGCTGCAATGGCCAAACTGGCTGCCTCCGAGGCGGCTACACTGTGTGCTCATCAGTGCATCCAGGTCTTGGGCGGTATGGGTTATGTAACCGACATGGCAGCCGAACGCCATTATCGAGATGCTCGCATTACCGAAATCTACGAGGGAACCTCGGAGATTCAACGACTTGTTGTGGCGGGATCAATACTCAAGGAATACGCTAGTTAATTATATAATGCCAGCTCGCATTTATAACAACTATTTTTAAGTAAAAAGTCATAATGCAATAAAGTCTTAAACAGACTAAAAGATACCCTATTTTAAATACATTTAGGCATGCAACAGGTGTGATGTGGGTAAAGTAAAATTAAATTCATTGGCAATGCTTAATGGCCACGTAAATTTACTATCTAAAATTAATATATTTTCACATATATATATATGATAGTCGAAGTAAACTCAACAGCTATGACTTAGTTAATTTTTCTAAACAATGTCCAAACTGAAGTTATTTTAAATCTTTTGCTGTTTAACTATACCGTAGAGCGGGCCAATTGTGCTGTTATTACGCTCTGTTAAATTTATTTTACTCACGCTAAAATAAAGTATTTCCACACGCGCAACACCTGGTCACACTGTCAGCTATTTTACAGCGGCGTCAACATACAGTCTGCGCACATTTTAACAAAATTTCGTTTTGTTCGGTAGTAATACGTTATAAAACATTTAGCACTGTGTAATTTAAGCAAGTGTGTGGTAATGAAGCTGTTTACAATTTGCAACAAACCCAGCGTACGTTAGCAACAACGTACTAGCTCTGTTGCGTTTCACGTATACCCCTCCATCAACCTCCCATCCGCAACAACTTTCAATAGGCGCTGCGCCAGGAATAGCCCAATAGGCCAACACAGCGACAGCAGCTATGGATGTTGTTTGTGTAATTGACACCATTGTTGGCGATCATTTAGAGGATCGCCTCTGCGCCCTAGAGGAGGTCAAACAAGCTGTACAATCGGCTGGTGCGAACTTTCAGCGTGTGCAGGTGCGTTGGCGGTTCAAATAAAAATACAACAACAATAATAATAATAATAGAAAAGAAAAAACTAAAGACACCAAATGTTATACAATAATAATTGAAAATGTTCGGTCTCTGCAGTTCGAGCGGTTGGATTTTGGCGAGACGAATGTGCTGGAAACATTCTATAATGCCGATGTAGCCGTCATTGACTTGAGCATATTAACCCAACAGCGTCCCCTCTCCTATCACTATGGAGTCCGCGAAAGCTTTGGCATGAAGGAGAACATTTTAATCTACAACGATTTGGAGTCCAAACAGACGCTCAGCCTAAAGGTGGGTAGACAAACAGTTGTGCAGGCGGTTAGATTCGCAAAGATGTTGACAGTAAAAAA
This sequence comes from Drosophila navojoa, assembly GCF_001654015.2. Next base: position 290,807 of record NW_022045910.1, read on the forward strand.
AAAAAAAAAAAAAAAAAAAAAAAAAAAAAAAACAAAAAAACAAAAAAAAAAAAAAAAAAAAAAAAAAAATTAAAAGAAAAAACAGCAAATGCAAAGCAAGAACAAAAACACAGCATAATCGGCCCTGTTCTGCCGATAAGATAAATGACAGAGCAATAATTTTTTTTCTACTTTGATTTTATTTTTTTAAACATCAGACGCAGCAAGCACTCGTGTTTGTTGCTGTTAGTTTTTGCTGTGCTTCCGTTCTGTGAAACAAGAAATAGTTGTTATTTTTGTTTTTGGCCGCTGCAGCACGAAGCGCTAAAACAATAAAAGAAATAACAACAAGAGCAACAACAAAAGCTGAACGGACGCCAACGCAAAACTCAAAACAACACGCACGCCGCTCACACACAAACAACGTAACACAGACGCACACACATAAGCATGCTCACAATAAACAAACGCTGTGCTTGCTTGCACTAATAGTAGCGTACGTAATAACATGTCTAGCTTAAAGAATGTTTGTGAGGAATTTATTTGTTTTGACTTTATACCGTCCACAAAACAGATTTGACTTCATACAAACTGTTTAGTCCAAAAATACATGTGTCTGGTTCCGCTGAAAAACATTTCTTTACAAACATAGCATATGTACTGCCTATACAAACAGTGCTGTCCACTGAAACCTGTCTATCTCTAATAATGTTTGTTGCGAGCTTGCACTTCTTACGGTGCTGTCCTTAAATATGAATCTGTCAAAAAATGTTATGCATCACATCGCCGCATCACAGTGGCGCCCAATAAAATATATCCAGCTCTCTAATACCCTAACTTTGCTTTACAGCTCTCTTGTGCCAACTACCTGTTTCTCAGCTATAAGCGTAACGCTGAGACCAACACCTGCAATCTAACAAACCAGGCCAGCACCAAGGAGCAACCTACTGATGGGCGTGTGCCAACTACATTACAGGCGCGGCTGAAGCGCAAGCTGCAAGATGTTGAAATACAATCAAAGTCCGTACTTGCAACACACTCATCATTTCATTGAAATCGCTGCCTTTTATTTACATGAACTCTTTCTCCCCAATGCAGGGCCCATATGCGGGAAAAGTTTCTCAGTGACATGCGAGCGGCGCGTGATGCCTACGCGCCCAGCGACGATAAGCTGAAGAGCATTCTACATGGGGTAAGTTAAACGGACATACCCATGTTTACATATGCATGTCTAGAGAAATGATTACTCAATTGATTTGGCGTTATATTTAGATGCGTAAACGCCTGGACGATCCCCACGTTCTCTCTGGCGAGGTATTGCACAGTTTTATGTGCTCCCTGCGGGATGTGCAGGATTATGATGCGATGGTGCGTCTGGTGAATGATTTGAAGAACATACCAAATACGCGCAAATATGTGGACACAGGAAATATGAGTTTCTTGTATGCATTCGCATTGAATCGACGCAATCGACCAGGAGATCGAGAGAAAGCACTGGAATCATCACTCAAAGCACTCGAGAAGAAGGAGAATCACTTCCCGGACATGTTGTGCCTCTGCGGACGCATCTACAAGGATATGTTTGTGGAGTCGGACTGTACGGATAGGACGAGCTTGGAAAATGCCATCAAGTGGTATCGCCAGAGCTTCGAAGTGCAGCCAAATGAATATGCGGGCATCAATTTGGCTACACTACTCGTGATCGAAGGCAAGGAATTTAGCAATACGGTCGAACTACAGCATATTGGCATGACACTGAACAATCTTATTGGCAAAAAGGGCAGCTTGTCGACGCTCAACGGCTACTGGGACGTGGCCACATTCTTTGAGATATCTGTGCTTGCCGAGGACTACGTCAAAGCCATCCAAGCAGCCGAGTGTATGTTCAAGCTGAGGCCGCCTGTTTGGTCGCTGAAATCAACTATTGGCAACATATCGTTAATACATCGCTTTCGACGCAAGCCCGACGATCGACAGGTGCCCATTGAGGAGCAGGCCTTTCAGTTCTGGATGGATTTCTTCCTGGAGGCCATAAATGACAACGAGATTAATAGCATACGTTTTCCTATACTGGTATGTGCTCTAGTTGATCAACTGCAATGTTCATCCTTTGAATAAACCTTTACTCCTTTGCAGATACTCGAACCCAACAAGATTTATATGCCCAGTTATGTGACCATCAACATGGATGCCGATGAGAAATCCATACAGATTGTAAACATTTGCGTGGCTCACTCGAAGAATGCCTGCAAGAAGCTGCACGACTTTCTGTTTGTTGCTTCGAAAATCAAGTCTGTTAGTCTGTACAAAAGGGACGATTTGTGCGCTTATCTCTATGTGCATCACAATTCGGACGACTTTCAAATCTACTTTCCGTCCACCGAGTGCCGGCAACGCTTTTACGATCGCATATTGGAAATGACTGCGGACCAGGAGGTATTTGTAAATCTGGAGACTGATGAGGCGCAAATCGAGGTGAGCTACATTGAACTGACACGAACTGAACACGAACCTGTGTGCTAACTTATCAAACACTTGCAGTACGAGTACGATTACAATGAACAGAATCGGAAGATTACTCTGGGAAAGGGCACCTATGGAACGGTATATGCGGCGCGCGATAAGCAGACACAAGTTCGTATTGCCATTAAGGAGGTGCCGGAGAAGAACTCGCAGGATGTGCAGCCGCTGCACGAGGAGATCAAGCTGCACTCGCAGCTGCGTCATCGCAATATTGTACAGTATTTAGGGTCGCGATCGGAGGATGGCTTCTTCAAGATCTTCATGGAGCAGGTGCCTGGTGGTTCGCTATCCGATTTGCTAAAGACCAAGTGGGGTCCGCTCAAGGATAACGAGTCCACCATGGCCTTCTACTCCAAGCAGATACTGCAGGGACTCAAGTATCTGCACGAGCAAGACATCGTGCATCGCGACATCAAGGGCGACAACGTGCTCGTGAACACGTACAGTGGCGTGGTCAAGATCTCCGACTTTGGCACTTCGAAGCGTTTGGCGCGTATCAACCCCATGACAGATACATTTGCAGGCACCCTACAGTACATGGCACCGGAGGTCATCGATCAGGGTGTGCGTGGCTATGGACCGCCCGCAGATATTTGGTCATTTGGCTGCACAAATGTTGAGATGGCCACGGGCAGCCCTCCCTTCAGTGAACTAGGCAATCCACAAGCAGCCATGTTCAAAGTGGGCTTCTATAAGAAGCATCCCAACATACCGGAGGAAATGTCCACAAATGCCAAGAACTTCATACTGCGCTGCTTTGCCATTAGCGTTCAGGATAGGCCTTCTGCGCTGGAGCTGCTCGACGATCCGTTTCTCACAGAGTAAATAAGTCATAGTTGAAGATTGTCATTGCTCAGCTATTAACAGTGCTTTGTTTTAACTCATAGTAAACCGCGCAAGATGCGACCTGCTTTGCCCATTAATACTTCAGAGTTCGGACGCAGCATCTCTGTGCCGGCGGATCGCTTGGTGCACAAATCAAATCCGCCTTTGACCTACCATACCACATCGAATACACCCACCACGCCCGAATTGGAGTAAGTACTAGCAATGTGCTTCAATATGCCTTCTATTCACTTTTCGTATAATCTTTTAGCGCCCCGCTTGGCACTGCCTCGGTGGATAATGAAAGTAATACACAGAATTTCATTATTGAACGTCGCAATTCTTCTGGCTATCTGCTATCGCCAGAGATCGAACCACAGACGCCATCGCTACGTACAAGTATTAGTGATACGAGCGAAACGGATGGATTTTATCGTTTGAAAAAGGATTCGCAACGGCGTGCCACGCTATCCAAGGTACTGATGCTGGACGAATCGAAGATCTGCGAGATTTGGGAGAAAAAGATCAATGCCGATCAAAACTTTATAGCCATACGTAATAGCGATCTGGTGCTGCTAATACGCGGCCTGCGGGATTATATTTCAAACGAGAACGAGAAGCATCTAGAAGCGACTATCAACGAACTGAAGCAGAAGTTGGATAACGATACCGTCGCACTGGATCACTTGCATTTGGCATTATACTCATTTCAGGATGCGGTTGTGTCTGCCCTGCGGCTGCACTGCATCAAGCCGCATTGGATGTTTGCGTTGGACAATCTAGTTAAGCGTGCGGTCCAGGCGGCTGTCACAATATTCTCACCCGAACTGGGCGCCAATTTGGCGGATAAGGATTTGTCGGGTAATGACGATGAGAGCGTGCATAACGCAGGTCCACAGTCAACTCCAGACATTCAAGAGAAGCAGCCGAATGCAAACGATAAAGTGCAGGCCAGCGGCAATGGCAGTGGCTCTGATCAATTGGATGGAATCGGCAGCTCAGTGGAGTGTGTGCGAATCCTCCGAGATATACGCGACAATCAAAAGCAGCAGTTACAGATTATGGAGCAGAACCGTGAGAGGCTGCGTGCTCTGCAAAGCATCAGCCAGGAGCTGGCCCATATCTATATGGGCGGACGCAAGCGATTAAGGTGAGTCGAGGATCATATATGAGAAATACTAAAATCTATGATTTTATTGATATCTTTCGATTTGTTTTGCAGACGCACCTCCAACGGATTGAAAAAGAAGTGCCATAGAATGAGTCCGAGCGGGGCGGGAAATTCCGCGTCGCGTCCAGTCCAAAATGCCAACACCCGCCGCCAGCTAACTAAGCACAATTTTGGTCTCCACGAGATAGACGAGCAATTGGAGCAGTGGTTAGCGCAGCACGATATCGATGAAATCTCAAAGGCGCTCATACTGGATGAAGGTTTCACGTTTGAGGACTTCATCTATAACATGGAGAAACTAGATCTAATGCGTCTGGGTCTGCGGTTAGTATTTATTTTCTCATATATTTTATTTAATATTACAACCATTCAATATGAATTCTTTTAGCGTTGGCATCGAGGTGCGCTTGTGGAAACTCATCATTCAGGAACGCGCCTGCACTTCGATGTGCATGGAGACGCGATCCGACACGGACGACAAGCCGGTCAACAATAATACCATCACAACAAATTCAACTGATGAAGATATAAACCTTGCCAAGGGCAAGTTCAAGAAGAGCGAAAGCGAATACGCTTCTTGCAGCGAATGACTAAGCCGCCCCAGAAACCAATTGGATTTAAAGTAGAGGAGTGAGAGTGGGACAGGGAGAGAGGAGAATTGTTGTTGTTTTTAACTGATTCTGTTTAATTGTAAATGTTGTCATATTTTTTCGTGCTGTTACTAACAGTTGCAAATGCCTAGCCTTAAGTTGAAAGTTTTTCAAACGCCTTAAAATGAATTTTCCACACACACACATAAATTGTATCTATGTGTGCTGCGTGCATTGTTTTTGCCTTTTATCTACTATGCATGTTAACTTATAATATGAAACTTAAGTGCCTTTAAACTAAAAAATAGAAAAAAATAAAACAAAAAATTAAAAAAGAAGCAAACATAATAAACTGAAATACACTGTGAAATGTAAATGAAAGTGTTGAGCTAACTAAATAATGTTTTTATTTTCGACGCGACTGTAATTGTATGATTCAACTGTTAAATCGTCATTAGTTTACAGATTTCATTAGTGTTACAATAACATAGACAGAATCTGTTACACTGGCTAACATCTATTAGTTGCTAAGAATGCTATAGTTAAAACAATTATGTAACTTTTCTAGTTCGTTTGCATTTATTTTTTTTTTTTTTTGTATAGATTTTTTTAGTCTTTATTGACATTGCAGAAGTTTGAATTTCACATATGTTCGTTAACATAGTGCTGTTATGTAACAAATTAGTATTATTGTTATTCGAAAGCGTTTCGTTCTGTTGCTGCAGTTGTTCATGCTGTTGTTGATGTTGTTGTTGTTTTGTTGCTGTTGTAATAAGTTGTTGTTGTTGTTGTTGTTATTATTATTGTCGTTGTCTCTTATGCCTTGGACTCAGCCTCGCTAGCTGTCGCTGTGGACTGAGCATCACTGGACTTGCCATCATCCACCTTGCCAAAGACACAGCAGGGGCACTTCTCCTTCAGGGCCAAGCGGTACTTGGGATGACTGTGGAGCGATGGGTGTGACAATTAATTCAACATGACTTAAGGCTCAATATAATTATGTGTATACCTGATGCCGTATACAATTGGATTGTAGCAGGCAGCCGACTTGGCGAAGCAAGCGCCCCAAATGGTGTTCAATGGTGTTAGGCCCTCGAATTTGAACAGGCCCATGCAGTTGATGACCAGGTATGGGGTCCACGCCATGAACCACAGTGAGATGGTGACCAGAGCGACCTTAGCCAGTTTGCCCTCAGCGCTCTTCTCGGCATCCTCGGACGAGCGAAGAGATTTGACGTTCATCTTCTTGGCCTGCTCGCGCATGGCTTTCTCGTGAGCAGAGACGGCCTAAAGGGCGAGAGCGAGAGAGACGTATTAGTGAAAGTCATACTCGGGCAGCTCAGCTCAACTTACAGCAATGATGAACCAGTAGGAGTAGCAGATCAGGAACAGCGGGATATAGTAGACAAAGATGGAGTAAAAGATCAGATATGAACGTGGATTCCAATCGCGTTCCAAGTAGTCAATACCGCACGATGTCAGATTACCCTCGGGCACATATCTGCCCAAAATCGAACCATAGTATAGAGATACCTCAATTTTTAGTTAGCTTTCCGCTCACCTGCTCCAGCCGAAAACGGGCGCCAGGCACCAAATGCTGGACATGAACCATATGTAGGCAATCTTGCCCAATGCCAATGGGATGGTCATTGGACGGCCGGCCATGCCCTTAACAATCACTTGATAACGATCCAGCGATATCATGCACATGGACCAAATGGAGCTGCAGCCAAAGGCCGAGCCCAGGCCGGCATAGATGTCGCACATCATTGGGCCGAGCACCCAAGTCTCAAAGTACAGATTGATGCCCATCATTGGCGTATTGGTGATCATGATGCCAAAGTCGGATATAGCCAGGTTGATGACCAACAGATTAGCAGGCGTACGCAACGATTTTGTGGTGGCAAATATGTAAATCACCACGCCATTTCCACACCAGGAAATCATGCCAATCAAGATCATGTAAGCGGTAAGAATTTTCGCCCAGATGGGGTCCATGGCGGGAAATTGATTCCAATATGGGCTAATTAAGTGCGCCATATCGGGTGTGACCTGTTAGGGATAGTGATACAAGTAAGCTCCATCCTCTTATCTTTCTTTTACACTTTTTCACCTTGTCTACTACCGATCCATTGGACAGTGGGGCAAAGTGTGGCCCCAGTTGTGTGGCTACTGCTGCAAAGCTATGCAACACAGAAATATTTATTAACAATATATTCTATAAACATTGTCCGATGGCCCGCTTACCTCTCCATTGTGAATTTGTGTATCCGCTATATCCCGGCTTAAGCTTTCACTAACTTCTGCGTTTTACATAAAAAGCTGCAAATTAGTTTTAATCTCTCTAAATTTCTAACACTTTTTACATAGATTTTGTATTTTCCCTGAATATTATTTCACTGGAGCGGACTATTCGCGGCGATTGGTCGTTGGAAACCTGCGTCTGTGCCTGGCTCAGGCATTGCTTTTATAGTCTTGGCTGTGCCCATGTCCAAACAAATTCAATTAGTTCTTGCACTCGGAGGCCTAAAAATAAAGGCGTTAACAGCCTTTGGCTTATAACGTAAACTTAAACAAATATAAAAAATATAATATTGCAACGATGACGCGACGACATCCAATGTCAATAGTTATGTACTTCAAAGGTTTCCCAGCTCCAGATTCATTGGGCTGGCAGAGGGCCAACGTTTGAGCTGACATTGTGCCGCAAACAGCAAGAAAGTGGGCGTGGAAAGTCAGCGATTTAATGTGTCAATGCAATGTGCAAATATGAAGAGCACCAGCAAATCAATAGATGCACCAGCCAAAGCAAACAAATGCCAAAGAAGCCCAAAGATTGGACAGTTCATAAGTGCATTGAGCTCATGCGGCGTATGCGTAATGCCTGCATATGATATATGTTGCGCATACGCAGTGTGACGCTGCTTAGAGTGACTTTAGTTGCTAAATAAAATAATGTAGGAATTTATCTAAAATAAGTAAAAATGCAAGACAAACCTATAAATTATGTATATTCTGTGTGCTATACATTTTATATTCCTATTCATAATTTCTTATAACATATGATAATAATGGTTACAAAACTTTAAAGACTTAACTACTCTTATTTTACTAAATTAGATACGATATTGTGTTATCTTGTCATTTTAAACAGTATTTAATTGAATTATATAAGCTCTATATGTCCATTTCTTAATCATTTTCTATTTATATATCATTTGATAGACAATAAATTGTATTTTTACTGTTCTATTGCTGCTGCATTTAATCAACCGTTAATGCTATAAATACTATATCCAGAGATCGGATCGGCAGCATTAGACGTAAGCTGCTTTTTCATACAATGTGCCATCAATAGATCTATTCACACTTCAGTTGTGACGCTCGCGTTCTATTGTTTACGTGTTGTCTCACATGTCAGAGAGCGTCTAAACAAACACACAAAATAACGCGTGTTGAGGTTGAGTGTGTGTGTGTATGTGTGTGTGTGTGTGGTCCTCTAGGGCGTGTGGGTGTTGGGTTTTTTTGTCAAATCTTCTACAGCCACATAAAGCGCGCTCTGTTTGTATTATGCGCACAGTAAAACCCAACACAGACGCATAAATTGGGTCACACACAGCTAATCCAAGGTGAGCGGCAGGGGGCTGGCGTGTCGGGGGAGGGGGCACCCTTATATGGCAATGGAACGCGGCTAAACTAAATAGCTGTCAATTGATGAGACAATCAGCATCTCAAAGGTTGAGATCTCTTGGTTAAAATCAATTACCGCAAAAGCAAAGCGCGCCAACGAAAAACGAGAAACAGAAACTGAAACTGTAACTGAAACAGCTACAGCAACAGAAACCGAAACATGCAATAAAGATAGAAACGAGCAGCAGATCAAAGCACAACGCTAACCGGAAGCTGCGCTTCGCTGGTGCGGCCAATGATCAACACGATAAAAATTATCATCATCAGCCGATGATGATGAGCATTGTGAACGTCATCACAGTAGCTACAACACTTGCTTGCGGTTAAACCAACTGTCGCCGCGTGATCTATGTATGCGGTTGTGTCTGCATGTGTGTGTGTGTGTGTAATATGTAAAATTTCAACAACAACAAAAATAAACGTGTAAATAACCAAATGCCTCATCAGACATTTTTATATGACAGAGGTGAGCGCAAATATTCGAACATCATTTCGAGTTGCTCTAAACAAACAAAAGGCGCCCACCTGCAAAATTCATATAAACAAATTATATTCGTCAAAAGTAGCAAAAAATACCAAAATGAAAAAACTAAAAAGTAAGATAAAAAAAAAAATACGAACTGACTGCAACAAACATGTTGGAAAAAGGCACGACAGAAATAAGTTATTTAGCATTAGCAAAAGCGAAATAAATGTTTCAGGTTTTATTCTTCTTCGTGTCACAGTCACACAAAAAAAATAATAAAAGTGGACAAGGAGTATTGCAGCGTGGATACCCTACAAATCGATATTATTAACGTTTAGACATATGTAAAATTTTATATTTGGTGTGAACATTTATTTTAGAGTTTACTAGTATTATCAAACAAATAATCATTGCAATTTCATTCTCAGTATAAATATGTAAGAATGAAAACAGAATAACATTTAAGCGATTAACAGCAGCGGTCTGCATGACGTACAGCATATACCCCATGCTGTTGAATAGCTTATAAATAACAAACACCTTTGCTTTGATTTTTGCTGTTTGCTTTTATTGTTGTTGTGGTATTATTATTTTTTTTTTTTTTTTTCGTCAGCGTGTTGTGTGTGGGTACGGCAAGTGTTCTGCGTCTGCGTCTACGTCTGCGTTTAGGTCTGAGTGTGCGTGTTGTGTGGGGGTAAGTGAGAGAGCAAAGCAAAAGAGAGCATAAGTGAGGTTGTGGTGTCTGCTGCTGCTCAAAGAACGCCAAAGTAAATGTCGGCGCTGGCGCTGTCATTTGCAATCGAGAGAGCGAGGACAGAGCAAAAGACTAGGAGAGATACATAGAGAGAGGGAGAGAGAGAGAGAGACAGGCCGCATGTGTGTGTGGGAGCGCCCTAATCGCCTGTTCTCAGTGTCATTAGCTGCTGCTGCAACAGCTGAGATCACTTCCACTTTGCGCACTGGCGACGATAGCAGAGGCTGCACTGCCCACAGTGACTGCGACAGAGACAGCGACTGCGACACCGACAACGGCTGATGTTATTTTCAGTTGCGAGCAGAGCGTCGGCCAAAGATTTACAGTAACAACACGAAGCTAATCAGCAGCGTTTGGCGGTTCGCGTGCAGCGTGCGCTCGGTAAAAATTCTCTTGTGCGGAACACGGCAATATACTGTTAAATTTAGCGCACCGGTCACAGATTCCAAAAAAATATAAAGAAAATACGAATTTCTGCGTCCAACTAGCCAGATGGATGCAAATATGTAAATACAGTTACATGTGACTACAGTTACATGTGTTTTCGCACTTGTCTGTGCCTGTGGTGTGCTTGCGTGTTTTGTTATTGTTGTCGCCCAACTTTGATCGCAGTTAACTTGTTTATCCATTGGCAGCCGAAATGAAATGTCAAATTGCAAATTCGTTGTCTAACCTTTTGTTTAGTTTATTAATTAATGACGAAACTCAACCAACGCGGCGCGCGTCATCGTGTCTGTCGTCAGCGCACGCCTAGGGGCATAAATGCAATTAAATCATTAATAAAGCCAGACAAACATCCAAATATACTCGATAGCGCCGACTCCCATGCATGCATACATACACACACAAAGATATATATACATACATACATACATACATATACGCACACGTTAAGTGCAATAGAAAAGTGTGTGGCAAGCAGCGCGGAAGCAGCAGCAGCGTCGATGGCGGCGGCGGCGGTGGCAACGGCAGCAGCAACTACTTCGAAATTTATTTTCGAATAAATAGTACAAAGTTGAAGAAGAAGAAGCAGCAGCAGCAGCCGAAGCTAAACGTAAAAACAAGGCAAAAATGCCGCTACGGGCAAAGGGGCAGCTTTCAATATATATTTTTTGTTCCTTCTCTTACGCGTGCACAGTGAACTGCACTTCATTTGCATTGTCTCAATTGCCGAAGATGCGCATTGATTTGATTAATTAATTGCCGGGCGGCAAATATTTCACACCAATGTGCTAAAATGAATTTATTACTGTTTATTATTACTTTGCTTCGTTTGATAAGTGATTTACGCACCCTTCATTACTGAAACGGCATGAAATAGTTGAGGAAACGAAAGAAATTCTGCACACAAACTAAAAGACATTAAATTACTATACCAAACCCAACAAATGTATAACTATTTAAATAATCATTTACATTTGACATTGTTGACATAAAAAACAAATATTTGTCCTTAAAAATATTTTTGTATAAATATTTTGCATGCTGTAAGATATTGAAAAATCCCACAATTCGCTTATTTAGACAAATGTGCTTATTTGTTAACCACTGTGCACAGTGGTGTGCGCGTTTTACGTATTGAGATGATGCCTCGATCCCGATGCTAATGCCGCAGTTATATATATCTATATATTTGAGTATGTGTATGCGTGTGTGTGTGCGTCTGCGTCTACGTTGCGGGCTGGGTGTTTCTGTCGGCGTCTGAAATTAACGAAATAGGAAATTTTGGTATTTCTTTATATAAATAGATTTCGCCATACGGAGAGAAGTTAAAACGAGGAAAATGTGAAAATGTGAAAAGTGAATGAAACGCACGAGGAAAATTTGTAAAAATCAAACCCAATTACAGGCCACCAAATTCTGAAATGTGAAAACCTAAAACAGAAAAAAAATATACACATATGTATGTTATATATATCCAAAATATTCTGAATCTGTGAAACGTCAGAAAAAAAAGAAAAATAATACACACACCGTTTATGTTCAAGTGTAGCAATAAACACAGACCAAATCGAAAATGTGAATATACTAGTAGTTTTTTTTTTAACATTTAAATTGTGCGTGCAAAAATTAAACAAGACATAAAAACAGTTTAGACGAACACGTTGAACACTTTAAAGGAAAATGCATTCGTCTTCCACGACAACGACAACAACAACTAAAACAAAGAAGCTCAGCAGCAGCGGAGGCGTCGGCGTCGGCGGCAGCGGCAGCGCCAGCACTGTGGCTATGACAACTGCCAGTAAGACGACAACAACAACCACACGCAAACCAGCAACAGTTGCTGGTGCTGGAGCTGTTGCTGTCGGCAGCCAAAAGTCGCCGAAGGCAACGCCGTTGATCGGAAGCGATGAGCACGCAGAGATCGTGGAGCTGATAAGCGAGCAGGCCGATGCCATCTATCACCAGTGGAAGAATTCCGGAGCGCCGCCCGCCGAGCTACTGGATACGTACAAAAGTCCGACGGCCACCGGCAACTTTGCGGATGTTGCTGTTGCACCAACAAATCTGAGCAATACGGAGGGCTTGCAAAAGATGGTCACCAGCTTCGTGAACAAAGACAAAGAGCAGCGAAGCAAGGGCGGGGGCATAAAGAAAACGGAAGTGGGCGTGGCGGTGCAATCGAATGGCAAGACGAAGAAATCAGCAACAGCAGTAGTAACAGCAACAGCAACAGCAACAGCAGCAGCAACAGCAGCATCAACACCAACAACAGCAACTGTCAAGGCCGGCAAATCAAGTCAAGTGGAGCAGGCGCTGCAATCACCCAAAAAGGTTGCTGCCGTCTCTAGCAAAGCGTTGCGCGATGTAAATCTCAACTATGACATCAATTTGCAGCTGGACGTGAACAATTTGTCACAGCAACAAACACAGCAACTGCTGCAAATCAGCGAGTTGTTGCACAAGGAGGCGACAGCAGCGGCAACAGCAACAGCTGCCAAAAAGCGACTGAGCAGCAGCAGCAACAGCAGCAGCAACAACAGCAGTAACAAGATCAACAGCAACAGCAGCAATAGTTTAAACAACAGCAGCAGCAAGTTAACAGCAGCAGAGCAGCCCACAAAAAAGATAAGCAAAGTCAGCAGCAGAAGCAGCAACAACAGCAACAATAGCCAAAGCATCATCAGTGTGGATGCGTTGGATGCGCCGCGTGTGGGCGTGTCAGGGCTGGATGAGCCCACTAAGAGTGCCAGCGATCCGGCAATCGGCAGCCGTAAATTACACAAAACCAAAGAGAACAACAATAGCGAGCAACACAAGCCGGCGACGGCAGCAACGGCCAAAGAAAAGCTGTCAATAACACGAAAAGTTACTGGCAGCAGAAGCAGCGCCAACAGCAGCAACACTGATAACAGCAAAGCCAGCAACATTGTAGCGAGTGTAATACCCGCAACTGCAACACCAACAGCAGCAGCAGCAGCAGCATCTGCTGCCGTTAGCACACCAGCAACATTGGCGGACACAACGATGCCAACGTTGACTAAAATCAAACCGACTAGCGGCAGCCGAGCAGCGCTCACCAATGGCCAGGACAAGAATTGTAATGCGAATCGAATTTTGATTTATTAAACACACACACACACCTGTATCCATAGACTAATCACCCTTCACCTTTGTAGTGGGCAGACCGATCCTAACACGCGGCTCGGTGGCGGAGCGCGTGATGCTCTTCGAGAAGCGGCCGGATGTGCGCAACTCGTTTCTTGATATCAAACGGCCAGCGGATGCGCCGCCCAAAAGTTTGCTCAAGGTAAGCTCAAAAGGAAAATATGTACAAATATATATTTTAAAGTGCGGCTCGGTACACCCATAGAAAGGTGTGTGTGTGTGTGTGTGTCTGTGTGTGTTGGTGTTGTTCAGTTGTTATCTAACAATTGCAAATAGCGCACGAAAAAATTCACCACAGCCGCACGCCAGCAACAATTGCAACAAATTGCTAAGGCCCCTCTCTCCACTCTGCCCCTCTCGCAATCTCACTCTCTATCCCTATCTCTTTTCATCATGTGCATTTAAAGAAATATCGTGTTATCGAGCAACGTTGATTGATTTAAGGTTAACTCAAGACGCCATCGGTTGCCAACAGAGATGAGTCGTTAGAGAACTATATGTACATATAGCTAGATATATAGGGAACATCGAACAATACAATTTGCTAAAATAACATTAGGGGTGTTCACTATGTAAATGCTGTTGCTCTTAAATCTTGCTTATATTTATATCCACAATTTGAGCTTAGAAACGATTTACTCATAGGAAATACCTCACATTTTATACATCCTGTCATTTTACAAAAATAATTATTGAAACAAGAATCCAAGGAAATTAAGAAGCAATACATCGAGGACTCGGAGTCGAAAGAGTCAGCTACTTCGCTATGACTATACATAAGACTAGGCTATCTCTAAATATTCTAGGCTCCTTTTCACTGGATATTTTCTTAACATGTATACATGTATATGAATTGTTTGCATTAGTTTTTTAAATGACATTTATTCATTTTTCTGTATTTTTTTTTTTTTGTTAACCTTTATAGTGAGTGACCCTATTGAGCATGCATACTCTCTCGTATACAAACAATCAAATTAAGCATTTACGATCAGCACGATTGTACATAGGCAAAAAAAAATAATAAAAATAAAAAAAAAATTTTCAGAAAAAACTGAATACAAATACAATACAAGCACATGATTATTTAAGCAACACGAATGCACTTTTTTTTTATATTTTTTGTTATTTTTGGGTATTTTTGTTTTGTTTTGTTGCTTTTGTGAGTATTCAGTTTTTTTGCTATTTAATTATTTAGTTTCAAATGTGTGCGTGTGTGTGAGTATGAATGAGTTTAAAGTTTATAAAAAACTCAACCAGCCGGCGAAACTTTACTGCGTTTCAATATGAAATCTATTTGTTGTTTTTTTTTTTGCTTGTTGCTTTTAAGTAAATAATCGCTATAAATAATTTGCATACGAAACTTAGTGTGCGATTGATTGTGCTGCTGGTGCTGTCGAAGCAGGCGCGATTCTTGAATTCTTGCTGCTATCTATTGCCTTTACGATTTAACAACTATGCGTATGCGTAATATTTAGCTTGGCCATCAGGCGTAGCGGTGCGTATACGTAAGATGCGCACATGCCCGCACTGTGTACGTGTGAGTGAGTGAGTGTTTGTGTGTGTTTGTATTTTGGTTTCTTTCATGCGAGTGGAGATTAATATTAATGCTGCCGTTGACAGTTTTAAAATCATGAATGGCCAATGCTTCGCTTATGCTGCTCTGCCATTAAAGACTTATGGCCAAAAGCAAATGATGCTGCTTATATGGCGTGCAAATGGAATACAAACAAAGATAGATCACAAAGAAATTTGCTAGAACAAAAGCGTAAAATATACGTATGAGGCGTAAAAATATTTAATTGATCATTTTGCACGTGGGCTCTACCTACTTACATACATACATACATACATACATACATATGTATATCATCTCTTTGATAAATTATAATCTCAGCTTCTTTTTTTTTCCACAATTTATAAGCGAAAACTATTTTTGACTGTCTGAGAGTTTGTTTGAATTTCAAGTAATTGCTAAGAATTATCGGAAGTTGAATTCAATTCGAGTCTAATATAAACTTGGTCTGGACTAATTATGAATTTGAATTGAATTAGAATTTGTACTCGAGCAATGCCACAGCTCTTAAATGTCTAAAATATTCTTAAGATTAATTGTTTTATAATTGCGTGTGATCAACCTTTGGCTTTCACAGCTCCAATCGCGTTAAATTTAATCAATTTAAGCAATTTTCAAGAGCTTCTAGAAAGTGAGAGCGAGAGCGAGAAATAATCAACCATATTTCAATTTCTATAGATTTCTTTAGATTATTTTTCATTGACGCCAATTAAGATGTTGTAAATTTAGCTTCAATTTGCTGCTGAATTTAGCACAATTACAATAACAACAAAGTAGTGTATGTATGCATGTGTGTGTGTGTGTGTGTGTGTGAACTTATTTTCTGCTCATTTGTTATTTTGATTTTCTCTGAGTTAAATTGAATTTCCACGAATATTTTAAGTATATTTTGATTTATACAAGCAAACACGCCCAATTTTTTATTATAATGCTTAAACGAAACCCAATTAACAGTAATTTCTTTATGAAAATAGTTGTTTATGTTTTATAATAAACTGAAAGGGCCAAAATTAGCGCAGATGTAAACAAAAAGAACCAGAGACTTAGTATCTGTAGAATCCGAAAATTGTATACCCTTAACTTTGTTGAATATTTTTACTTAATATAGTATAATTTATGTTAATATGTTACATACATATTCTTTGCTAAACCAGATCTAATATTTGTAATATGATTCCTCGAAGTTATACCTATTTTAAATAATGAGAATGAGAATGATAGTGAGAAATATATTAATAATAATAATAATAATAGCATTTTGGATGATCATGATAATTTTGTATAAAGATAATGATGATAATAATTAACTTTAATGATAATCATGACAATTATAAAGATGACTAAATGTAGATTTGATTGATAATGAGGATTATATCATAATCTGAAAGCATGGGCGTTGTCTTAAGGGTATCTACATACTTTCCTCAATTCGAATTAGTTTCTTGGTAAAACAAAGAATTTCTCAATATTTATACGTGCCAAAAAGTGTGGCAAATTAATGTGTAAACAGAGCAAAAATTGTTGGCATATAAATTGCGTGCAGAATAATGTGAGATGCTCTTGATATTATATAAATACTTTAGTCTATAGTATGTCTTATAAATGCTCTCTTGTTGTTGCAGGTCAAGCTGCATGCAACGCCGCCGCCTCCGCCGTCACAGGAACAAAATCTATTACAAAAGGAGATACGCAGCTCCAAGAGCGTCTACATACCCAGGTAAGTCAACAAGATATCTATATATATATATGTATGTATGTATATCTTATATATGTGTTCCATGGCAGATTTTACTTTCCACATGGCAAGCCGCAGCCAACCATTGCCATGGAGCGTGTCATTCGCGGCATTTTGTCCGCCTTCGATAGCTTTCCCAACAATCAGGTGACCAAGGATGAGCTGCCCCGCATCCTGAAGCTGTGCGGCCTGCCCTTCTATTGGCGCATGCCGGTTATGATCTTCTGCCAGGCGGGCACCACGGGCTTGGTGGAGCGCCAGCGTTTTGTCGAGTTCTGGAAGCAGTTAAGTTGCCAAGAATTCCTGGCCAGATTTGTTGTTGTATTGATTGTGTGTGTTGCCTTTCCTATACTCCATGCAGAATGAATGTCTATTGCCATGAGGCGGCCTCGCGTTTTGTCTATATTCTGTCGCGCGGTCAACGCTTTCGTTCCTATATTGTGCCAGAGGATTTGGTGCCGCTGGTGCAGGATGTGGTCGATACGCATCCGGGTCTGGCGTTTCTAAAAGAAGCCACCGAATTCCATTCCAGATACGTGCACACAGTCATCGCGCGCATCTTCTATTCGGTGAATCGCAGCTGGAGCGGCAAGATAACCATATCGGAGCTCAAGCGATCCGATCTGCTCGAGGTGAGTTCACTCGGCAGCGTACAATAAGGAATTTGAGTTGAACTAAAGCATATTTTCTTGTGCGCAGATGATTAGCCTACTGGAGGAGGAGGAGGACATCAATCAAATCATGGCCTTCTTTAGCTATGAGCACTTCTATGTGATCTATTGTAAATTTTGGGAATTGGATAAAGATCACGATCTGCTCATCAATCAGGACGATCTGGCCAAGCACAGCGACAATGCGCTCTCCACCCGCATTGTGGAGCGCATCTTCTCCGGCTGTGTAACGCGCAGCGACAACAAAAAGGCGCCCGAAGACGAACCCAAAATGTCCTATACAGACTTCGTGTGGTTCATTCTGTCCGAGGAGGACAAGCGCACGCCGACGGCCATTGAGTACTGGTTCCGCTGCATGGACATTGACGGCGACGGCGTGTTGTCCATGTATGAGCTGGAGTACTTCTACGAGGAGCAACAGCAGCGCATGGAGGGCATAGGCATTGAATGCTTGCCCTTCGAGGATTGCCTCTGCCAGGTGCGCGAATTGCAGACTCACTAATCATCTTCCATCTTATGATGATGTCTCTAAATATCTCTCTAAACAGATGCTGGACATGATCAAGCCTGCGAACCGTGATTCCATTACACTGGGTGACTTGAAACGCTGCAAAATGACGCACGTGTTCTTCGATACGTTCTTCAATTTGGAGAAGTATCTGGATCACGAGCAACGCGATCCATTCGCCGCACAGCGCGATGAATCCGTAAGTTTTCAAACTAATTGTGAATGATGTTGACGGCTCGTATCTAATTATCCTTCATCTATTTACAGACCTCCGATTGGGATCGATTTGCGGCACAGGAATACGAGCTGCTTATATCTGAGGAGAGTGATTGAAGCTCGTGTCGAAATTCGGGTTTTAAGAACGTATTCATATGCATACACAAACGCACAATTACACTATCTCGCCCATATACACTCACTCACAAACACAAGCAAACCCACACTTTCAAATATATATATTTATTTACTTACAAATTTTTATACAAATTTTACAGTACGTCAAAACAAAAATGTTCCAAAAAAAAACCACCATAAAAAGAAAAAAAAAAAAAAAGAAAAAGAATATAAAACAACTGGAATATCTTAGAGCATGAATGTGCAATAAATCTTAGAGCATAAATGTGCAATAAATCTTAATTATATTTATTATGGCGCGCTTTTCGCTATTCAGCTGAAGTCAACAAAAATAAATCGTAGCAATTAAAAGCTAAACTGAATAGCGGAACACGCCCGAAAAATCGAGTTTCGAATATGCAAGTTTTGCATGAGTCAATTTTTTTAACGAGTAGTTAACCTTAGTCAATTTAATTTGTGCAAATTTTGTTTTAGTTGAATATAATTAAATAAAATTAATCATAAATTTGTTTAATGCTTTCTTACATCTTTTTATTTACCAATCGAACGTCTTGAAAATTGAATCAACTCCTAATCAAATCTTTTGCAGAATATTTTAAATCAAATATTTTTATGGGAAAAGGTAATTTATTTCTAGAACAATCCAATGATCCAATGAATCTTAAAAAGTATATAAAACACATTTATTAACTTTATTTATTTATTTTGTTTTTTATTAAATAACTATATTAATTTTTTTTACGTTTTGTTATACAACTTAAATTAGTTAAAAATATAATTTGCTTCTCGTCTCATTAATTAGACTATTAAAAATTTGTAACTCATTTCTTCTGTTGTCTAGTTTAAATATATATAAATATATTTATTTATTTATTTTTTTTTTTTTCGTTTTTACAGTTGTTCAAGTTTAATCATATATAAACATATATTCAGAACGGAGAAAAATAACGCAACAGTCATATATTCTTGTTGTTTTCTCAAAATTGTTGTCCAATAAGTGATATTAACGATTTTAGGACTTTTTTTTTATTATTTTTGCTTTACATTTCTAGTGAAAAAATTAGATATTTGATTGTTTTTTACAATTGCCATTTTTTGATGCTGCAAACGATTTTTGAAAGGCTGCATTTTCAAATTTGCGCTGCTTGTCAGTTATGAATCACAGGTGCATATCGAGTGGGAAGGGGACCGATATATGCTATACATATGTATATATATATAAACATAATATATATATTTAGATATATATAAAATTGCGAATCAGCCATTCAAAAATTGTGTGACAGCGCTTTGCAGGAGGTGCTACGTACCGACCACAGTATCATTTAAACGTGACTAAAAATAATATAACATATTAACGATGATGAATATATATATATAAAGAGGGAAGTGTGGAGTTAGCATTGGAAAAGCATATTTGCAAAGCAAAAATGTTTCAAGAAATGTGTAACTCAATAGAATAGTCTAAAAATGAGTTTCAATGAAAAGCGTTGCACAAAATTTTAGAAGTGGGAAAAAATCAAATGGATAAGCGTTGCAGATCGTGTTGTTGTTGTTGCTTTAGCTGCTGTTTAAAGGGTGTGTTGTAATCAGGAGCTTTTACTGTTTGAGCCGTACTTTTTCACTATCTTCAAAGTTCTTATCATTATCGTTGCTGGGCTCCGAATCTGTAGTCTCCGTTGTTGAGCTGTCGGTGGTAGCGCTGGTATCGTCATCACTACTGCGACTGTAAATGGGCTTTGAATTGCCGCGCACATAATCCGCCGTAATGTGTACGCTGCGTATATCTGATCCAGGCACAATGAACATGGGATCCAACAGCAGTTGCTCCTGTCGAACGAACAATAAAATGCATTATTATTGTGATCGGGATTGAAATTATTAGATCCGCTAGCTAACCATTATGGAGCGCAGTCCACGTGCACCAGTATGCCTTTCCATGGCTAGACTTGCAATTGATTCAACCGCATCTTCCGTAAACGATAAGTCCACCTCGTCGAGGCCAAGCAGCGCTTTGTATTGAGGCACGAGAGCATTGCGTGGTTCGGTCAGAATACGCACTAGCATATTCACATTCAAACTATGGAAGGGCACAATGACCGGAAAACGACCAACGAATTCCTATGGAGTAATCGAGTATAATTAATATGATATGATACTGCTAAAGCAGTTTCTACTAACGGGTATCATGCCAAACTCAACGAGATCACGGGCCTGCACCTTGGTCAGGCATTTATCACGCTCCTCCTGATCGTTATCCATTGGACTGGCTGTTGATTGTGCCGCTCGACGGCCCGAGCCGCTCGTCGACGGCATGCCAAAGCCCAAATACTGTACAAAAGACTTGCGATTAAGATATGATTACAAATATAGCTGCTGGTCTAGCTCACCTTTTCATTTAGTCGGCGGGCAATGAGACGATCGAGGCCCGTGTAGGCACCAGAGGCAACAAACAGTATATTCGTAGTGTCCACCTGCACCGTCTCGCCTCGCAGCTTACGCGGCGAGTTGCGCTCGGGCACATTGACCACAGTCCCCTCCAGCATCTTTAACATACCCTGCTGAACACCTTCGCCGCCCACGTCGCGCAGCTGATGTATGCCAGGCACAGCGCCAATTTTATCCACCTCATCCAAGAACACAATGCCGGTTTGAGCACGCTCCACACTGAAAAATATAGGGAAATAATATGATTAGATATCATCCATGTAAATGAACAATTTACTTGTAGTTGGCGTCCTGTAGCAACTTGGATATGACACTCTCAATGTCCTCGCCCACGTAGCCGGCCTGGGTGAGCGTTGTGCAATCGCATATGGCAAACGGCACATCCAGACAGCGGGCGATTGTCTGTGCAATTAACGTTTTGCCAGATCCCGTCGGGCCGAGCATAATGATGTTGCTCTTCTCCAATTTAACATCGTTACTTTGTCTGTCCAGTATCTCGGAGCCGGGACGATGATCGCTGCTCCGCGAGGCGTTGGCAGCGTTGCTGTTGTGCAGGCCGCTACCTAGACCGCCACCAGTCAGACCGCCGCCGAGGCCCATTTGGGCTGGTTTTGGCGGCAGCTCGTTGCCAGGACTGCTGTTCAGTGTGTGACCGATGCCGGTGATGTGCAGTAGATCCGTGCGAGGTATGCCGTCCAGTCCGCTCCCAGCGCCGCCCGCACTTGGCTGTTGCTGCAGCTGCGGCAAATTGTGATGGATGCGCTTATAATGATTGTAGACGGCCACCGCTAGCACCTTCTTGGCAAAGTCCTGGCCAACCACATGCTTGTCCAAGTATTCCATGATCTTCTGCGGTGGCGGCGGTGGCTTGCGCTGATTCTTTGGCTCCTCCTTGATACGCTGCTTGGTTTCCACATCGGAGAGCACCACAAAGAAGTAGTTGCACTTGGCACACTTCACAAACCGCGTTGAGCTGACAAATGTTTCCACTTGGGTGCACGCACTGCCACATTTTGGACAGGATAAGAACTTATCGCCACTTCCGCCAGTTGTGGTTGAGCCGCCACTGCCGCCAAGACTCGACCCACCACCCCCCGGTGGTTTGGATGCACCACCTGCGCCACTGATGTCGCCGCCCTTGTCGGTTCCTGTAGTTCCACTACTGCTGCTGCCGTTTCCAGACTCCGATCTGATTCTCACTCCATTAGTTATGTCAATGTAGGCGGGTATGGCCACAACGGACTCCAGCAGTAGCTGCCCATTGGCGGCGCATTGCTGAGTGGCCAGGTGAAATCGTCGCCGTCCAAGCCCACTGCTCAGTATTATGCAGTTCGGTGTATGTTGTACGTGGCTGGTACCTAAGGCAATGATGAACAGAAGGAGAGAATAGGTTAATATATGAGTTCTATTATTCAAAATGCAATCGCCTTAAAAGTGAACTTGATTGATGGCATAACACACTTTAATCCGCATTTACATATATATAAATTATATATTTATGTATAAATTCAAAGGAACAACTCAAAAGCATTTTTTATAATCATTTCTTCTTAGCATTTCCTTAAGCATTTTGTTATAATTGATTCGTCTAAGTTTTTCTTCTAAATATTTTCCCTAAGTATTTCTCCAAGTATTCCCTACAAGTATTTCCATTAAGGTGAATGATCATTAAATATTTGCACTCCACTTTACTGCACTGCACGACTGACCCTCAACAGGCCTGGGCGACTGATAAACTGCTGCAGCTGCTGCCCTTTATATAGCACGACTTTCACTCAAACTCCTGGTCGCTCTCAATTTTTGAGCCCGGCGCTAGGTAGGAGACGTTGCTGTCGACTTTTAAGGGACCAATGGGAGCACTCTCTGCCGCTGCAAGCATTTAGCTTCGCCTTACTTAAATATGAATACATTTAGTTCTGTAGTTATTTTTTTTCCAGAGAGACATACTCATTTTCAATGGATTTATTATCAATGGCTATGACGCTTTCAAGTAGGCTAAATCTAGCCTGAAATAGGCTAAGCTGGCAACACTGCAATTAGCAGCTACGTATATAAAAAAATAAACTGATTCAATTCAATTAGAACCTGCAGAAACTCAAGTTCACGGAAAAACGATTTAGCGTTGAAATAAGGAATAAGACTAGGCAGGTTGTTATTATAATGATTTCTGTGGCTACAGTAAAAGCTCCACAATGGGATTTTTAATATCAAAACTAATTAATGCACATTTTTTATAAATTTACATATTGAACTAGCAATGTTAAAGTCCAAATTAATAAAAACTAAATACTAAATATATTAACATTCTTTTGAGGCACGTGTTCGTCAGCAGAGCTTTCACTGTACTTTACTATATGACCGCATCTAAAAGTAAACATTAACTTGAACCGACTCTAGCAATTTAAATTTATATAATTGGCCTTTCTGCACTTCCGAAAAACCATGCGTAGATTTCCTTATGGCCCGGCACTAAAAAAAAATGTTTATTGCCGGCTACTGCTGCGAGAAAAAACGTTTGCCATTACACCATCAGTAAAGTCTATGACAAACAAACAAAAATAAAACATACAATTTTTCGACCGAGCGACCAACCGATCATTGCGTCAAAAGCTGTAGCTGCGATAATTAAACCTCGACCATATTTAAAAACAATTCAAGTTCAGTTCAAAATCGTAAACAAGAAATCGCAACAGCAGCAGCAACAACAATAACAACAACAACAAAAATATTCAATCATCGCAAATACGATACATGCTACGTTGTCTGATTGGCATAACGTAATGACTATGCGCCGTTGACCTTCGACAAAGGCTGTTTGACATGAATTTAAATCACATAACCGAATACAAGTTAACTCCAAATCAATAGCTCGCTTGGCGCGCGTTTACTTTGTTAGTTAAATATACAACCTTCAATCGTAGTTAAAAGTGAGTGTTCGGCTAATATAGCAGAATTATATACGAAATTTTGATAAGCGCGCAGTATTAGACTTATTGCTTATATTGTTTTTGTTGCTTTTGGCTGCTGCGGCTGCGGCTGCTGCTACGTGACGCAAATGACGCAGTTACGTATACGTTTTTAGACAGCATTCGTGCAATGATGTATTTATATGTTCACGAGAACTGCATTTTTAGCTTACCTTTTGTCCAAATTTTATATTTTGGAGCCAACAATATTATACGCCGTACCATACTCATTATAAAGCGCTGCTGTTGCTGTTATTACGGAAATCTCAGCTGGCGGGTCGGCTTGCACTCACACACACACATACACACAACGCTCTCTTCTTCTTCTTTCTTCTACTGCTCGGGGGCTGCGGGCACTGCTGTTGTTGCCAGTCTGTTCTGGACTATTTTGACAAGCAAATATTGCTAGTCATTCGTATTGGTTTTGCACAATAATCTGAATTGGTTGCTGTTTTCACTCTTAAAAGACAACAATTTTCTTTAGCGTTTTTGATTTCTCGTTCCTGCTAGCCTGTTGTACGACGCAATTGTTAATTTTTCGCTGCTGCTCTGTTGGTACTTTTGTGTGTGGAAAATGTGAATAAAATAGATTGCGCTCGGCGCTTGCCTCTACACACTTCTTTGGCGGTGTGTGTGTCTGCATATATGTGTACGTGTGTGTGTGTGTATATGTGTGTGACTGTGTGTGAGTATATGTGATTGTCGGTGTCAACGTTTGTGCTTGTGTGTTTCGGTTTTTCTGATTTCTTTTCACACGTTGTTTCGTGCTCGTTGGCCAGAGTATGTGCTTCTTCTTGTTGTTGTTCGTATTTTGGTATTCACTAGCAGATGTCTTTTTGAAACCGTTTTTGTGGCAGATCCATGACAGTTTTTAATATATCTTATTAAATAAAAACGGCCCGTATTTACTGTCCTGGCTGTAATGGTAATTACGCGTTGTTGCCGTTGCTCATACTAAATCGAATTTAGTTGATGGGCTCACAAAATACAACAATGTGAGACAGCTGTTAATTGGAATACAGCTGATTGGTATGGGCTCTTCTTCTTGTCTGTGCCGCGCACCGTGGTACATACAATGACATAAACCGATCAAAATGTTAATCTAAAATCATACACAAAAGAATTTGGACTGTTTTACGGCCAGAAATATAGAAAAAAAATTTATATATATGAATTTGAAAAGAACTTGAATTTCGGTTCGTCAAAAATTTTTTATTTGACTTGTAATTCTAATTTCTAATTTTTTGCCAAACAGTTTCTAGTAGCCAGGTATAATTCGGCCCTTTTTGCTAGCCTTTTTCAATTTCTTGTTCTTCTTGTCTTTGCTGCGCTTATCCAGATTCTCCTGTCGTTTCTTCTGGCGCTTCGCTATATCATGGTCCACCTTTTGCTTGCGTTCCTCCCACTTCTTCTTTGCAGCCCGCTTCTCCACTTTCTTCTTCTTTATGGCCTTCTGGAGGAGCTTGGTGTCATCTTTCACTTTCTTGCCCTCAATTTTATCGAAAGCCTTCTTCCAAGCAATACTATTTTGCAATTCGGCTGCCTTATCGCTTTGACCCTGTTCCTTCAGCTCATTTATTTGTTGGTTCGTTTGTTTCAGCTCTTTAAGTATTTCCTTTGGGTTTTTATGCGATTTCTTAGTCTTAGCTCCTGGAGTGGCAGCAAAATCAATTTTGGAGTAAACAATTTTTGACTCCTCATTAAATACAGGTTTCTGCTGAACGGGCCGAATTGTTGCCTTGCTATCTGCTTCCTCTCCATCTTCATTTGATTCTGCTTTGATAACTCCAAGTTTCAGTTTCTTTTGTTTTATATTCTCGTTTTTCAATATTTTTGCAGAGGATTGGAGCAGCTTTTGTACCCCTTTACTCCGCTTGAGTTTCTTTGCTTCACGTTTCTTCTGTTGCCGTTCAGTGGTCGGTCGCTTTTTCTGACGCAATTTGTTCTTTATGGATGCAATGCGTTCGTCCACATCCTCCTCCTCGGCGTCGTTGTTGTCTTTACGCTTGGCTTTAGTTAGATGTTTCAACTGGGCACCTTTTGTCTTTGGCGTATTTTCATCATCAGAAAGCAGATACTCCTCATATGTTTCTTTTTCTACAATATCAATGTATGAATGTAATGCTTAATAATGTTTGCTTTATATTTACCATCTTCTTTAGAATAAGGCACATTGTTCATTATCAACAGGCGATATACCTCTCTTTCGAATCGCATCCTTTTGGTGTGCTCGTCTTCTTTTTTGCACTCTTTTACGCCATATTCACGGTTGTATTCCTCCCAAGCGCTATTTACAGCGTCTTCAGCGGTAAAATATTCCATTCGGAATTTGAGTAAAATTCAATGTTTTCAAAAATAAAAACTAAATTTGAGTTCACACGTGCATCTGAGACTCTTTAGAGAAAGCATTTGCCAAGCTGTGATAGTTGGCTAGTCGATTAATTAATCGAATAATACATTGAGTTCATTTTTGAATACATACTTTTTAATATTGTTTTTAAAACAGCTGAAAATTATTTTTTATTTATTTATTCATTAATATTACATGCATTCAATGCACCCAAATTTTCATAGTTGTGCGATAATATCACTAATTAGAGAGCTCTCTGGTCAGTGATAATATTCAATGTCTATCGATAGTTTCAGTGGCTTTGCTTGCAACTTCTCCTATCTGAGTGACAGCTATCGATAACTCATCGATATTCACATACCTTGACTTTACATCATTTTTCAGTAATTCGTCGGCCGAGAATGACTAATTTTTGCCAGTGTTTAAAAATATTTGTAAATGCCGAGCTAATTTAATACAGTAATATAAACCACAACAAAGTGCATTTTGTTTTTGTTAGACGTAAAACGGCGGTCAGAAGTGTGTGTGCAAAGCGGCAACAATATGAAGAAACAATTTGCAAAAATTAAAATTGCTGCTGAAAACCTAAGGTAAGTGCAAAGGCCAGGGGGCGCAGGTAGCCGCCATCCAGTGCCAGCGGCGGCAGCCGTGAAGACGCGACGAAATGCCAGACAAAAGCGCAAGCAGTTAGCGGCGGGCGCAGGTGTTGCCTCATAACAACAACAACAACAGCACAACAAAAACAAATCAATGCCAAAATAAAACACAGCGCTTACGTTTTTTATATGCATGTTTCTTACGTCGCTGATGACCTAACGGCAGTCGTGTGTAATGACATTTACAAACATATACATACATATGTATATCGATGCCTCATTGTCTGTATTTGATTTCGCTTTGTTTTGTTTTGCTTTGTTTCTTCACACAGATCTACAAAATCTGACTGTAAAGACTTTGAGCTAGAGACCATTGAGAAGCAAGTAGACCGATATCGGGATACCATTGAGAAAATTGTGCGCAAATTACCAGCGCTCAGCAACAGCAGTGGCGGCAGCAGTAGCAGCAGCAGTAATGGCACGGTTACCATTGAGGAGCATGACAAGCGAATCAAGAAGAACACGCACTACAAGATTGCCCAAGCGCTGGATGAGTCGGCCAAGGAGTTACCTAAGGATATGCCATTGCACAAGGTTCTAGCAAATTGTGGTGAGTAGCTAAGTCCAACTGTGCGTGTGTGTGTGTAGGGGTATTTTTATCGGCGTCTCGCTGGCTGTGATAAGGGCGCCACCTAGAAAAAATTCTAAATTGAAAAAACATTAAAAATGAAACCGCACAAAAAGCGCAAGGTGTGCACAGTTATGTATGTGCTGGCGTGTGTATGTGTATACACATATAGGCGCATAAATTTCTATGCATATGCTTTTATGACTGTGTGTCACGGGCTCGCGTGCGCTCTGCAAGTGTGTGTGTGTGTGTCTGTTTGTGTGTGTGGCCTCGCCTTGTCTGCGCTTGGCCTTGTGGCATTTACATTTCTCAACTCAGCGTTGTCGATTATTATACCCTATTCCTATTGATAATGTATAAAAGGGTATATAAATACTTAAGATTAATTAATAATAGGTATATGTATATGTACATGCATATACATATATTCTTGGACTCTTTCTAAGCCTGTACAATGACCTCGTATGCGATAAATATCGATTATCAGCATATATAAGTCAGGAAGTTATTGAGAACAAATTACAAACCGCGTAATTGATTTCTCAGAGTATAAGGAAAAATATTAGACTATGTACGTATACCCGATA
Organism: Drosophila navojoa; assembly: GCF_001654015.2. Next base: position 318,830 of record NW_022045910.1, read on the forward strand.
CAGGGTATATTCTAGTCTTGCTATGGCTAATCTCACTAAATCACTATTTACTTGCTGTTGTTGTCGCTGCTGCTTAGCGCGTTTTTTAATCATTATAATAATTTTATGATGATTTTTTTTTCGTTGCTTTCTTTTACACAGTCGTTCGTTGGATTGACTGCTCTCTGCTGCGGTTAGCCGCTCTTATTTTTATTTACTTATCTGTTTATACAGTTTTTGTTTTTTGTTTTTTTTTTTCTTTGTTTTGATTGTTATTGTGTTTACGCATTTAGCCCCCGCCTTTACCTCCGCCAGGCAACACCCGCCTTTTAATGCCCTGTTTTATGGCCCGCTACTTTCAATCAAAACTCTATTGTGCATTTCTTTTGGTGCAAGACAAAGGCCCAGTAAAAGTGATCTGCAATAATTATGATATGATTATGATAAGTTGAGTAAAGTAAAAGTTGCGTCAAAAAGAAATAAAATGTAAGATCCCTCACAAGCTTCCTACATAAATATAAGCATACATATATAAATATTTAAATATTCAAAATAGCCCCCACACCTTTTTTCGTTTGTTGCTATTTCTCTCTAATTCCCTCTCGCTCTTTCCTCCCCCATCCACTTTCTGTTATATTACTCATTATTGACTCCACTTACGCTTTTAGCATATGAGACACACACACGCACACACACACACACATGCACGCAATGAGAGGCTCACATAGACATTTATAAGCACACCAGATGCGTGCAGCAATTGCAATTTAGTTGAGCGTTGCGTCAGCGTCGACTGCAGCAGCGACTCATCATCATTTGCAGCTTCAGCTTCAGTTTACCTTGGTTCAACGTTCATTTGATAAGCTCTGTCCACAGTATTATGACATAAGGCGAAACAAAATAAAGCCTTTGTTTGGTCTCCATGCAAAAGTAGGTGAACTATTCATGCATACGACTCTCCCGTGCTCTCAGCTGTCGTTCCGTACGTGTATTGTATATGATTCGTGTTTGGTCAACTCTATATATATTTGAATTTACACAAAGTTCACGTACACAAATGCTAACAAGGAAGCATATGCATATGTTAAAATAAATACTATTTGTGTTCAGTTAACGAGTATAGCTCGCCAATCACTTTTTCTTTTGTTCCGTTTGGAGTTTTCTCTTCAATTTTGAGGTTATATAAACCTATTTGCATTTCAAGTGGGTCAAAAGAAGATCATATAATTGTTTGCAAATTGAAAGTGCAAAAATGTATCATATAAATAATAACGATCTATTTAAAAATATCGCTATCATATTTTTATATTATTTTATTTGTTATTCAAATTAGAGATTATACAAATTTAATATGTACGTGATTGACAAATTTAAAAATATGCACTTTACAAAAATATTTTGTTATTTAACTTAGTATAATCTATTACTATTTTTAACAAATATAACTTAGTTTCGTATTCCCAAATTAAATTTGAGCGACAGCTATTGTTATTTAGCCACCCTAATGGATTTGCCCCACTGTACCAAGTGTGCCCTTTTGCAATTTATTTCTTAGCCACGACACGCTTTAATTCCACCTTCTCGTCTCATCGCCTTCTCTTAGCCACGACGAGCATATCTTCAATTTTATACTTCACTTGTGTTGTCGCCATTCCCTCTGCAGCGGGCCCCCTATTGTACTGTCGTATTGTGGGCTCCGCTGCCGGCGTCGCACTCAACACAATTATCACAATTTTGCTTACTCAGCTTCGTCAGAGCAGCTATAGTTACGCCCCCGCGCCCGCTCCCACAATGCACGGCCCACAACTTTGAACCGGCAGCTATAATAACAACAACAACGACACCATCAACAGCAGCAACAACAACAACAACTTTTGCTACCGTCCCTTCGGCTGCGATAAGGTCTTAAATAAGCATTGACTTCCTCACTTAGACACGCTGAAATACAGAGACACACACACACAAACGTTTCCTTAATATGATCAAAATAGAGTTTTGTATTTATTTAAACTAAAAAAAAACCCTTTCGCAATTTGCAGCCGAGCTGGAGAAGACAATCGCCGAGTGCATCATCGAGAGCGAACTGGAAACGGAGACGAAAGTTGTGCGGCGTTTGAAAAACATCTTAGATAAAGAAATACAAGAGATCTCAACGCTAAAGCGTAATGTGTCGCGCACACTACAGGAATACACCTCACTGAAGCGCAGCCATGAGGTAAGATATCATTCGGCGTCCACAAATTAAGCATCAGACAGCAGATAAATCTTTGACTCTCTGCATAAGAGGTTGTACACAGTGAGAAATGAATGTTGATTTCAATTTTTAAAAATCATTCATTAAGAATTATAGAATCGGCTATGTACAAATTAGCTTAGCAAAGTGTGGAAAAACTCATTTATCTGAAAATATATTTGATAAATGTGAACAAAAAGTGAAATCAACATTAATTTTACTATGTAACTCTTACTATCTTCCTATATTACGTTTCTCTTTAACACTAAGTTAATCAGGCGAAAAATTGTTGGAAGGTATAAATTATGGGCAGCTGTTCAAAAATGATTTGTGATAATAATGTAGCACTTATCCAAATTGTGGAATGTGCGTTGATTATGTTTAAAATGAGCACGATTTCAGAGAGAAAGAAGGAGAGAGAGAAGAAGAGAGTCAAAGTAAATAACAAACAATAAAAATAACAGCAATAACAATAAGTATTTAAACAACTTCTCAATTGCGTGGAGCTCAGACCTAAATGCACAGTGGTCTAATGTCACGCGAGGTCTTCAATAACAGAGGTACTGCTGTAAATAGAAACTATTATTGTTTGGTTTATGGCCAGTGCACGATTGGAACTTGGTTTAATATTATTTAGTTGATTTTCCTGGAATTTATGGCAACTTCTCATGTGGTAACTTATTGCTAGCTCTGGGCTTTCTTTTCAGCAAAAATGAGGATATTCATGTTACTTGATTCTCTTACCATTCTAGATCTTACATATAGAGCTTATCAAATTTAAACTTCCCTTCCTTTGTCTATAGTTCTGCTCATAGTTGTCAATACAGATTCCGATTTGTTAATTTGGCCATTTCCTCTCCCTTCTGTAGCTGATAAACATCTCTCGCGCATTTTGCACACTTTTTCAATTGACTTTGAAGCACTGTGCCTTGTGCATAGTCAGCCACGACCGGATGACAAGCGCCGGCCAAGAAAGCAATCAATTCTTTATTCTTTTCTCTCTCTCTTTATAATTTCAGTTTATTTCTTTCTTTATCATCGCACAATAGAATTGTTGGCATTTGTTTTTGTTGTTGTTGTTGTTATTGTTGTTATTCGATTTCATACGTCGCTTGGCGTCGCTTGTCTTTATGATATGTCCGCAGGATTGTTTGGCTTTTTAACGACTCTTGTTCCAATTTCTCTGGCAACTGGCGTGAGTCGTTGCTAGTACAGTAGATGCCCTATTAACGAACAGCTGCTGCGAAACTATTTTTGCGCAGGATATACAAATGTTTTTAGGAACAGCATTCCAAGGGTAATAATCTGCATTCTCAACCAGAAAATATAAAAATATTTGAATTTTGTAGATTTTCTTGCAGAGTTTTCATAATATCTAGAATTCGCAGGCAGGTTTTACTGTAGCCCTGTCGTTCTACTGTGGCCGTTAACATTTGACTTGATTACTTGACAAATTTTGTGACGACGCAGTCAATATATTGTTCACTTCTTGTTTTTATTTATACGATATTGCTTTTGGCATTGCTTTCCGCTTTACAAGCCAAGACAACTCGACGACACGCTTTATGTCGTATATGGAGAGTCGGGCAAATCAGTCGCAATACAATTGTTGCTGCTGTTGTTGATGTTGATGTTGATGTTGTTGGAGTGCTGCTTAAGGTGTCGGAAGACGTTCATTGACTTGGCCGGACAACCAAGTGACATCATAATTGAAAATTGAGCCAATGAGCGAGTGAGCGAATGAGCGAGCAAGCGAGTCGCAGCTGTCAGTCCATTAATTGTCTATTCGTATCATATTTTAGTAGCATTTCTTAGACACCCTACATACGCATATATGCACACCATAATCTTATCGATAGCATTCGAGTCGGCTCAATAAAACGTAATGCGGGCAACCTCTAGCTTTTCATATTGGGAACGCTCTAATTGAGCTATATATGCGATATGTGCCAGACACAGTTACATACATCATTTTTGGTGTACCTTGCAAGTGCTAACTGCGGATGTTCGTAACTGTCCCGCATACCCAGTTTCAACTCTAATGTAGGTCATTAGAGGTTATATTTATATGCATATCCATATCCATATATATACGATATATTGTGAGTCACACGCCGACTGGCATTGGAATATGTTGTTTGGGGCTTAGTTTATAATTAGATGGTGGATGCCATTGTTTGCTCATTCCCAGTTGCAGATTGATTGACAGCAGCATAGTGAAAGAGTGAGAGGCCGATGGAGCTACTATTGAATAAAAGAAAAAGAAGGAGAGAGAAGCAGTTAATTTGTCACGATTTTGCTTATTTTTAGCAAACTTACGACGCTCGACCTATTGACGACACGTAGAGGGAGCAAAGTGTGCGACGCGATAAGGAATCTTATAAAGGCAGCATTGTTGGGCTGATTAAATACTCTTTGAAAGCTAACAGAACAAGCTAAATGAAATTTTTAAAAAATACTAAATGTTTGATTCATAAATTATTCCGATTTATAGCTTGGATTAGTGTTATGTTTCAAGATTTACTCTTACAGTTATCTGATTCTTATATTATAATAAATCGTTTTCCATTAATTGCTAAACTGTCTTATATAACGTCTAAGGTAGGAGCACAGCAGTCCATTCAAATATTCATCGAAATTACTATTCACGATTTTCTTATCAATTGCCGTAGCATTAAATCGCCTGGCTAATGCCGAAATTGTGAGTCAGTGCTTGGGCAATGTGTGGTTTGTCAATGTGCCGCAAATATCGGTCAGGCTGTGCACAGGCCCATTAAATGCATTAAATTTACCTTGTAAATGCTTCCGTTTGCCGTACAACAAAAGGCATTGATTGACACAGCTGGGCAAAGGGTCTATTTATAGTCTATACTCTCAATGGGGCACTAGTGGAGAGCGCAGCAAACATGACAACAACAGTCGCAGACACTTGTCGCGCAACAGCGACGAGTTGGAGGTGGTTAAAGATTACAGTAGGGGAAGTCAGTGTCGCGAAGCGTGTGAAAATGACACCAAGTCCAAACAAAAGAAAGACAAGTGAGAGATTTCTTATCGGTGGAATGTTTGACTAAACTGATGAACGGCCCATTTTTCACTTTCAGGCTGCAATACGACTGGATGAGCCCGCGGCCAAGGTGAATCACATTAAGACCCAGCAGGAGGAGTGTGAAGTGAAGCTGGAAAAGGAGCGCGATGCCTGGGCCGCACAAATGCTGGAGCTAATTGCCAAAGAGGACGAGATCGTCAACTGCATTCAGGACTATGTGCTCAACCAAAGAAACTACCATGAGCGTGCGCTGCAGCAGGTGAATGCATCGCTGGCGCGCATTCAGGACACCATACAGGGCACAGAGAAGTCGCGATTTGGCACCTCGCTCAAGGAGCACTTGCAGTCGACGCACCGGGACATCTCCTACATTGTGGAGCTCTGCTGCTGCTGCCTGCTGGAGCACGGCCTCGAGGAGGAGGGTCTGTTGCGTGTGGGCTGTGCTAGCACCAAGCTGAGGCGCATGAAGCACGCGCTGGAGGCGCAGCATGTAAAGACACCCCTGCCGCTGGAGTATCAGGATCCACATGTCATCGGCTCCATACTGAAGCTGTATCTGCGCGAACTGCCCGAACCGCTGCTCACCTACGGGCTGTACAAGGACTTTATACGCGTTGCGGAGCGGCATTCCGAGGCGGAGCGCAAGACGGAGATTAAGGCTATTCTGAGCAAGCTACCCAAGGAGAACTATGCCAATCTGCGCTATCTTACACGCTTTCTGGCCCTGATGCAACAGCGGGCCGTGCACAATAAGATGAGCTCCCAGAACTTGGCCATTGTGATGTCGCCCAACATGCTATGGCCGCGCGTTGACAAGAGCAGCAACGCAGCAGCCGACTATATTGGCCAGGTGAACAGCTCCTCGGCCGCCAACATCATTGTGGAGCTGCTGATCAGTCAGTGGGATTACTTCTTCGATGGCGATGTCGAGTTCTATGTGACGCTGCAGCGCCATAAGCTCTTTGTCGAAGGCAAAAGCAAATCGAATTCCTCTAATGAGCATTTGGACAAGCACGATGGTGGTAAGTATTGGGCATTAGGCAATTTTATAGCAGCTATTTAACTCTCTTTCGTGTCATCCTAGAAGTCATGGAGAGTCCACGTTATGGCACACTGCGCCGCCAAAAGCCCAATGCACCGTCGCCTCCAACTAAAGGTGAGGCCACCAGCAATGGTGTTGGCTCCAATCACCGGCCGCATGCCAAGGAGCTGTTCCCGCAGCAGGATGACAAGTCAGAGAAGCAGGAGAAGCAAGAGAAGCCTGCAAAGCCTCCCCTGCCCAATCTGCCATCATTCCAGCAGCCTGCTACAGCCAGCCAGCCGACGCACACACAGCTGGAGGCATTGCCGCCGCCACCAGTGACGCCCGCCAAGCCGGTTCCAATGACGCGCACACAGTTCTTTGGCCTGGACAATCTGCCCTCGCCCACAGCGGATAGGAGGAGCATCGATAGCATTGGCAGTTTTCGCTTAAAGCCCGATGTGCCGCAAAAGCCGCAGTTACCCAAGCGGCCTGTGGTGCTGTCTGTAGGGACCGGAGGTGTGGGTAGTGGTGGCTCCAAAAACGAAAGCAAGAGCGACGACGAGGCCATAACACCCACACAAGCAACAATTGACAATGGCAACGTACGCTTCACGACGGAGAAATTCATAGAGAAGCTACGACACGAAAATTGTGATACAAATGGCACGCGGGAGGAGGCATCAACGGGAACAACAAACAACATCAATACCAACACAACGGCAACAACAATAAATAGTACGACCGGCACAGAACACAATCATAATCATGAGCGGCAGCCGTCGGCGGGAGAGAAGGAGCTGCAGGCCTTGCCTACCACACCCATATCGCCCAATTCATTTCACACTCCCAAAAGGCCAACGGTGCCAGCGCCGCCACCGCCAACAATACGCAAGCCGTCGGAATAGTGTAGTCAATAGCGAATCCTTATTTAACCGGTGGCGCTTTCTATATGTTAACCGTAAGACTTGAACGCACAGTAATTTAGTTAAACCAACAACAACAAATCAAACAAAGCCTTTCAATAAGTTGCATTAAATTATATAGCGATTTATATTTATATATAATAGAGTGAAAGCAACTTAATATTCTGTATTCAGCATTTGTATTCTTTGCAATTTAATTGATATGTGTTTTACTTTAGCCATATGTGAAAAGATATACATACATACATATATAAACATTATATTATATACACATGTATTAGTTTGTAGTAGGCATTCATGAATTAACTCAATTTTGTCGAAATTTACGCAATTTTTTAATTATTATTGTTATCCTTATTTAAAAGGTTGTGATACACAGAAGAAGAAGAGAAAAAAAAAACATGAAGGTTTGAGTTTCCTTAATTTTGCTTTGCTCTGTTCTCCACTTTCTGAAAGACAACTTCAAGTGTGATTTAAGATTTGAAAAATTTGTTGCCTTCGTTTTTAAATTTGTTACGCTTTGTACTAATCGAAATTGAACTGGTCTTCGAAATTCCTCGAGAAGAGGATATTGTGAGGATGATAAAGCGACGCTCGAGCGTTTTTCTATGTACATAGTATATATATATAAATATATTTTATTGAAAGTCTTATCAGTTTTAATTGACGTACTCTGTATTTTTGCTTTATTAATTTGTAATGCAACTATTAATATTATTTTTTATCTATATTAAACCGATGTATGAATATTTGTTGTGTATATAAAATATACATTAAAAGTCATTTATGATTTCCTGAACTGTTTAGTTATTTTCCTTCGTATATCTATAATTTAATTGTAAGATTCAATCGTGAATGTGAAATATACTCACGCTTCAGGGCATATAAATAGAAACGTAAATTTGAATGAATGAATGAATCAATTGATAAGCCAGATGTTTGCTTGCATAAATATCGCTTTATATGGAAAGCAAAATATACAGGTCAGCAATTCTTTGACTTTGACGCGAGTTCGTTATAAAATAGAAAGCAATATACTTGTGCTATTAGTTATTTTTTTAAATCTTTCAAAACTCTCTTGATCTATCTCTCCTAATATTTTTTACTACTTTTTGTAGACTTTTCTATATATTTCTCTGTAAGCTGAACTAGTTAAGAACCAGGCACAACAAACCATAAGTTAAATCGATCTATCTTTGACTATTACTCAAAGCATTTTCAATTCTGAAAAGAAAAAATAATAATCGAAAAAGATGTTGGATAAATTGTAATATTTGTGCCATACTTGAATTGAATACCTGATTGAAAATCTAAGAAATATATATAAATGCCTAAAGCAAAGAACGTGCACCTAACATCATCTATCATATCTAAACACTATATTTTAAAAATTATTATATTTATAAACGCTTCCACTGAAGCATAGAAAGCGAATAAGAATTATAAAATTGATATAGAAGTCAGACCAAGCTAAGAGAATAATGAATCAAAAGTTGAAGGCACATCGTACACATATAAACATATACATATATAGTATTTATAGCTGAAGAGTTCAGATAATGTTGATAAATTTGGAAATATATATTCTGCTACAATTGAAATAAAAAACGCTCTAGACATTGGCGACACACGCGATTGTTGTATTCTTTAAAAAGAGATTGGACCAATACATATAATATAGTCTATATAGTAAATAAGAACATATGATATCATCTATATATAACTAGCTTATGGGACTGTCTGCAGCACTGCAAAGATCAGGCAAGCCATAGACGCCTGTGATGTTGAGGAAATATAGCAGCTTTTGTGTTTGTTCTGTATTTGGCTTAATGGAGTTCTCAGTAACGCTGGGAGTTGCCTGTTTCGTTGGCTGTTCCTTAGTCTCCAGGTCACGCACATAGTCCATAAAATTGTCCACATTTAGGGGTGTCTCCTCGGCGGCCTTTGCCTCGCCTGCAGCTTGAAGTTTACGTTGGAATTCGCTACGATAATAATCATTAATCATGGACATCATGCTCTTCGAATACCTGTTAATCAGATAATAATATATGAATCATATGCACACAATTAACATAATCCTTGAGCTCTACCAATAGATAATGCCTATCAGCAAAATGCCTTGCATGAATGGGCCCACCATCCTCTCTGTAAAATGCGCTAACTCAAGTAATTCTCTAGGTCTATTGTTTCTGTTGCTGTTCCCGAAAGCTTTCCCACCATTGGTTTAGCATGAAGAACTGTTCCTTAATATTCGGCCAGGCCATAGTCACAATCAACATCACCGTATTGGCAAAAACAAACAATTTCATCATCTCAAATGCTGGCGAGGAAGAGAAGGAGGATTGGAAGGCATACTTTCATAAATAGTTCGTTCTTACAGACCCTCCGGCGTGCGCAGATAGTCTCCGAAGCCGGAGTTCAGGTCCTTGTCCTGTTCATCCTTTTGCTCTGGTGGCTGCTGTTCCTTGCTGTGCTTGCCCTTGCCCTCGGCCTTGTCCTTGCTCTGGCCGCGTCCTTTGCCGTGTCCGCTATGCTTGTGTCTGCCGTAGCCCGTCGATGTATTGGCAAAGGCCGATTTCTTCGATTTCATTGCATCCAATTGGAGCAGAGATAACAGCTGCTTCTGCTCCTGCTCCTATTCCTGCACCTGCTCACGATCCAGCGCCGTGCACGTCCAAACGCTGCCAAAGTTGCTCCAGCAATGACATATGACCACAATTTGCGACCCACTGCCGAGACTCTCGGCAATTTTATGGTTTCGATTTTATTGATTTGCATTGCTTACTGGCGCCAGGCGTCGGGTCTGCGGGCAAGCAGGTGAATTCACGAGCTCGTACAAACAGTCAGTAGAGCAATGCGCTTAAAATATCTATGCCTATTATATTTGTCACCCCGATTGGAATAGAGCACACTGGGCGTCTAATTGATTGCTCGAGTGCCCAGATCTTTTTATACTTTGACTATATATTTTATTTATTAATTTATATTTTTTGTGCAAAGAGTCAGAATTCAGATTATAATATTGTATAGTAACTTAAAAATTCTTAAATTACAATAATTTTTCTTTTATAAATATTTATGTACTATGAATATGAATATTGTAAGTTTCTCCTGGCATTAGGAGGCATTGGTGCAAAGACTTATCAAATGGAATGCTAAATTAAAGTATTCTTCACATTTTATTTATTAAATAAAATGTTGTTGGGCTCTAAACTAATGTATAATTGATCTACCTATCCCTTATGATTCGTAATATATAACTATAGACAACAAATATTATGAAATACAATATTCAAGTACAAGCTATAAAACTTTTCCAAATATCACATATTACAAGTGAGTGTTGTAGCAGTCAGCTTCCTTCTGCTGCAGCTGCTGCTCTTTCCTCGCACTCTTCTCCCACGCTCGAGGCGTACGCAGGCAGCAGGTGCAAAGCCCGCCCAGTATAACCAGCACACAGAAGACGGACAGGGAGAGGGCGACGTTGAGCTGCTTGAGCAATGTAAGGAAGGAGGCGGAGAGCAGCCAGACGCGAGCCCAGGTAAGCACAGAGAAGACAAACGGAGCTCGCTTCTCCGCAGGCAGAGATTCGCCCATGCAGGCAGTGAGCATGGCCAGAGCGCACGAGACGCCCGCCTTGGGCAGGAGGGTCAAGCACATCCACAGCATCTTCTCATAGAGCTCTGGCACTGAAAGCACAAAAGTGTAAATCATTTGTCGATGGGCGAAGCATGCATTCAACACCTACTCTTCACATCGTCTAGGAGCCAGCAGAGGCAGCCCACGCAGCCGCCCACAATGCAGAAGCCGCCCGCCCACTGCCACTTGTGGGCGTTGTGGCTGCGGCACAGGTAGACGGCGAGCAGACAGCCCAGAATCTCAGCCAGGCCCGCGAACATGGTGTTGGGCGTCACATAGTCGCGGCCAAAGCTGCGCACACTTAGCAGCAGGCCCAGGTGGCTGACGAGGAAGGTGGCCAGGGCCATGTGGGTGGCCAGCATGTGCAGCTTGGCATGCGGATGGCCGTGCCACAGCTCCAGCCAGCGTGCGGCTGGTGGCTGCGAGCGCAGCCTCTCGCCCAGCAGTTCCAGCTGCAGGCAGAGATCATCTGGCAACCTGGAGCAGCGCTCATTAGTGCGAGCTGCCTGCTGCAGCAGCTGCTGCACCTGCTCCACGGCAGTCGTCGGCTCAGCGCGCTGCAGCAGCCAGCGCGGCGACTCCGGCAGCCAGGGCAGCAGCAGCACGATGACAACGGGCAGCGAGGTGATGCCCACATAAACCTGCCGCCAGCTCTGGGCGAAAGCAGCAATAGCGGGCAGCAGCAGGACGCCAACGGACCAGGAGGCGTCATAGAGCAGAAGCACGCCCTGCTGGCACTTGCCCGCCGTAATATCGCAAACTGAAAAGCATAAAATAGGCAAATAAAATATATAAATAAAATACAATAAAATACACAAGTCTAACTTGAGGGATATAAAATCGATAAAGAATTCTTCAGGATAACCTGCTACGCACATATGGCTTGTCCGGCTGTCATCATGAAGCAGCAGCAGACGCCGGACAGGCAGCGGAAGGAGCAATGCAGGCTGAAATCATTGACCAGGCCCGTGGCCGTGCCGCAGCCGAGCAGACCCCAGATGCCAACGATGTAGACGCGCCGAGGACTGAGCACACGCATCAGCCGTGTGGCTATCACGCCGCCAATGAACATGCCGAAGAGATGCCAGTACTGGGACCAGGCCACAAAGATGTCGCTCAGGCAGACCAAATCGAACTCCATGATGAGCGAGCGAAAGGCGTGTGCGTAGTTGAACTGCAGGCACTGTCGCATTGCATAGTTGGCCTCGCCATGGGCGACCAGCACATAGCAATGATCGTCCGAGACGGTCGTGTTCTCGACGCCGCCATAGGCGCTCGTATCGCACCAGTACTCCTCGTTGGGGTACAGTTCGGGAGCTGTGAATATGATGAGGGCCATGAACCAGGCAGCCGGCAGCTTGCACAGAAAGATGATCAGCACGGAGCGCAGCTGCCAGATGCCGAAGTCACCCAGCACATGCGAGATGACATCTTCCGCTGCCGCCTCTGGCCTCTCCTCCTGCTGCTGCCGCTCAGCATCCTGCTGGCTGGTGTATATATGGCTCAGGCGGGCATGTACCTCTGGCGTGGGCGTCGGACGGCGCTTTTTCCACTTGGCCTCAGGGGGACTGTAGCCTTGGTGCATTCTCACATGTGTAGAATCGAGTAACCACGTCTTACGGGCTTCGAACCTCCAGCATAACTGCGACTACGCTTCAGCTTAGCGCCGCCACCAAAACGTCTGAACAATCGCGGAGCAGGGCCCCCGGTTGGTGCTAGTCGACGATATCGTCGCTAATCAGATTGTCACTAAAATTTGTTTCAGATGTTCGACTACGGTAAACATTGAAGTCTGACTAAACGATTATGTCAATAGGCTGTTATTATTTTTCTTTTTCTTTAAGGTTTTCCATTGTGGCTAATGAGTAGAGAGTATACAGACTTTTGACAGGCACTGTGTAACTGTGGTTAATGAAAACATCAAATTCACGTGACGTCCTTTCCATGTACATACATATATACTATTTGCTAAGTAAAATGTGGTATCAGTCATAAAGGCGTCATAAAGGCGATATCTCTTGATCATGATATGAAATCGAGTCAATATAGATTATTACTTAGTCTGTTTGCAACATTTTCATATTATTAAAATAAGTTTTAATAAACTATTGATAGGCTCAGAGTTCTCAAATTTACATTAACAGAATTTAACTATGCCATCTATAAGGATAGGGTAGGAATAGTCTTTAAACCCATTTATAAAAATTTGTTTAAGGCAGCGCAAGAGTTTTTAGTCGGGTTCCATTCCCTTTTAGCCAATACATTAACCCACTATTTTTAAGCAGCGCCACCTAGTGGCGTGGCGAGCAGACTATCTAATTGAATGTTATCAACAGTCAATTTGAGTTTAAATTGTGCAGTAAAAATGAAAAGAAATTATTAATTTATTAAATCATAACAACATACACTAAAAAGAGCAAAAAACGAAAGTAAATTGATTTATTTAATTAATTAATTCCAAATTTACTTTAAATTTCGTTGAGTCCATGGCAGCATCATTATTAAAACTATTGTTTGCCTAAAAACTTTAGTAATAACCATACTTTATATTAGTTTATATCAGATGTCGATATATCCACATATATTTATATCCAAAAAGTAAATATTTGTACTATCACAACATTCTTCGTTTAAGAAATGCTCAATGCAATTTTCAAGATTTGATGTTTTGGACAATTCAAAACAAAACTTATGTAAGCTCCGGCAAAAAGAGTTACGCGAGTGTTGTTTACGTTGCAGAGTTGAAGACAATTAAAGTGCAAAAAACGTGTTTACATAGCACAGCCAGTTGCTGGAAGCTTTTTACTTTCATTGCAGCAACAACAATTGGCGAAGCTGAGCAAACGTGGCTGAGCTGCTGCAGTTGCAACCGGAGAGAGCAGCGGCAACTGCGATCAGTTGCATTCGCGCCAGCACAGTGGCCACAACGAGATGGACGCCCAGTTGGATATCTACAAAGATGCCGTCGTCTTCATAACGGGCAAGTTTTCATTCTTCAATGATTTCTATTTGCCTAATGCAGCTCCAATCGATAGGCGCCACTGGCTTCGTGGGCAAAGCTCTGCTGGAGAAGCTGCTCTGGAGTTTTCCCCAGATCAAGTGCATCTACATGCTCATCCGCGCTAAGGCTGGCGTTTCGCCTGAGCAGCGCTTCCAGAACTTCCTGCAGAACGACATATTTCAGCGCTTGCGCAGCTCATTTCCCGAGCGTCTAAAGAAAATCTCATATTTTGCGGGCAACATCGAGGATGATAATTTTGGTAAGACGCGCGTTTCGAGAGTGAAAATACGCAACGAAAAATTGTCCATAAAGCTTTTCCTTTTCATTTTCTTTTGAATCCCAACAGGTTTGCATGAGCGCGACAGAGACGAGCTTTGCGCAGAGGTTAATATTATATTCCACAGCGCCGCGACAGTAAGTTCCAGTTTGATACGGTCTCTTCATATATAGCCATATAGATCACCTCCGCTTACAGGTGCGCTTCAATGAGTGCCTCAATGTGGCAGCTCGCGTCAATTCGCTGGCCACCTACAATCTGCTGGAGATGTGCACCCAAATGCGCCAATTGCAGGTAAGAGAGAGAGAGAGAGAGAGAAGGCTGAAGAGTGTCAAAGTCATTTACTTCAAGTAAGAATGGATTGATATCAACTAAAGCATGAGACTGGAGCCCAAATCATTTCAACTTGAATGCACTTCTGCTGCCTAAGTTCCTTTTTATACCCTGAGCGTATTGCCAATGGGAAATGCGGTGCAGGTAACAGAAGGCGTGGCTGTGTCGTCTTTCTTTATCCGTCTATCTGTCTGTTTGTCCGTCTATATACCACGCACATATCAAGGTTATTGCAAGAAATCAATGTTTTTTGTTTTAAAGGTATCAATTAAATACCCTTAAAAAATTCAGCCATAAAATGATATGTATTATACTCCAATTTTCTATTTAGATGTATGTGTTTTTTATGATATTTGCACCTCCTTTATATTTTGCATACTGACTCTACTCTATGACCAAACTCCTCTTCGCAGCTTAGTTGCAAATATACCCAAATTGTGAATGACAGATTTTTTTTTATTTTTTAGAAAATGTCAGATATTCAATAAAAATGTGTGCATGGCTGACAGTTTCATTTAATTCCGTTGTCAGTCACAATTTATTAACCAAAAAAAAGTTTGGCAAATTAGCAAAAGCAACGCTGAACAGCGACAAACATTTTCCCTATGCACACATACAAACATGCAAGTGTTTTTCTATGCAGCTGCACACATACACACATGGATACGTTATATTATTATTATAAAAATCAATCGTATTTGTGAGGCTCTCTCAATTTAGTTTTCAATAAGTTTTTAAAGTTTTGTAAGCATTACTTAAATCTAACATCTTAAATGTGTTTTTAAAGCTTTAAGCTAATTTTAATTGTTAATAATTACAATGAAAAACTGACATTTATTATTATTCCTGATGATATTTCTGTTTATTTTTCAGCGTTTTCTGTACGTCTCCACTGCGTACTGTAATCCGGGTCGCAAGTATGTGGACGAGTGCCTTTATGCCACACTGCCGCCTGTGGACTGGCGCCAGTTCCTGAGCGCCGTCAAAAAGATACCCGAGGAGTACCTGAACCGGCTGGCCGACTACATAAAGGGCCCGCACGTGAACACGTATACGTTCACCAAGTCGATAGCGGAGCAGATTGTGAACTCGTACAGGGACCGCATACCCATTGTCATAGTGCGACCCTCGATTGTGACGGCCGCCCATCGGGAGCCGTATCCGGGCTGGATCGACAACATACAGGCGATCAGCGGCATTATGATGGAGATCGGCAAGGGCGGCATCAGCAGCATTTTGGGGGACAAGAATCTGATTTGCGACATTATCCCCGTGGACTTTGTGGTCAATGCAATGATCATGATGGTGCACAAAGCGGAGCTGGGCTGGTGGGTCGATCGCATAGCCACTCTGAAGATCGGGGAAGAGTAATTTGAACGTTTTCCCTTGCAGCATCAGCGTCTGCAATGCCACCTCAGGCTCGACGAATCCCATCAGCTGGCAGCGACTGGGTGAACTGACCATGAAGTGGTCCCGCATCTATCCCACCAGGCGCATGATCATGTTTCCCAACTTCAAGTATCGTCGCGGAGCCCTGCGGCACGAGCTGGCCGTGTGGCTGCTGCACTTTGTGCCCGCTCTGCTGATGGATCTGCGCACTCTGGCGCTGGGCTCCAAGCGGCGCTTCGTCACGCCCATTGCCAAAAAGTTTCGACAGGCCTGCCTAGCGGGTAATCAAAAGAGTCGCTCCCTGAAGATCATTCCTAAGCCGATATCCCCTCTCGCTTGCAGGCAGCTTCTTTTCGCTGAACGAATGGATATTCAAGAACCGCAGTCGATTCTACTTCAAGCAGCTGATTGACAACGGTACTTTTGGAGAGCTCTACTGGAACCTGGAGGAGCTCGACTACGATGACTACGTCAGACGTCATGTGATCGGCATCAATAAATATTTACATCGGGAAAAGTTTACAGTCGATTCCAATAAAATGCAGGTGACCAGGTGAGTTTCATAAACTGATTATCAGATATTGAGTTTCAGTAGAGTGTTGAGAGTAAGCGAGAAAGTACGTTCCGAAATCTCTTCCTCTTCTCTTTGACTACCTGCAGAATCTACTGGTTCTGGATATTTGCGCACCTGTGCTTCTATATGCTGCTGGTGTACATACTACTCTAATCCAATCCCATCCAATGAGCTAAGCAATAAATTCTTTCGCTTGTAACTAATCACAGAGAATTGAGTTTTATTAGCTTAGTTAGTATACAGATTAAAAGAGAAGGAGTTGGGATAGCTCACAGGCTCACAGCTCTATAGGCGCGTATTGTGCACATCCGACTCGATGGTCCAGACGGGCGCATTCAGGGGCGACTGCTCCTTCTTGTCCTGCTGCTCCTGTTGCTCCAGCTGCGCCATTACGGGCGCCGTGCTGGTGCGCGGCGTGAGCAGGAGGCAGGTGCAGATGCCGCCCAGAATGCTGAAGACGCTGTAGGAGGTCAGCGAGAGGGCGGTGTCGATGCGCTTGAGTACGTTGAAGAAGGGCGCCGAGAGCAACCAGACGCGCGCCCAGGTGATCACCGAGAAGACGAAGAGCTGCTTCTTGTTGGCCGGCACCAGCTCGTTCATGCAGGCCAGGAGCATGGACTGGGCGCAGGAGACGGCTGCCTTGGGTATCGTCGCTATGATCATCCATAGCGAGACCTTCAGCTCTGCATCCACTGTAGCAGAGAGAGAGAGAGGGTGAGAGAGAAAATATAGTCTGAGTCAAGGCAAGGAGGATTCTCTTTAGCACTCACTGGAGTCGGCGCCCGTGAAGAGCCAGCCCATGCAGCCCAGCATGCCAGCGAGTATATTGAAGGTGCCAGCGCACTGCCACTTCCATTTGTTGTGCTTCAGCGTGAAGTGCAGCGCCAGGAAGCAGCCAATGATCTCCGAGAAGCCTGAGGAAGAAACTTCAGTTAATATCAACGGCTCCATGCCAAACATCTCGCAAAGGCTCACCCATGGCTATGGTGTTGGGCACCAGGTAGTCGCGGCCAAAGGACCTTATGTTCAGCAGCATGCCCATGAAGTTGATCACGAAGAACGCCAGCGCGAGGTGAGCTGCGACCATGTGCGTCTTGGCCCGCCTGCCCTGCCAGAGCTGCGTCCAGGGTGCGGGCGCAGGCGCTGTCTTCAGCCTCTCGCTGAGTTGCTCCAGCTGCTGCCGGAAATCGGGCGGTATCTTGAAGCAGCGATCGTTGATCTCTGCGCCCTCGCGCACCATCTGCTCCACATTGTCGATGGAGTGGTGGTCCACGGCGTGCCGCAGCAGCCAGCGCGGCGAATCGGGTGTCCAGTACAGCAGCACAATCAGCATTACCGTGGGAAACGTTATGCCCACATAGATGAGGGACCAGCTGCTGAAGAAGGACGACAGCGTGGGCAGCATGATGACGCCAATGGACCAGAACGTGTCGTACAGTATGATGGCGCCAATGCGATGCATGCCGGCCGTAATGTCCGTAACTGCAGGTGGATGAGCAGGGATTATTTAAATTCGAGAAGGCATTAAATTTCCCTAATGAATACATGGGGAAATTTAATGGAAGAGGATAAGCAAGATCACTGACTTTGAAAAGGGAAATTTAGTGTTTTAATGTAGGGAAAATTTTGAGACTTGAGAATAGGAAGGGATATCCTTCAATAATGAAAAGGGAAATTTTAAAGACACCAAGACTTGAGGCTAACGGAAATTCAAATGGAAATTATCTGCTTAATCTTCTGCAAACAGAGTGAAGAGAGAGAGAGTGAAGTAAAATGATTTAGATATAAAAGAAAATTTGCTAGGCATTGCTTGCGGTACACTAAAGATGAATTCAAGCAGTATTAAAGCACAGGAAACTATTTAGTGGCATTGACTCTTCACTTACATATCGCCTGTCCAGCGGTAAACATAATGGCACAACAGACGGCCGAGAGGCAGCGGAAGGCGCAGTGCAGGCTGAAGTCTCTCGCATAGCCAGTGACGACGCCACAGAGAATCTGGGCGACGGCACCCACGCAGTAGGTGCTGCGCGGACTGATGCCCAGCATCATCTTGGTGCCCATGACGCCGCCAACGAGCACGCCGAACAGATGCCAGTACTGGGTCCAGGCAATGAAGATGTCGCGCAGACAGACCAGATTGAATTGCATAATCAGGGAGTCGAAGCTGGAGACGTACGTGAACTGCTCGCACTCGCTGCGGCTGCCGGAGCTGTCGTCCAGCACATAGCACTGGTTATCCGAGACGCTGTAATTGGAGCTGGAGCTGCTGTTCAGGTAGCTGGTGTCGCAGGTGAACTCCGTGCGCGGATAGAGCTCGGGCGCTGTGAAGATGATGCAGGCCATGAACCAGGCGGCGGGTATTTTGCACAGGAAGATGATGAGTATGGTGCGCAGCTGCCAGATGCCAAAGTTGCCAACCACATCGGTGATGATGTCGCTGCCGGGTGCTGCGGCTGGAGCAGCGGGAGTCCGAGCACCTTCATCCTTTGGGCTGGCATGTGAGATATGTCTGTGCGACAGCTGGGGACTGGGCATGGGCGAACGACCGCCGACCGTCTGGATTGAGGATGCCTGATTGACCATTTCCGCGCAGCTCGCACCAGTCTAGCACATTTTCCGCCCTGACCACGTCCACGGGAGCTCTGTGAATGACAAATCGAACGGCGACCATTGCCATCAGTTCTGCTGTGCGTGACACATTGTGTTCAATTATTTATTTTATTTATGGATAAATATTAACATACGATATAGTATGAAAACATTTGTGCCACCCGCCCCCACCCAGCCGGCGCTCAATTGAAATCAATTGAAAGCGGTTACAGCTGAAATCAGTTGACTTTCCACGACAGCCGGCATTGAATAACATGCCGAATTCATCAAATGCCAGCTCCTCGAAATTCGATGCCATGACGGCAGCACGATTTGCCCCCTTTGAGCGACAAATTGTTGGATTCACTTGACTTTGTCATTTGATGTAAGTTGATAAAAGTTGAAAGAGCTCGAAGACCTAAAACAAAAGGAATCTATAGATATGACATTCATACACAAGCAAATGTATATAAGAAAGATTTCTAGATCTGAAAAGCATCCTCTGTAAGATTCAATTAACTCACCCAAATTTAATAAACAATTTAACACCCAAAATATTCGAGTGTTTTTACTGTATGTAAATCAATTTGGAAGTTATTTTTGTCTCAATGTAATTAAAATTTGATTTTCAATTTAAAAATATATATATATAAATATAAATTAATAATTCTCTATTAATAAGGGTATTTCTCTACCAGTTGTTATTGTTTTTTTTAATTTCCTGGAACTCCGAGTGCCTGTCTGGGTCTACCGCAATCAGAAAATGCTTAGCAATTTAATACGTTTTATTTTCTCCTTTTATATCTTTGAGTGGCTTATCAAAATGTGTGAAAAGATCATATAACAATAACGACTTTATCGCGATTTTTATTGTTATCTCTATCATAAGGTTCGCATCAGCCATATATTTGTCAAATATAAACAAGATACGATATGCCCTGGAGGCCCTGCGTTAAGAAGTCTGTTGAGCTAACTAAATTCGTATATTTATATACAATTTTATTATTTATTCGTTATCTGGTCAATATATTGTTTAGTTAGTAATGTCTCATCGGATTTATCTATTTGAGTGAACTATAATCGTATATTTATGCACAATTTTATTATTTATTCGTTATATACATATATCTGAGACCCTTTGGCTGATGTCCACGTAATTAAACTAATTTGCATATTGTATTGTCTTGTCGGATATATCTATTTGAGGTGCTAATTTCGAGTGATCCAACAGCCCGAGTGGCCAATTGTCAAGTGGAGCATATGCCATGGAACAATGCCCCCGTAGCTCCAGCATCTGTCAGCTGTCGCCGTTGGGCGTGCAAATATTTTAATTTCGAATTCGAGCGCTGGTGCTAATTGCAGTGGGCAATCGGTAACGGGTATACGAAACTGGTTCCCCAATATTTCATATTAGAGTTTTCCATATGAATTCCGATCGGCATTTTTCTGCGCAGCAGACGGCAAACGCCGAGCAAATCAAGCGGGTAGGGGCTTAGTTTAGTTGAATTACTCGTTGTGCGAATGCAAATTAATTAAGGCCGATACAGAAAAGGGGGACTGGCAGGTGGATGGATTGCAATCCATTAATGCTTTGTTTTGAATATTTTATTATATATTCAGTTTATTCGCTGGGCCAATTCAAGTTTTTAATTTCCTTAAGTGGAGCAAGCCAGCGAGGCAACTAGAAATAGAACTAAGCCTCTAAAGGTAGTGCAAGTGCTGCTGAGAAGCGTGATCAGATATATTATATATACATATATGTAGGAAATAATAGTGAATAGTGCTTAAAGCACTTAATCAGATGGAATTAATTACTATCAGCTTAATAAGATATTTGAGTTATGGCGTTTTTTCAGCTTACGATAAATATTAATGTATATATTAATTCAATAATCGTTTGAGCATATATAAATTATAAGGGAAATATACGCCTTACTTGACAAAATAAAATAAAGTAATAATAATTAAGATAAGCATATGTGTCTATATATTTTTAATATATCTATTAATTTTATATCTATTATATTTATAATATTGCATATATTAAAAAAAATAAGGGAAATTTAAGACTGATTTTACAAAAAAAAAAAAAAAAAAAAAAAAAAAAAAAAAAAAAAAAAAAAAAAAAAAAAAATAATATAATATTAATAAACTACCTGATATAAGTAAAAGCATATGTATCTAAAAAATTTTAATTTTTTTCCTTAATATTGAACATGTATTCATCAAAGTCTATAATGAAAGCATAAATTGAGAACACTAAGGAAATATTCCAGAAGTCTTGCACATGTTAGGTAATATGCTGCCTGATCTTTATATTAGCGATTAGAGGCTGGATGTTCATAAAATTGATTTAAATAATTTGCGTGTTTTATAGTCGTATCTCACTTTTTGTACCAGTTTACCAATTAACACTCAGCCTTCGTCAATTTATTTCGCTCAACTTTCTGCAGCGCGATATGGCAAAGTCTCTGCTGTTCGTATTCAAATGAATAAGAACTTATTGAAGGCGAATAAACAATTTTGTATGCTCAATCGGATCGTTTGTGGAGTGTCTTTTAATTTGTTTGTTGCGCGCTTTTCATTTCTTTCATTTATTTTATTTATTTATTTGTGCCGCGCGAACGTCTTAATCGGTCGAGAGGCGGAATCGAACTGAAGCAAATGCCACACGAGCCGCCATATCGAAGACGTCGTCAATGTCGGGCCGATTGTCGCAGACCCAATCGGCGCGTTAATTTTCTTAATGAATTTGTACAAATAATTAAAAGCTATTGCTAGGGCCGAGTTAACCGAACTGCTTCCGTTCGAACTGGTCGCATGAGCTGTCCTCCAGGCAAGGGCAAACAGGAGGCGCTTTAACAGGATATTATTACAAGTCGGCGTCTCCATAATTTCCGCAGTTAATCAATAAAACTTTGGTCGCTCTACTAATGCACTTGACACGATTATCGTCGCTGCTCTCTTGTCTATAGTTTAGATTATAAAGCTATCAATAGTCAATGGATCAGAATGCAGCTAGTGCATCTGCCACTCTACTACGGCTGGCTGATAAAAACAATTTTTAATTGCACTGCCATCTACTACTACTTCGGGTATTCTATTTTAATCTTTATGGTACGTACCTGTCGCAATTCGCACTTGCTTAAGCCAAGTGACACACTCGCATTTATTTTCGATTAGCTGACATAGAACTTTTGTTGTTTCTCTATAAATAGGGCCTGCGCTTTATCTAGTTTTATAAATAAAACTACAAGAAATCAGTCAAGAAAATTGGTGAATGTGCAGAAAATTCAGAAATGGAACAATTAGCTGCCAGCTTTGTTAAAACAATTACAATATATATAGGCTAAAAAAATATATTTAAGCAAAAAAATAAGCAAAAATAAATAAATAAACATAAAAAAATAAAATTAAATAAAAAATAAAAATAAAAAAATAATATAAATAAAATCAAGTTTTTAATTTTCTAAAATATAAAAATGTATTCATAAAGTTGCTTATTTTGTTTGGTTTATATTAAAATTTTGCGTTTTTATAATCATAGAAATATATAAAATTTTTTAATTAATTGCTTATATTTCAATTCAATTACACTTTTCTTGCGGTTTTATATATAAATATCAATAATAATTTTAATAATAAAATTCTTTATATGTATTTCATAAATATATTTTTAATGTATGATCCAAAGCAGAAAAACTTAATCTCAGAGACATTTTTTTTTTATTTTAACTACTCTAACACTTTCCTTATATTATTATCACTAGTTTAGTAACCTTAACTATCTAATAATATATGCTAGACACGTCTTCTGACTCAACAACGACAATAGATCAATGTGAACTTCTCTTTTGTAGTCTTAGTCAAGTTATTTAAAGCCTTAGTAATGTCTGTAAAAACACTTGCAATAATTTATGCCAGCTCGAGCTGTTGACATTTCGATCATCACGCGCTTTAAATATTTTCTAGCACTAATTGAGTTCATTTATCGCACATTAGTTTAATAATAATTAGCTATAATGAATGTATTTCTCTTTAATTTAATTAGCAGTGAATTGACGCAATATTTTACGCATAGACAGACAGAAAACCGCAATTTCACTCCACTGATCCGACTGAAATATCTGTGCAAATATGTGTGAAGGGCGGGTCTTTAATGCATTTATTGCTAAATAACTATATACATTTATTTTTATTTTTTTATATCTATAATATAGAATCTATAACTTAGGCGCCTATAATTTTTTATGGCTAAGGTTGTTGTTAAAGAAAGTGTTGCCTACTTTTGGGCAGTGGCATAAAATTCAAATGGTTTGCGTGCTCTGCGATTTGCTAGCCACGTCACTGATCTCGTTCATGCTGTCGCACTCATGGATCGTATTGAAGTTGATGTGCCACAGATCTGCGATGCTCACGGCGACTGTTTGCTCAAAGTTGTGGAGCAGCTCGTTGCTGTAGTTGCTCACGTCGGAGCTGGCGGTGCTGCAGCGGCGCATGATCACGGCTGAGTTGCGGCGATAGGTGTTTGGCGTCGGCACCTGACCCACCTGCACCTGCTCCGTATTCCAGTAGTAGCGATTGAGCAGCCGCATGAGGAAGCCGTACACCCAGCCCACTGTCGCAATGATGCTAATGGGCAGCAGGCGATGCACCACAGTCAGCGTGCTCAGCAGCGGCGAGAACACCAAGCAGAGCCGGCCGAAGCTAACCACTGAGAGCATGAGCAGCACTCGCTTCTCCGGCGACACCATTTCGCCCGTGCACGTGGTCAGCACAGCTATGGACGCAGCATTGGCAAACTTCAGCAGCATCCAAAACAAGAGCTCCAGGCCGACGCGGCGTGAATTGCGATCTAAGGAAGCGAATGTTGTTGTTGTTGACTGATAGATGAGAATATCAATATGTATATGCCCACCTGTCTCTGGCAGCAGCCACACCAGATAGGTGCACAGTCCGGCGACGATCATCAGGTTGCCCGCCCAGCGCCAGTAGCGACGCGTATAGAGTATGAAGTAGAGTCCTACAAATAGGCCGACCATTTCGGCAAAGCCCAGGGCAGCGGTATTCACATGAACCTGCGCCTCGCCCAGGCTGCGAATCATCAGCAGTATAATGTTGTACAGCACCTGAGCACAGCCCCAGATGAGGTGAATGTAGAACAGTTGACGGCGTTTGGTCTCCTTATCCCAGATCTGGCAATAGCCGATGCGCTGTTCGGACTTCAGTTCGCTGGCATAGATGGTCAGCCTGACGTCCAGAGTGAGGGGCACCATGCGATTGTTGTGTGTGGCCGACTCCAGGAGCAAACGTAGTGCTTGCTCCACGCGCTGGTGGCGCAGCAGCCAGCGCGGCGCATCCGAGATCCAGCGATGCAGCCAGACGAGCACAATCAAGGACGAGGATATGGCCACATACAGATGGCTCCAGTTATCGAAGTATATGGATATGGCGGGCAGCAGCACCAAGCCAATGGACCAGAAGAGCTCCGACAACGTCACCACCAAGATGCGTGCCTTGCCCGAGGTGATGTCCATTACTAATGAAGAGGCGAAGATCTCAGAGCAAGTTTGTGCCTTAAGTCTTTTGTCTTTGCTTACATATGAAATGCCCGGCTGTGTACATGAGCGTGCAGCAGACGGAAGTGAGGCAACGGAAGTAGATGTGCAGCTGATAGGTGTCCACCAGACCCGTCAGGTTGCCACAAAAGATCTGCCCCAGCATGCCGAGCAGCATCAAACGACGCGGACTGACGCTGAAAGTGGAAAGTTTTTAGATGACTTAGAGATTCATGGAACAGGCAGACGCAGACTCACTGCTGGAGCGCCTGGTATGCGAGTAGGCCGCCAATTAAAGCGCCGAGCGCATGAAACGATTGGGTGACCGCCACCAGCACACGACGCGAACATATCAAATCGAAGTCGACGATCAGCGATTTGTACTCCGCATGGTGCTCGACGCGCTCGCAGGGCATCACCTGTTGCGTTCCGTTCCAGCTCGTTCCATAACGCTGCACAAAGTTGTGGGACAAGCTCTGCGCATAGGCATTGCACACCTGCACGCTGAACAGCCGATCCGTATTCCGGCTCTCACTGGGCAGCGATTCGCTGGCATTCCAGCTGACCGAGCGGCAGACCAGCTCCCCGCGCTGCGGATAGGGGGCTGTATAAATGATGCAGGCCATGAACCAGGCCGTGGGTATTTTGCACAGAAATATTAGGAGTATCGTGCGAAGCTGCCAGCGCCCGAAATTCCCATTAATGTGCTGCACAATATCGACGCCAGGTGGCGGTGCAGAGGATCTGCGCCGCTTACAGATCGCATCGTTGGCCTTCATCATCTTCAGTGGCCGACACTAACACGAGCACTGAGCTCTGCGGCCTCATTTCCCTTGACGAGGAAAAAAACTGGAGTTTGTTTTAGCTGTTAGCTCAAATTGGGTGCAAATTAGTTGCCAGAACGACATATCGCCTCGATTGGAAAATAAACGTATTAATTTCTATACCCTGTGCTCAGTGATGAAAGGTATATTCGTTATTTTTTGCAAACGGGTTTCAGCACGACTTTTTCGTACTCCGTCAAGTTATTTGCTGTGTGCAGAGTATTTCGCAGTCAAATAGACCCGGCTATTACGTTTTTTCCACGTATTTTTCGCCTGCTTTGCTTTGCTTTGTTATGAAGGCAGCTACGTAAGGCCTTAGGCAAATAGCACGGGCTAAATAAAGAATTTGCTTAAATAATAAATTGAATTTATTTATTTACAGGAGGTGTCTGGGAATAAAAATAACAAAAGCGGCGACACAATCGAATCAAAGGTGATAATTGAAACGCTATTCACATAACACATGTAAAATAGGAAATATTTAGGGGACAGGCAAGGGGAATTCGGGGAAAGACAATCTTAAATGAGCTGATATATAATATATGTAAATTAATTAATGAAGAAAAGCAAACGCTCAGCTTATCTTAAACAGAAAAAATAAAACACTATTTTATATTTTATTATTATTATGTATTGAATTTATTCATTTCGACCTTTGATATATATATTATGTATATATTCTTTCTCATGCCCAAAAGTCTGTTTCGTCGTATTTGCCTGTCTCGTTTAGCAAACCGAAAAACTTCGAATAGTTCAGATAAATATTTGCTCAATTTCCCGCCTAGTCATTTTGGTTATTTGTTTGCTATTTCAATCTAATTCGATTTATTTTGCAGAGTTTCTGCGTGTCGCTATAAAATGGCACAAATCAGTTTTCGCCTTACTTTATATATCTATATGCAGTTTATGACTGAGCCAATTATATGTATATGCAATAGGCTCACGTTCATTGATTTCTTGAGGGTTTTCTATTTATTCATAATTCGTTGGTTTTGCGTTAAACGAGGTTCTTTTTTTTTCATATTTGTTGCTAATTCAATAAAATTTTATTTTTTTTTCTGAATCAATTATTGTCTTAAATAATTATGCCAGCTAACAATATTTTAACGCTTTACAAATAATATAATTTGTAAAAAAAAAAAAACTTTATTCAAAATTAAAAACTTAGTGATAATTTTATTTTTATGTTTATGCTTTGTTTTATGGTATTTACATGCTGTGCTAAATTATTAAATAAAATAAATGCATTTTTGGATCGAAATCAATTTATGAGTTTGTGTTTGTTTTTGTTCTCATCAGAGCTATGCACTAAATGTAGATTTGGCTTTACGTAACAGAAGTTATCGATTACAAAAAAATAATTATATATTAATTAGAGTTACAACTAAATTATGGCGTGTAGTTTATGCGCTGAGTGTAATTAAATAATATTATTATTTTACTTGCAGGATACGTAGATCTATTTACAATATACGAGAGTGTATGCGTGTGATCGGGCACTACGACTTATCTATCAGCAAGGAGTGTTGTTAGTTTATATGTACGTAAGTAGGATATCTAACGGCTTATTCAGCATTTCGTTACATTTATGAGAGCTGCAAATATTTCTGCCATTTGTTGTATCTATAATTAGGTTTGCTTTTTGATTGCGTTTATGTGTATATGCATTCATATATCTATTTATGTATAGTAATTCGATCTTTTGTTTATAATAATTGTTAACATTAAGCTTAAGCCTAGTTTAAAGTCCTTTGTTTTGTTTTTCTTTTCTCTACTGCATCATTTGCAGACGATCCGCTTTCCTTATCAACTAAATGCTAAACATTAATATTTGGTTTTGAAGATCCGTTCAGTGATCCGTGCTCAGCGCATCCTCTATGTTGCTATCCCAATTGAATTCCGTGACGCCCTGCTTGTAGAATATATTGCCCAGATTAGCGAAGCGTTGCGCAAAATTAGCATCTTTCGCTTTCAGGTGCTCAAAGCTGAAAGAGAGAAACGAAGAGGGAATTCTTAAAATTACTTCTAATACTACTACTTTTATTATATTTAGTTATAGAGATTCAATCGAAGCATAGCTTTAATATTTTTATTATTATTAAGAAATCCAATATATGTATTAACATTATTAAGAACCATCTGGAAGTTAAGAGAATATGGTCATTTCCACATAGTTCTTTGCCATATAATATAAGAATATGCTCTTACTTGTAAGCTGCTAAGCCTTCGTAGTACAATTGCTATTCACCTAAGGTCCTTTAAATAGAATTCTATTATGTGCAACTTGAACTACCTGTATGTATGCAGAAATACAGCTAAATACCTGAGCCGTGCCAGCTGCCTAAGCTGGTGAGGCTATTTCAATGTGAGCTGAAAAGTTTTGTGGAATATTTGGAATATACTCAGAAACATGTGTAGATATCAACCTTTTGGAAAATCGACATAGCTTCAACTGAACTCTGCGAATTTTGAAGTCATTTAGCACATACTGTACCTCGCTTTGAAAAGTTTCAAATACCCAAGTTCACTTTCTCAATCTTACAAGCAAACTCCACGTACGAGTTACAGAAAACCAAAAGGTAGAACGCCGATTTGTTCGGTCTGAGAACTTTCTCAACCAAATCAACCCTCTGTCCCATGTTTACTACGATTTTTTATTTGTCTCTCTACAATCCTCAAGCCAAATCAAAACCCAATTGTTGCTGCAGCTGCGCTCAGTGCAGCTGTATAATTAGAAGCGAAGAAGGAAGAAGAAGAAGAAGTGCACGCAATGTACCTTGGCATGGCCCGGAGCCATTGTTGCCGCATAATGTCAAAGGTCATCATCAGCGGCAATTGTACAATGCAGAACCTGAACACGAACCCGAACAAAAACGAGAAGCAGAAGAAAAAATAACCCAAGACAATAGGCGACAGGCAGCAGATTTTACAACAGTACCTTAAAGGAAAAACCCCTCGAGTGAGTGCGAGCTCTAGACTTTAGCTAGAGCTTGTTATAAATTGTTGTTGTTGTTGGTGGTGTGTGTGTGTGTGCCCACCCTTAAGCCACGCATGCGCAGCTGCACAGCTGCTGCGCCTCGAGCCGCATCCGTTCCGGCCGAGGAAGTGCCAAGAAGGAAGTCGCAAGTCTGAAAAGTTCCCATTGACTGATTCGTCTTTGCCTTTGCTTCTGGCTCTGCTTCTGCTTCTGCTATTTGCTGTTGCTTTCCAGGGAGGGTCGGGAAAAACTTGTGGCAGGAAATCAAAACGAGTTTTCTAATTGTTGTAGTGGCAGCAGAGCACATCGTGTATTTCATATATGGTATATATATGCATATAGAGAGTGTTGGGTGTTTTCTTAACTAATTTATAATTTAATGTGTAGAAATTTAGCCTAAAGTTGGAATTTTCGTGAAATTATGTTGGAAATCGTGGCCTACATATTTCGCGCCTTGAGCACCTGCTTCTGGGGCGGACTGGGCACGTTCTCTTTGCCGCTGGCGAAGATTAACGACTTCTTGGGTGTGCTGGCCGCGGAGCGGGGCGTGCGCGGCGTGCGCGGACTGTGAGGTGTGCGCGGAGTTCGGGCCTTGGGCGATTTGCAGGCGAGCAGCTCGCTGAGCTCGTTGTTGTTGTCCTGGCGAACGCTCTTCTCGGAGGAGTTTAGCAGCCACGAGGTGATCTTGTCGCATTCGGCACGCAGCTCCGAATCGATCAGCAAGTCCTCAATCTTCTCCAGATCTGTGGTGTTCGGCTTGTTCGCCTTGCTGGGCGTCAGCATGGCCACGGCGGGCTGTTGCTTGGACTTCAGTGCGATATTCTCGAGCTTGAGCTGTTCGCACTCCTCGCGCACCTTCACCAGCAGCTGCTCCTTGTTGTCCAGCTCCAGTTGGGCCAACTGCAGCACGGTGGCAAACTCATCCAGGGCCTTCTTCATGTCCGCCATGTACAGCTCGCGCGTCTCATCCTTGCGCTTCAGATCGCTGTACATGTCGCAGTAGTGGGCCAGCTGGGCATCCCCGTCGATGCGCTCCTGGAATGAGTTAGCAATCTTATTGAATTTGGCCAGGGTATCCGATTCGCTCGCTAGCAGCTCGTGCAGCATGGACTCTTTCAACGATACCTCCTGCTGCAGCGTGGCCGACGAACTGCGCACCGCCTCGAGCGCCGCCTGCGACTCGTTGAGCTGCTGGCGCAGCTGTGCCGCATCCGCTTGCAGCGTCAGATAGCTCTGCTCCAGTGCGCCCTTGGCCAGCTGCACCGACTCCAGCTCCGCCTTGAATTGCTCCACGTCGGCATCGGACTTCTTGAGCCGCTCCATCAGTATGTTGACGGTGGAGCGCGTGTTGTTCAGGGTCAGCTGGTAGTTGTACTTCTCGGTGATGGTCTTGGCCATGTCCTGCTTGAGCTGCACCAGCTGCTGCTGCAGCGTGTCGCTCAGCTGGATGTAGTAGTCGATGCCGTTGCGCAGCTGCTCCTCGCACTTCTGCAGCTTCTCGTCGCGCTGGCGCAACATGTCGTTGGTGGTCTCCAGCAGCACCATCA
Source organism: Drosophila navojoa (assembly GCF_001654015.2). Next base: position 348,746 of record NW_022045910.1, read on the forward strand.
CGTCCTGCTTCTCCAGCTCGATCTTGATCAGCTCGTTCTCGGCCAGCTTCTGTCGCTTGTCCAGCTCGGCGCGCCAGTAGCTCTTCTCGCGCTCCACGGCGCTCTCCAGCTCATTCTCCGCCTGCTGCTGGGCCTGCTGCTGCTCGGTGCGCTTGGCCTGCTCCTGGCACAGCTGGCGAATGGTGTCGCAGTGGGCGTCGATCTCACACGCCTTGTCCAGGAGCTCGTCCTGCAGCGAGCGTATCAGCGTGCACTTGTTGGCCAGGTCGTTCTTCAGGGTGTTGCGCTCCACGCGCAGACACTCGAGCTCCGTCTGGGTGATCTTTGTCTCCTGGCCATAGGCCAAGGCGTCCTGCTCGATCTGATGCTTCAGCTGCTCCACATTGGCCAGCACCTCGGCATTCTTCGCCTGCAAGCTCTCGATCTGCTGCAGGTGCTCGGTGTTTCGCTGCTGCTCCGCCTTGCAGCTCTCACGCGCCTTGGTGACCTCCTCTTGGAGTGATCCGAGCTGCTGTTCCAGCTGCTGCTGTGCCGTCTGCTGCTGCTCGCAGGTCTGCTGCAGCTGCTCGTTGGCCAACTTGTAGGCCTCGTTCTCGGCCAGCAGACGCTCGACCTGCTGCTCGTGCTCCTCCCGCTGCAGCTGCATCTGCTGCTCCAGCTGGGCGTAGCGCTCCATCAACTGCGACTGCTCGGCGCTCAACTGCTCGTTGCGCTGCTTGTGCGAGAGATTCTCGCTGCTCAGCGCCTGCAAGAGCTGCTCGGTCTTGGCCGCTGTCTGCTCGTGCTCCTCGCGCATCTTCTGCTCCGTCTCCTTCAGCTGGTCCACGTGGCGGCGCACCACGTCCAGCTGGCTCATATAGCTCTCGATCAGCTCGTTCTTGTTGCGTATCTCCTGCTGCAGCGCCTCTTTGCCCTTCAGCCGATTCGCCGACTTGGCCTCCTTCACCGGCGTCGTTGTGGCCGAGTGCAGCGGTGTGGAGGACGCCGTCGAGGCTCCACTGCCCACCACCTGCTCCGCTGTGTGACTGGCCGCCGGACGGAAGCGCAAGCGCTGCGGCAGCGAGGGTGTGCGAAAGAGGCGCAGGCCCTTCGACTTCTTGTCCTCCTTGGGTATGGCAAACTCCTTGGCATCCTTGGAGCTGGAGGCGAATCGCACCGCATCCTTGAAGAACTTTTCGATTTGCTCCTTGCGCTCGGGCGCCGGCGCCGCCTGAGTCACTGCAGCAGCCGCTGTGGGCGTGGCCCAGCCCGCGGAGCCAGCCGAGCTGTTCGAGTTGGAGGAGGCAGCCGGAGAGCCGCAAACGACGTCCACATCATTGAAACGCTTCAACTTGGCTTTGGAAAATGACATATTTCTCTCTGTTTGGTATTCGCTTTGGTTTCTCTTTTAACAATTTAACACTTTCCTCCTTTAATTATTATATGCTTTGTGGTTAACAAATTGCTTTTCAATAACAAAAACTCAATAAAACAATTTCAGTTCTCAAACACAAAACATGAACTCTTATATAAAACTGGTTAACAAATGTCCGTTAAATGTTTCGCTCTACTGTTTAGTCCGTTGTTGTTGTTGTTGTTTTTGTTTTTAATGTATTTTGTGAGCTGCCCTTTACCCGCTTGCCCCGCTTGTTGCAGCTGTGTCTCTAGCTGAGTTCCTACGCGTTCCGTTGTCAAAACCTAACTGAAGCGTTGCGAGCTGCGACGGCGCAAATGCAGCCGATCCCGACCCAAAACAACCCTCACATAGCCACCTAAAAGGTAATCGAGGGTTGTCTTTTTTTCCGCTACTCGGTGGTGGTTCGTGCCACACGTTCACACACACGCACACACAACCTTATCGTTATCTTGTGTGAACCATAGAAATTTTACTTTTGGCGCGCGCAAATGCTGCAATTGCCAAGACAGCCAAGGCATACCTTAAGACTCGTGAGTATATGTGTGTGTGTAGCTAGACAGCTGTGCCCTGCAATCACATAGAGCACACTCGTAATACATATATGCTTGTAGCTGTAGCCGTTAGTGCCCCCCACTCCCGAAGCGAAAAAGGTGCCGCGCCGCCACAGCTGGCAGCCAGCATAAAGTTGACACTCGACCCGCATCATTAAAGGAAAAGTCGTGGAAAACCAACTGCGTAAATGAAAATGCAAAAGCGTTGCGCCTGCGCCTTTTCATTAGCTCGCCTGGCAATTGATTTGGCTAAATTGAATTGCGCTTGTAGCTGATATAAATCGATTAATTCCAACAACTATATAGCGAAGGCAGCTGAATTGCCGTTAAGAGAGCTGCAGTGGAAGAGGAGATGGAGGAAAGAATACCAGGTAAATCTATTGGAGTGACAAGTCCCAAGATTTGGATATGAAGGGCATGAATCAAATATTCAACTCATACAAATAAGTAATAAACCCATTTGAGATTGAAAGTACATAAGAGTTGAAACAGAAGAATGTAAGGATAACAGAATTGCATTAACGAAATATTATAAAAATATACTTATATTAAATGAATAATGCAGTACAATATGTGAAATATATTTTATATTATGATAGCCTTATTCAAATATTTTGTAGTACTAATTGCATTATTCTTATGTCCCATATTTCCATATGTATAGATGATCAATCTTAATACTAAGACTTTACAGCTAACATAAACACAACTACATTTCAACCACAGATCAATGGGTAAACGGAAAACCTCATAAACATATTTAAATTTTAGCTATACATACACTCATATATATGTATATGGGATCATACAGATATACATATACACACATATTCAGCGCACAGCGGGATTGCCGCAACTGCCAAAACTGCTGAATTGTGCAGATGTCAAAGGAATTGCGTCTTAGAGCAGCACAGAGGGGTTCCTTGCTTACTTGCTCGCCTCCTTCCTTCCTTCCTTCCCTATATTACATTATGTACTCTGCTTATGCGTGAACCCTGTTTGCTCTATGATAAGGAGGCGACAGACAGCCTGGCCTGGTCCAAGGTAAATTGTTTATGTTGCACAGAACAGACGGACACAGACAGAAGCAATCACAGACAGACAGCGCATTGGCAAAGCGGGCAGCTGGCATTTTACCCGTCTCAATTGCAAAAGTTTGTATAACTCTTCGAACTCAAAGGGTAACCAGAGCGCAGTTAGCCAAAGCTAAATGCTGATATCTGCAATTGTGGACGGGTTCAATTACTTATGTGTGAAATATGTTAAACAAGTTGCGATGCTTCTTCTTTATTGTAGCAGATCAGACAAAGCGTTAACTTCGTTTTCATCTAGCGATCGTTATACAAGTTTCGTATGATCAGCATGAACAAGAAATTATTTCTTTCTAGTTTCATTTAAAAAGAAGGTCATTAACAAAAGATCATTATCAAGAGCAACTCTTACATGTTCCGTATTGATCACGAATAAACATGATCACCCAAGATACATATTTCCTTTCAGTAACCCTGAATATCGCACGTAGATCATTAATGAACACTCCACAAAATTAAAGATATTTCATTGAGCAACAGAACAACGCCGACAATTTCCCATGCCTGATGAGGCATAGCCCAAATCCATTAGCACTCAATGCGCCAAAAATAACCCCAAGAAATTATAATAACACGGTCTCCTTTAAGAGTAGGAACATCAGACAGACGCCTTTGTGTTGTCAAGTTTGTGTCTGTTGTCTCGCCTTGCCTCGATGTCAATACACTGCGATCGCCACATAAGAAAGGGTTTCGCACCCTCAACACACACACACACACACAAAGGCATGAAAAGGACTCGCAATGAGTCATCGACCTTAGCAGAAACTGCGCGAGTCTTTTCCATTGAGGAGCTGGCGCAATATGAGTGGCAACTGAAAGGGACCCCTGGATCAGGATCCGGATCAGGTTTCCCAGTCCAGACAAACACGTTGTCTGGAACAGGATACAAAATAGCAAAAGCAACTGGGAATCCATTGGAGTTTCAGATTTGTGCGCAAACAATGCTTCTCTATGCACATAATACAATTATGTACCTATTAATAGAGGATATATGTATGTATAAGCCCTAAATTCTGACGATGCTATTGACTCAAAGGGAGAAGAAAAGTGCCAAGACAAGAGTGCCAAGAGTGGCAAATATTTAAATTGAAAATCAATATCAAAATAATATGCTATTTGCTTATGCCTAATGTGATTTGAAGCTATTATTGATTATTAAGCAATTAGTGCTCTACTTTGGTATAGAAGCAGTGTTACTTAATTTATAGGTGAAGGCTTCGATTGTAAAATTATTATTTCTATGCCAAGTTTCCTGTTTCTTATCATAGTATTATTATAATAATATTGTTTTTCAACATGTTGATTGATTATTTATCATTTAAATAATTTAGCAGTACTTACCGCTGGAACAGCAAATTCTTGGCAAATGCATAGAGCTCAATGTCCAGGCTATTCAGCTTCTCGATGAGGCGTCGTTGATCGGGACGCAGATTCGTGACGGCAGTTGCCGAAATCGTGGCATTGTGCTGCTCGAAGGGTATGGCGAAGCGCAGGTTGAAGGTCTCCTCGAAGATATATTGGGACATCTGCATGGCGAGAGGGTTAGGCGATAAGTAATGCAGATTAACCAAGCCAATTAGCGACTAACCTTTTGATATTCCGTCAGTCCAAAGTAGGCCATGGCGGCCAGGTTGCGCTTGGCGCTGGCCAACATCACTCGATCGCGCTCGTGCGCCGGCATCGAGGACTTGTTGTAGCAGCCCACCAGGGCGAGATCGGCCAGCATGCGAGTCTGCCGATTGGCCGCCAGGTTCGACTCGCAGCCAGCGAACTGATCCAGATCGACATCCAGCCAGTCCTTGCCCTTGTAGCAAGGCGGCAGCTCGGCGGCCGTGGCCTGCCGGCCCAGGCACCAGTGCCGGGAGCCCTTCCATGTGGCGCCACGTCTCACATGGCGGTACTCGGACATGTAGCGTGAGATGGGCTCGCGCAGCAGCGAGATGTAGAAATAGCGACGCTTGGCCGTCTCGCCCTCGTTCTTGTCCAGCTCAGCGTCCACACAGCTGGTCAGCTCCGTCCAGTCGGCGTGCAGGCCGCACTTCCAGCCGGTCGAGTACCTGGAGAAGAGCCAGTTCTCGTTGCGATGCGGACGGAAGCAATAGCAACGCTTGCGCTGGCGCTGGCACTCGCAGGGACGCTAACAGAGTAGAAGTCTCGTTAGGATTATCTCAATAGCGTAAAAAGTTCGAAGCTCACCTTCAGGTCCAAGTCGCGCACCAAATGCCGTCCAAAGGATGTGCCGCCTGTCTTTTGTATGTGCAGAAATACCATCACATCGTGGCCATCCATGTCGAATTGGAAATCGTCGTTCAGCACATCCTCATAGCTCAGCCCGGCATTGGCAATAATATTCTGTGGGGCTGAGGCTTTCAACGCAATTGACGTGCTGCCGCCTGCATTGTTGTTGTTGTTGTTGTTGTTGGGCTGAAGCTCATTGTAGGCCATCATGTCCGGCGATTGGAGTATTACGGCGCGTTTGGATAGTGCACATACCTGCGGTTCGTGAACAAAGAGAGCAAACGTTAAAAGACATTAACAATGCACGGGCAGAAAATTGTTAAATTTAATTTTATTCCTCGTGGCGTCCTGCAGACCCACAGGCACACACACACACACGCGCGCACAGCGCGGCTTAAAATTCAATTTATTGCCAGTAAAAATTACATAAAGGCTGCGTTGTGTGGGTGTTTATTTGTCTTTAATATTAATGAAATGAACAGCAGGATTCCGATATATCTTCAGGCATGTTAACGCTGCATACTGCGGCCTCCTTGACCGGGCCAATCAAAATACCCGAGGAAGGCTTCTTATTTGCCCAATGAAATGTGCACATTTTTATTTATTTATTAATTTCACTCACTCAGCGCTTATTAAGTGGACGCTTGCACTGCGAGCTCGCGCTCGAGCTATTTGATGCTTTTATTTACTCTGCTTACCTTTGTGCAGTCGGAATTAATATTTAAAAAATTCCACAGCATACTTTTGGGCGGGCGCTGTAATTCGTCACAGCGTAAGTGTGGGTAGCTAATGGATTTCTGCTGTGAATCCAATTGGAGTGTCGAATGGGATTTATGAAGGCACGCAGTTCTCTGTATTAAGTTCGGCAGAAGGAAGCAGTTGATGCAAGTGAAATATTAATATTCCCATTGTTGAAAATGATGTGTGTAAGCCATATACCATATATTACATATGTATGTGTACATATATATAGCTTAAAGTAATTTTTGCTGTTTCAACTCTCACTCAAGAAAGCAATTAAAGAACATCCGAGTGCTAAACTGAGACAAGTTCAACGAATATATGAGCTACACATTGTTGTTGGCTGCTCTGCGCGTCCTTGTTGCTGTGATTATTTTTGTCCTTTGGAGTCTTCAAAAGCTGAAGCGAAAAGTTTCTCGATTAAAATGCGCAACTTTTTGCGAAATTCCCTCTATCTCGTTCTCTTATCTAACCGTTTCCGCTGCTTCTGGCCAGCAGCGAGCGTATACAACTAGCCAAAGCGTAAGCCGGAACAACTAACAAGTCCAAGCAGCAGCAACAACAACAGAAAGGGGCGAACTGAGCAGCTCATTAAACAATTGGCAATTGGGTTTCAACGGAATTGTTGGGTAAGAAATTAAGCAGGCTTTGTGGGGATTGTGGGTGCTCAGTAGGCCTTATCTTAAAGTTCGGCACAAGCGCCTGAATGTGTGTTAGCCTGGCAAAAAAGATGAAGCAAGCAGCCAAGGGAATGCACAACCTAACTCAGTATACTATATATACTATTTACAGTTACATGCGGCAAAGGTTTAGCGCCCCAGATAGGTGCAAAAAGTTTTGAATTTATTGTGCAGCAAGAACAAGAGAATTCGATTATCAGCCAACTGCTAGAAAAACGGGCTAAACTTCTGGACTGGCGCCCGAGGGAGTGCTGTGGCTTTGCATTTGTCAGAGCTTTGTGCCATCCACAATTTATTTGCTTGCCAAATTTCTGTGGTTTCTATTTGCCAATTTAATTTACGCCCAGGCATTTATCAACTGAACACGAATACAAAAATAAATGATATACACTGTCTGCATTTTTCGGCCGCCCAAAATGAAGCGCAAATCCACCACTAATGAGTAATTTAATTTTATTTCGCGCTACGCATCACATTCCACGGAATATAATAACATTTCCGCAGCATGAGTGCGTCCGTGTTAGATAGATAGCTCGCACTTTGCTGCCCATTTAATTGCTTTTTATAGGCAAGCATAAAAAAATTATGTGCACTATGACCACACACCGCAAACCGAACCAACCCAGCAACCCACCAATCCACCAAACACCACCCACTAAGAGCGCCCAACATGTCCAGCCTCCGCCGCAGTTTAGGCAATGGCCGCAGCGTTCCGTAATAATATAATAATAGTAATCATTTAGTGGGCAAATTGGTTCGCTGTTCACGCGCCCAACACATTCCCATTCACACACACACACACACAGAGACACATAAAATGGCATTGTGTTGGTGTCACGCATGTGTGAGCATTTACGTTGCGTTGTTAAATGCTTAGAACACCCACAGAGCCGCACTTAAAATAGAAAATGTTTAAGTCGGATATGTGACACGATGCGACGTGACGTGACACGCTCAGATTCAAGATATATGTATATCTATATAAACCATATTTGCCATGGCAATGCTGCTTAATTTCATACAGTTAATAAGATGGGAGTTTGTCTCTCGCACTTAATATACAATAATTTATGCAAGACACTTTTAAATATTAATTAGAAATTAGAATTAAATATTTAATTGCTTTTATTCCTTGATTACTACAAATGGGGACAATATGTGTATAAAATGAAAATAAAATATTTATTTTTGATTTACCCATCAACAGCCAATAAACACTAGGTTTTCCTACCGTTTCCTTATTTCTTTTCTTCTGTCCGAATCCGCATTAATTATGCAACGAACATAAGAAAACATCAACACTCTTGCTCAAGAAAATATTTTAGACGTGCATTGCACTACATATAGAGCTTTTTCTTTTAGCAAAGTCAGCTGAGATTTCTGATGTAGCTAACATATGCTGCCATCAATTGATGCTGTCATTTAATATCCCAAAATAAATGTATTTATTCGACTGTCAGTGCGAACGACATACGAATGTCTACATTAATATTTCATGCGAATGATTATTTCTAGTGCTGTAACTAATCCAACAAGCAGCAGCAAATCACATTTTCATTGCTTTGCCAGCCTCGAGATTTTCAATTAATTTAAGTGCTAAATATGCAGGCAGCGCAAGCAAGTCTCCGGTCGGCAGGCAGCAAAATGAAAATCAGTTGGCGACGACAGCAAGTGGGAAATAAGATAAGCAATTTGGTTTACGTTCACAATAGTCGTAATATTTGCTTTCTATGTGCAAAGTAGGCTACTAAAAAACAGCGGAGAGCGAAAACAAAAGTCAAATAAAACCGCAAGTTTGAGTTAAGTAAATTAATATTTACGAGAGGAGCAGCACACAGATTTAAGGTTTAAGATTGTGCGCCGCATAAAGCACAAGGACTAACAGCAGTTCTAGTGTGTACCCTCACACACACAAGCACATACACATGTCTGCCAACACTCGTAAATTTCGAGCACACCAAAAAGTAAACAATAAAACTTTTTGTAAAGGAAGAAAATGTTCTTGCTCAAGATTTGATGCTGAATGGCCATAAAAGAGGAAAACGAAATAGAACAGCGAGTAAATGGATATTCTCGAAAAATACGTACTACCAGGCACATAAAATTTTACGCAAATGCCGAAAATAAATTGAAGAATATAAAAAAAAAAAAAAAAAAAAATTGTAGACGTACACACAATTCTGTTTATTGCTTATTTTTGGAGACAGCATTAAATAAAATCAAATTCCTTTTTCTGAACTTTTTTTCAGAAACACAAATATATTTCGCCGGTGATTTCGCGTTCGCAAACTATTAAAATATAAATATATATTTAAAATTACCAGTTTTGTGTTTTGTCGAATTTTCATTGAAAAACTCACGAATTTTTCTTCGTAGCTCGAGAATTTCCGCCGCCTCATCAAAATGTTTCTGGTTATCCTCCGAAGTCTCCGCAGTCTTAACTTCTGCCTCTTCGACATCTGTGTCCTCTTTTGTCTGAGCTTCTGTACCTTCCTGATCTGACTGCCCTTCCGGATCATCCCCATCTGCCTCCTTTGACTGCTCTGCGAGCAAGCCCGAACAGAGGCTTAAAATGAGCAGGAAATAGATTGGTAACTGAACTGCGCGCATGGCTGGAAACGTTTGCCACACTCTTTTTTAGCCTCAACAAGAAAAAAACAACTGGCGAGAAATTTTCGGTCAAGCCTCACGGTTTAATAGAGTTAATCTATTTTGCATGCGAGTCGAACAGTCGATCGCACTCATACATTGACACACACTGATTGGTTTCATCGTGGCGCACGTAGCCAGGCTTGCAGCCGCAGTTCAGATTACAGGTGTAGGAGCAGCGATTGTCGGCGTAATACGGCACCGAGCAGCTCTCCTCGGAGCAGGGCAGACAGGCGAGCACCTCGTTCTCGCCACAAGCTGCAAGAAATCCCAAACTGTCGCACTTACACTCGCACACCTGCACAGATTATACGCTTACGTACGTTTGCCATGTGGCGCTGCCAGCAAGGAGCTGAGCAGCGATGCAAATGCAAATAACAACATGACGCAACAGCATGCGACAGCACTACAGCAGCAAACTGTGCCCCACAGCGCACTACGGCTAACGGAGCGCTCGCTCTTCACGCCCTTTAAGCACGGCGAATTGTGTGTTATGGCAATTAGCCAAGTTTACTTTGGCTCTGCTGCTACTCTTTATACCGGCTTGTTTACAGGGTATACAAATGGTAGGCAACTGCTGCGCTTTCGCTTAACTCATCTCAGCGATTGAGCACTTGAGGCTAACTTATTAAGCAAGAGTACGAGTGCTCTAAGCGGGCATGCCTGACTTCCAGATATGCAGTGATTATAATAGTAAGAAAATAGAAAAAGCAACTAAAATATATCTATCAAATAATACATATAAAATATTTATGTACGATTTCAGATACAGATTGTACTAAACAGCTCTGAATCGATATATTTAAATCTATAAAATAATTTATACTAAATATTTATTACTATTTGGATCTTGTGTAAATTTCCAAGTTAGTGATTATAGTCTATATTGACCTTTAAATTTAAAGCCTATATTCATAAGCTAATATTTATTTCCACTGAGAGAAATGTCTAAGGAATGAATACAGCTCTTGTATCTCCGAAAGTCATATAATTTTTAACTATCTGCTTCAGTCTACTTAAAGTCAACATAAACACGAAACTTAGAAGCCAAAATTATATTAGGGCTGCATAATCCATTAGACTTGCGGCTCAAACTTATGAATAGCTAAGCATAGTTAAGTATTGTACTTAAGTGCTGCCTTGATTATACATATTCTAGCAATTTGGCTGCCATAATAGCGGACATATTTCTATATGTATATGCACATATTTAGGGATCCACACAAAGGGAATGTGGGCCCAAAATGCGCAACCCCAAAAGTGTGCTATCAAATATTTATGTGCCGTCTGCTAATGGCGTGACGTTGGCTTTATTTTCATTTTCTTTCTTCATTTTTAGCAAGGCGAAAACTGAAAGCCGAAAATAATTCACATTTGCCGTGTAATAATCGCATTGGCATGTTCAAATCGCATAAGCAGCGGCCTCTTTTATGCACAAAATTTACACAAAAATTTACAGCCGAAAATGTGCTTCTCATGCAGCAGCAGAACCCTTCCATCCAGTCCATACAATTTCATGTATTTGTTTAAATGATAATAAAATGCAGCACTCTAATGTAATTTATCACTAGCACAGAGTGCCTCTGTGTGTGTGTGTGTGTGTGTGGGTGGGTGTGTGTGTAGTGTTGTGTAATTTTTATATTTCCCTTCTCATGTCAGCCACATAGAGGGCATTGTGTTTTATGTGATTGTACGAGTCCTGCCTACAGCTTTATTGTTTACCTGACAGGCGTCATGTGTGTGTGTGTGTGTATGTGTCACACACACACATATATAGTCCCTTACGGATGGCCATTTCGTTTGCCTGATTGTATGTGTATTGTGCTTTGTGTCTGGCCATTGAATTGCTAGCCACAGAAATGGTTTATGACAGCATCAAAGCGGTTGCCCCTAACAGCTCTTAGCTTAGAACGAGGCATTGGAATTGGAATTGAAGTGTTGTAAGGTGAGTGCTTTATTTATATCTCTCACTTTATTTGTATATAAAATCATTCACTGGTTATGAGTCTCAAGAAGTTGAGTAAGACTGGTTAAGGTCAAGAGTTCCACATATTTAGCTATACACTAGTAATTGATTTGCTAAAATACAATTGAATAAACTTGATATAACTGTTGTAATCTGTTACAGAATCCATCAGGCGAATTTAATTAGGACAATTCTTAGACAAACTGCGGCTAGTTGCAAGTCATTCGAGTCAAGTACTAGACATAAATTTGATTACACACAGATTATTGATGTTTTCATTTAGCTCTACGAACTGGAAGAGTCTCTCTCTCTGTGTGTGTGAGTCTGAGTGTGTGTGTGCGTCTAAGCGTTTGCCTTTTCATTTATCAAATGGAAAGTCTTACTTTGTGAATTGAGTCTGATACGAGGCCCTAAATCATTGACAGTTGCTCATGTTCTTAGAAGGGTTTAAGAGGAATAGAAAAAGGATCAAGGCACACATATATTATTTTTTAAAGCACCACGCTGAAAGCTCATCTATTTTAAGTGTCTGTAGGGCATTCGACTAACAGATGTGTGCGTGTGTGTGTGTGTACATTAATGAAATGTAGCATAATATTTTTAGTTTAGACATTGGCTGACTACATTGTGAGTGTGAGAATCTGTGTGTGTGTGATAAGCGCTCGTGTAAATCCCTAAAATAAGCAGAGACATAACACACAACACGGACACACACAATCAGACGCACACACACACACATAGACAAATCCCCTATAAGAGCTGAATAGTCCTCAGCTATCCGCTCGCTTTTGGTCACTGACCATAAATTCAACTAAAATATATTCTGACATTTTGCACGCAAAGCGCTTGATGAGTGGGGTAGAGCAGACTCTGGCTAAAGAAGAGAGAGAGTGAGACAGAGACAGAGAGTGAGAAAGGAGAAGGGACGACAACGTCTAACTAAGCGTATTGGCCTGCCCACATCCCGGGGTGCAAATGGGCCAATAGGGAGGCCACACAGTTATATAAAGGTCATCGCAAGGACCAGGCCGCATTTCCTATGAAGTGTTAACATGCGATAACAACCGCCCTCCCCCTTAGTTAAGAAACACAATAAATGATACCAAATGCTGATGACGGCCCAAAGATTCTATTTTCTATGCCTTAAGAGATGAAAAGCATGTCGAACGCTGCCCAAACAAGGCACGAGGACACGCAAGCAACACACACGATGTTTTCGTGCTGCAAACAATATTTTTGAGTATTAAGTAAAAAATATATATTAAATTGAAAAATAATTAAAATAAATAAAATTTAATATGAAATTATATATATTTTTAAAAACATATGTTTAATTTAATAACTCCGATTTCCATGCCGAAGAAGTCTAAATTTATTGTTTATATAGTGTTGAGTAACATATCAACAGATCTGCAGTGTTGAGTACAGTTTGTGAAAATTGTGACGTTGTTCTGAACGCTTGAAACTTTTGACAAGATTTCGTGTCACGGATTTCTCGCTTCCAGCTCTATCCAAGACTTTGCTAACTCTCAATCTCCTTAACTTTCCAACGCCCCGAATTTATCATTTATTGCGCCGTCATTTGGCATTGTTTCGGCTTAGCAGCAAGTGGCCAAAGCAGCAAATGAAGTGAAATGGCTTGAAAACGACGATAAAGCCAATCAATGGCTGCACATTCCTCATCTTCGTCCTAGACTCGCTTTTATTTGGCCGAGATTGTTGCAGTGGCGAAATTAAATGAATGTTGCATTATTCGAGGATTTTATTTAGTTGCTGTGGCATTTTTATGCATCTTTAACTTTTTCTTTTTTTTTTTTTTTTTTTTTTTTTTTTTTTGCTGTGCGCTCACCAAAGCATTTTAATTGCGCTTTTTAACGGCAAAAAATTCTTCGCCATGCTCGTAAACTGGTGTAAGAAATTGTTGTGGTTGGGCATTCAGGGAGCGGACTGGGCTGGGTACGCAACGGGATCTGTGGGGGCGTGTGACATAATTGGAGACCGCTGCGCTGAGCGGTTAGGTTTCTCAGTCAGCGCCATAAAAATGTGCAAAGTATTACGCTTTCCCGACTATGCTATATACATATATGTATATACATACATATTTAACAGCCTTGGCTTGCCAAGAGTTTGAAAAACTTAAGAGTTCGCGACCTGATGCTGTTTTTTCTTACTCTTTTCTTTTTGGCAGAATTTTTTTTAAAGAATTTCCATTTTGTTCTTAAACGAACTTTTGCTTTATTTATATATTTTTTCATATTTTCGTTTTGGTTAATGCTCGTTTGCTTTTATTGCACTCAAGTTGGTGCGTAAACTGAAATGAAATGTGATTTATTTTTGTCCTTGGGCCACTTAAAGTTGTTTGAAATACTTTTCATTTACTTTTCCTGTTGTTAGTTAGTTGAGCGTAGTAAATCATAGCTTGGTAATCCCCGAGCTTCGGCTGAGTCACTTAGTTCATGTGCTCGGACTGCTGGACCAACTGTCATAAGGCACAGTGACAAGGGTGTTTAGAAGAGATTTAGAAATAATTTTTCGAAAAATCAAATCTAATGTAAGGCGTGTCTGTCTGGCTAGAGATACCCTGAAATCAAAGCAGTCCACTCGGCTCGTTTCACAGGCTGCCTTAGGTGTCCTTTTCGTATTCATCTGTGAAATTGGACAGGTAAGTCTCTTCCCTTCGTCAGAAATGATGTCCGAGATAATCTTTAAATGTAAATTTATGTTTTAAAATATTTTAAAACTTTTTTGCTGCCTACTTGAATCTTTTCTGCAAAAAAATGTGACTTTTTGTATTCTTGTTGTTAGATTTCAGTTTTGGGATACAATTCAATTTTGCGTGACAGGCCAGGAAAAATGGTCAAATGTTTTTCAACAATGTCATTTCCTTGATGTGTTCTTTTATGTTGTAAGCGAAGAAGAAAATTCGGTTCGAAATGGAGCGAAAAAGAAATAGACGAGAGAAACCCTAGCTGGACTAACTGACTGAGGGCATGATTTTTCGCTTTGCCTTTGTTTGATTTGGTTTATTTATCTTTTGTTTTGGCTCGTTTTTTTTTTCTCTTTCTGATTTGATTTGTTTTTGGGGCCTGCTTTTGTCCAGGACTCTGTTTCCGTCTCTTCTTTTTCTTCTTCTTTTTCTCATTCTCTTGTAAATGTTCACACTTTAATCAAATGCCGACTAATCTTTTGAGCTGCGCCAATGCTGTTTGTTGGCCCTCTGGGATTTGTTTTCTTAGGCACACCAGCTAGCCGAAAGACGTTTAACGCATTACGCATACGCCATGTTGTGTTTTGCGGCTTGGCTGCAGCACTTGAAGTAAATGCCAAAAGTGTTGGCTAACTTAATTGAGCCTTGGTATGAAATTTCAGCTGCTGCCAGTGCTTAAATAATAATTTAATTAAATCCTGTGAAACCCCATGCATATTTGTTATGCTGCCAGCGACAGTGGAAAATTCTTAGGCACACACATACACCCAGAAGAGACAATGTCCTGTTGTTGTTATAGTTGCATGCCAGACACGTTCTCAGTTTGCAACTGTTGTTGCAGCTGCTTTACATGTGCAACAATATGCCACAACAATGGGTTGAGTCGTGCAGCAAGTCCGTGCAACGAGGCGAATGAGTGTTGACTGCCGCTAGAGTGTGGGCGTGTGTCTGTGGCTTATTATGCCATTGCATGCAAGGCCGCAACAAATCATGACATAAAGAACGACACAAAATACTCAAATTTCTATGCATACATGTCCATATATATATATATTTACGTTTATTTGTATGTGGCCATGTCTAAATATACATATAGGAAAAATGTGAAAAGCATGCAAGCAATTGTCTTTACACGTACTATGTTTTTGCTGTTTTTAGTTGACTAACAATTGTTACATACATATTGCATACACACACACTCACACTCACACACGCACACACACATTCATATTTAGACACTCATACGCACGTGCTATTTGTTTAACTTGCCTCCGTTTGTCTGTTTATTTATTTACTCAACTATGCGGCGCCTTTTTGTGCTGCCTCATAATGTGTTTATGCCAAGTGTTTATCCAATAACTTTTCTTGTGCTCTCTTTGACCACAGTTGTATTGTGTGTGTGTGTGCGTGTGTGTGTGTGGCCCACAAGCTCGCTTCAAACTCCCTGGCACTATCGTGCCATAAACAAATGCGCCCGCATCTGTAGCAAAGCTTTAAAATGCCCGTTTCTATTGTTGAATGCTATTCGTGAACAATCTATTTTACGCCTTTTATCGGCGTTGCGACATTGACGCACTGAATAAGGTTGTCAAAAGCAACAGCAAGGCTACGAAATTGATGTAACGCTGTATTAGAAAATATATGTTTAAAACGCATTTCGTGTCGTGTGTCATTAGCGCAAATTGTATGCATTATATTTTCAATCTATTTACTGGTAAAAATTACTTTAAAATAATTTTAATAAAAATAAAAAAATAAATATACAGTAACAAGTAAGAAAGAGATTGAGATTGCGCGACTACGAAATCCCCTGAGCCCTAGAAGGAACTGATAAATCAATAAATCTTCGCGGCAAGGGGTGGATATAGGGGTGTGCGGTGATTTACAATAAAAACCGAAACGCTATAAAATATATACATATATAAATTTACAAAGATGTACTTAACTCAGCTACATGACAAAAGCTGAATGCTACGACACTCGATGCAAGATGCATTAATAAAACTTGTGGAAATATTGATCATAATATTGATCATAATATGAAAATATGAGCCAACTCTTCTAGTGAATGTGACAAAAACAAAATTTGAAACTTGAATTAAGGCACCTGCATGACAAAAGCTGAATGCTACGAGACTCGGTGTAAGATGCATTAATATATATGTATAATATGAATATATATATATATATATATATGTATAATCTAATATATGTATATAATTAAGAAGCTTGTGGAAAAATGTATCCTCATTGCTCATGAAATAGAAAACATAATCATATTATTATTTACAGGGATATAAATGCTCTTCGGCTATGCGATGAGACTGCATGACAGAAGCAATTAGTACATAATTCAATGAAAGCCCACAGCTGCTTGGCAATCTAAGCTATTAAATACCCTATAAACTAGCAGCAAAAGGCTCTTATTATATTTAAATAATGCTTCAAGTGTGCTCGAGATTAATAACACTTGAAACTCAAGCTTGATTTAATTTCCGTTGAGTATCAAAATAATCATGGGCAGTAAACAGTTAATTTTCAAATCTTAAGAATGTTACATTCAGGTGTTTGACCTCTCAACCGCAGCTTATTAGCTGAAAGAGCCTTCAGGACATTCCTTATGTCTACACAGACAGTCGGCAAATTTAATTTGAGTAGCAATTAAACTGGTAAGCAGAGTCTGAATTTAGTCCAAAAATAAATTCACTCTTTAATCGAATATTGTAGTTATTAAAAAGTTATTCACTAATATTTATTTTTGTAACTTCTGCATCAGGTATCAAATTCTAGTTCTGGTCATTCTAAAAATATACGGAATAATTTCCCTAAAATAAATAAAATAAATGACAAACAAAATCTTAAATAAATAAAAACAATAAATAAAGACAAATGCTTTATTTTATTTATTTATTTATTTTTTTTTTTTTTAGTGTTGGCTATAAAAAGCAGACTGCAGTCTGATAATTTTTCAGTTGCTCAGCGCAAGTTGAACAGGTGACAGCTAACAGTTGAGCGGCCAATATGACTCGTGCCTTACTTATTGCTGTGGCCCTTACGCTGCTCTTCACTCTGGTGGTAGCCAATTATGAGTGAGTAGCAAATTGAGGAGATTGTGCAAAAGAATGTTTAGCATGTGACTTTTTCACTTCACAGTTTTAATTCAACAGAAATGTTTCGACTGGGCTACAATCCCACCTATGATCTGTGGTACTTCAACCCCAGAGGTAGACCAAGGGAAATAAGTGAGGCAGTCAAAGCTGCATACAGACAACAAAAACCTGGCGGCATCTGTTTTGTGGAGCCCAATACGTGGCTATACTGTAGAACACTTGAGCCAATAAACCAAGAGTGAAATTCCGTATTATATTCAAGTATTACTCACAGTTTTGTTGCTTAAACTTAATTAACTGTTTGTTCCATCAAATATACCTGGAATTAGAAAACATTTCAATTTCATCAATAATTATATATATTTATGTAGTAGTTGATATTTTACATGGAGTACTTTTAATATAAATAATTAGTCATTTCGCTCTGCTCAGTGAACGCGTAATAGATGCCAGATAACAATGTAAATATTGTTCAACAAGCTAAATGCATTTATTTAATCAGTGTACTGTACTGCACTTAGTGTCGGCATAATGATGAATCATTGTCATTTAAACAATTTGCGATTGCATTTAAATATATATTAAAAAAAAAAAAGAAGATAAATAGTACATAAAAATAAAAAAAAATTGCAAAAAATACTGATAGACTCATGAAAAAAAAAAAAAATTCAAAATAATTATAATATTATTGGAAATCTCTGCCATAGCCAACCAAATATATGATAGTATCTATATATATGTGACACTGCTTATCCAGTTTATTTGGAAGCTATGCCCGGACGAAGGAAATTGAAGTTGCAGTGGGTATTATATTTGCTAGGACGTTGAATCGCAGCAACGAAAAGCAGTTGATATTCAAAAAGCAACCCATTTCCATACACTATCTATATATATACATATGTATTTATATAAATACACAAGAGTATATATAGTGTATATATCTTCCTTTTTTTTGTGGTTCTGTGGCACGCAAAGGAAATGAAATATGAAATAATTTATGAAATAAGACGGTTACAGCCGAAGCGTTAGGGTTGTGCAGTCAAAATTTATGTTTGTGCTGCCAGATAGCCGTAAGATGGTCTGTGGGAAAGCGACTTTCTGATGGCTCACTTATTGTTATTGTTATTGTAAGCGTTAAGTTTCTGGCTTTATTAAAGTCAGAGCAAAAGTTGAGAGCTGACATGCTGAAGGCAACACAAGGGAAAATGAAGAGCAGCAAAACAAGCGGAAATATATTTCCATTTGCAGTTCATGACTGCATTCGACGTGGAGATACTCTAGCATATGCACATGTAAAATGATCTTTGCTTTTTTTTTAAATATAAATCTTGAAATTACGATTTGCTGAAATTTCAGAATATTTATAATATTCTCATTTGCCAATTACAGTTCATTCTCATTTTTTTTCTGACCAAACAAACGCCAGAGCTCCATCACAGCGCTAGACTGCATTGCTGCAGGGTATAGCTGGACTAGTCCATCCAGTGTAACATGCAACAAAAGCGGGCAACAGACTGCTCCTGCAAAATGAAGTGTGTGAAAACGAGTCCATTTATTATTGTTGCTGGAGTGCAGGAAAAAAAGGCAACAGCAAGAAAAACAAGTCATGTTTCCGACAGCCGTTGTCATCTGTACCGAATTTTCAGAAACCCTGTCATAAGACTCAACTAACAAAAAGCGCAAAATGATGAACTATTTTTTTTTTTTTTTTTCAAATTCAAGAGTCAGCTGGCTGACCGAGGGCCACGCCTCGAAACTATGCAACAAATTATGGTATCTGCGTGTGGCATATTATGCATACGCCGTGTGGCCGGCCTGCATTGTTAACGTATATAAATGTTTTTCGACGAGTACCATAAAAACTTCAATCTGAGCTCAATCTTTATTTTAAAATAAATATTTTTCATCGACTTTTGCAAAAACTTAAGAGCTGGGCAAAAGTTTATAACAAATATTAAGACGACTAATTGCCTTTTATGTTACTTTCGTAGTTGATTTATATTTCATATTGAATGATTCAATTTTTGTCAAAAACTTTACAGCTCTGGCATTGAAAGTTTGCAGATTTTTAGTTTTTTTTTTTTAATTTGATAACTTAGCAATTTCGTCATTCGCAAAGTTTTTGCGGTAGACCGCACAGAACTGTTTGCATCTAATCGAATTGGCATGTTGACTGCCGAACTTTCGGGCACATAGGCACAAGAACACAGATTGGCTTTCAGTTGGAAATCAAAGCATATTTTCCTTGCATATAGCGCACAAAAATATGTAAAAATTGCAGTTTGTAGCTATGTTTTTATATGGAGAACAAAGTGCCAAATATAGCATTTTTCATTTATTGTACCTCCCACACGAACACATACATGCACACACATACACACGTATCCACTTATGGCTATACACACTTTTGAGCACTCAGTTGCAATGGGAAATTGAAATTGTTTGCAGAGTTTCATTTGCGACCAAAACCAGTTTTACGCTAGCCAATTTTAAACGATGTGTCAGCGATGAGCGCATGTCGATAGTTTCACAGGATATACACGTTTAGCACTTTCGCTCAAATCGAAAGGGTAAGAGCAAAGTCCTCAGAAGAATTTAATTTGTTCCCCTAACAACTTCAGCTAAGGCATCTAATATACTTCGCTTGAACTGCAAAAGTTGTTTTCAATTAATACGAACATTGAATAACTTTGCATATTCATCAGCAACGAATTCATCTGGACTTGAAATTTTCACCGTCATTGCACATTTGGTTCATCTCTAGTTCGGAAGTGGCTTTCCAACACGTGAAGCTTACTGCATTTTAATGAATTTTACTACCGAGAAATTTGGTATTTGCTAAAGCGTTTTTAATTGTTTTCTCAGTCGATTGGTTTATATGCACTTTGCCAGATTGCATTTGGCATGGCAATGGGCTGGGATCTTGTGACGTTTCAAAGCGCTGCAAACGCTTAGAGCGGTTGCCCGGGGTTGTAAATAGATCAGAGCTCGCTTTTTGTTTGCTGCCTCATAAATATTTATGAATATTTTGAGTACGATGCAAAACCAGCGTCATAATAAAGCATAAAATTGCAGCAAAAGGAAGGAAAGTAATGGAAATGCCAAGCAAAGCGCAGCGCAATCAAATCAGCCAAAAGAGACGAATATGGAAATGGATGCGCACAGAAAAGAGAAGCTACCAAAATATCAAGTTAAACGAAAGTTCTTTGAAAACCAAAAGCAGCAGCAGCAGCAGCAGCGACCGCTGCAGCAGTAGTGTAAATAAAAACTCCGTTGACAATAAGCAGACACAGCATCCGCTGAGCTGTACCGTACAGAACATTCCAATTCGCAGTTACGACATTTACCTGGCATTTGATCAATTTTTAAATCCAAGCAACGTGTAAAAATATGATGCAAAACAGCTTTAAGAGCACTCTGTAAGATTTGATAAGATATCACTTATTAAACCAGGGCTCCAAGGAAAGATTTGATGGCTTAGTCATTTACGACATATTTAGAACCGTCAATATTTGTCCTTTCACCTCGAGCTAATTTTCTGCATATCGTTTCGGTTCGTTAAACTGCTTTTCCACATCACTGTATCAAGATTCAATTTTGTCTCTAGTTGCTCATGCACATTTTCCCAATTTAACAATTTTATTAAATTTAATTTTCATATTTTTACCAAACATTTGTATAAAATTGTCAACATTTTTATTTACAAAATGTGTTAGCTAGTGACACAGAAATTCAAGCTGTGATTTTCGTTCAGTTAGGCTTGGCAAATATATATAAAATAAAATGAAAATATGCACATTTTTGTAATATAAAAATTTTCTTAAAATATTTGTTTTCTAATTGCTCACTCTCATTTAAATGAACCAATTTCATTGATTTTTCTTTCAATTTTAACCGTGTGCCGTTACGGCATATGCCCTCATCTGCAAGATTTATGTTTAAGTGAATCTTTTACCGTTCGCAATTGCCGCATAAAAT
This sequence comes from Drosophila navojoa, assembly GCF_001654015.2. The sequence continues at coordinate 369,853 of NW_022045910.1, forward strand.
TTGCATTTCTTCTGTTGACACAATTGCGAATGCACCATAAAGTTTGCCCCGCAATGATAGCGACCCAAACCAAAACCCACACACACACACACATACATATATGAGTATCTGCATACGGTATGCTTTGGCCAAGTGCTGTACTCTCTCCCTCTCTCTCTCTCTGTCTCTTTCTCTCCCTTACTGTCCTTCTCTCCCGCTTTTGTTATTGCTGCATTGAGGCAGGTTGGTTGGTTGGCCGTGGCTGCTCCTGCCATAGCTTTCAGCCCGCTTTGTGCCGGATATTTACGATTTACACGTATGCGAAACGCAGCGACAACGGCAAGGGACACTGCTGCATCGACAGTCGTTGCTGCTATTGCTGCTGTTGTTGTTGTTGCTGTTGAACGCTGCTGGCGGGCGTTAATGGCATCATGTTGTTGCCTGACAACAATAAGAAAAACAGAGCAGAGCAAATTTGCGCCAGCTGCAGTATGGTGGGTCTCTGTGAATACCCAGTAAATGTGTTAGGCAGTAAGACTTTCAGCTAGCTTCTGCTTCAAGATCCATTACAACCATGTCAGTGAGTTCGTAATGCCCCACAGTAGCAACGCCTACAGGGTATATAGATAACAATGGTGCACCAAACAAGCCTATGGCAAATAGTGTGCAGTGCGCCGGCTCCTTCAAGTATGCAGCAGGAGTTGGCTTGACAATTATTGTGATGATGCTATTGAAATTCAATTTCGTATGCTGCGTGCGCCACAGACCCCAAGTCCCAGAGGCCCAAAATAAAAGTGACCACTGCGTCGTCCTTTTGTGCTGCTCACTACACTGTTCTCTACGCCATCTGAAATTCCCCGCACAATACAGTATGAGTTGTGGTCCAGCTCCCGTTTTTATGGCTCTGCAAGTGCAGCAGATTTTTGATTTATTGCTCTGGATGCTGGATGAGCTTCTCCCTAGCCGAATGCGGACATGGTACGCATATTTGCTGGCAAGAGGCAGTTTTTAAATTTCAATTAGCTCTTTGGTATTTGCCAGCCCAGTCAAACGAAGAAACGTTGGGATTGACAAAACAGGCTTGACGACTGCAGTGCAGACGTAAATGCAAATGGGATGTTGTTGAATGTCATCAGGAGACGGGAGACAGAAAGAGACAGAGACAGAGACAGAGACAGAGTGAGGTTGAGAATGTGCCCGTCTTGCGTACTTACATACATACATGTATGTAACTAGGACAGCAGATATTTCTAGCAGGGTTTCAGATTCTGTGACTAATTGACTGTACTACTCTAGCTTTACCACTTCACATAAATAGAAATTGTCTAACATCGTTTGACATGTTTTCAGCTAGAATTCCATAACTTCTACATTCACAGAATCTAAATTAACTTTAATCGTTATTACACAGAATTCAATTTTATTTTTTTTTATATATTTTATTTTATTATAATAAATATATATTTTTTTTATTTAACATATTTTCTTTTCACTAATATTTTTTGCCGTTGGCAATTCTTTTCTAATATCTTCTTGAATGAGGCAAACAAATAACTCAACCTGCTCTTCACATTTGACATTTTCTTTGCCGCAAAGTCTGTTGAATTCCCGTGTATCTCAAAATAAACTTCAATTTCCATGTAAAACAAATTTCAGAGCTCCTTGTAGTCGAAGCCAATGGGATTATATTTAAGCCTACTTAGGCTGGGTACATTTTTTTCTGTGGATAAAATACATTTTCGGAAAAATACGAAAACGAGCAGCTCATAATTGATATGTGGAGTGTTCTTGATTTGCTAACATAGTGCACATGTATTTGTTAGTCATTAGGCAAAGCCAAAGGTCCTTTGGCAGCATTATCAGCTGGGGTATTGGTAGGCCAAAGATGCCAAAAACACGAGGCAAGACATCATGAAAACGGACCAACAACGAAAATATGCAAATTTATTTTCGTGCTTTCAGATGTTTTTCTTTGTCTGCTCTTTGCTGGGATTTGCCATTTGCACACATCCTGGGAGCAGCCCTGACTGCCGAGTCCTCGGCATGTCTTGACAATTTGCACCGTGCTTGGGCTGCCCTACGGCTGGGCCATGTTGCTAGGTGTGCTGGTGTCTGGCTGATGATGCGTATCATGACAGACAGACAGCTCGGGGGCCCATACACATGTTGAGCCACGGAATGGACCACAGAATCAATATGCATATAAATATGTGGAGGGAATTGCAAAGTGTGTAGTTTGTTTCTCCACGCCTCGGCCATTGCCAGCCGAAACAGCATTTGCATAAAGCAGCTACTGACAGGTGCCATAAGAGTCAGCCACAGTCATTTACCGAACCACATGCTACACGCGCATGTCGAGGGCCACAGACCTAATTATATATGTTGAACTGAAACTGAGACAGGCACCAAACAAATCCCAGTGCTGTATCAGCACAGAGTCCCAAATCCAATAAGTAAATCCGTAAGCCAAAGCGAAAGTGAACAGAAAACAGAGAAGAGAAAAGAATGAATGAAAGCACAACACAAATGGAGGACAAAAAAAGAAAAAGGTGGCAGCAAATGAGCTACTACGGCGACAATTGCCAACACAACACAGACACACACACACACACACACACACACACACACACACACACACACATACGTACACACACAGGCTCCCTCACTCACTGCGTCGCCGATCCCAATGAAAGTCATAATAATAAGCTATGGGAATTCATATAAAGTGTGAAAAAATATATATAAACTCAACAGTCTACAGTTTATGCTAGACAGGGATACCCTATAAAAGGATGTCACATAGTGTGGTATTATTATTATTATTATTAATGATGAAACAAGTTTTCTGGTAACCCAACTAATTTCGAAATTTTATCCACATACATATAGTTATGGCAAAGCGAGTTCCTTTATCCTGCAACCCACTCCCATTTATTATAGGGTATATTAATTAACCATATATGATGCCATGCAATATGCTGCGACTCCATAAAAAAAGACAACACTCGGCACCGCATGTGATTACAAGTAATTAAAATACGAGCTTTTCTTTTGATGGATTACTGTAAGCCGATGACAGAGCCGACGCCTTGTCAAAAATGATTAATTAATGAGCAAGACTGTGACCATGTTTGCGTATTCTCTTTTGTCTCCATTAACCGTTATGGGATCTTTTGGCCAATAAGGACATAAGCCATGTTAGCATGACTAACTATTAAGTAGAGCCTCGAATAGCTTGAAACAATCTAATGAAAATTCAGCTTGAAATCAAGGTTAATTTATATATTATTAACTATAAAAAAATGTATTATTCTTATTTCTATACATTTATCAGATTATGCAAGATAGATCTATTTAATTGAATTTAATTACAATGGCTCAGATATTTAAATGCAAATCTTTTAATATAACTGAGTTTCCTGCTTTTTTCGCAACTAAAGAAAAATAAAACAATAAAAAACTAAATATATACAAACCTAAAATATAACTTTAATGTTTTTTTTTTTTCGCCTATAACAACTTAATCGTTAGCTCTTCCGATTTCTGTACCTTGAGCAGCTAACACTAAATGGACCGGCTTTATAATATCATGCCTGTAACCCATTCGATCCAAGCTCAATATGCGTCAAAACACTCCAACAACAACAATATTTCCAGCAACTAAATTTGCATAGCTGTTTCGTAAACTTTTGTTCAAGTCTCATTCATGTGTATACTTTGTTGTTGCTGTTGTTATTTATTTTTGTATTTTTCAAAACTCCTGGGCCCAAAAGCTGTGCAAAAACTTTCGTCGAGTGGCTCTGCATTTGACGGACTTTGAAATTTGATAGCCAAGTAGCGTTCTGCAGCCGACTTCATCTCAACAACCAGCAAATAAATAATACAAAGTTCCAGTACAATAAGAAAAAATGAATGGCAGCGCGTTAATATTCAAAAGCGCATAAAACTTTTCGGCCTCAAGCCCTACGGCCGAGTGCCTAAATGAAAATGTGAAGCATTCGCAGTTGAGGAAAACTTTTTGCGCACTTCACGTTCCCAGAATTTTGCACGGAACATAAATAATAGTTCAAAACCCTGAATATTTTTACTAAAAAAAAACAAATATACTTTTTTTTTTTTTCTCCACTTTGCATGACAGCACGCCGCCGGGCCACGCCCCCAAATGTGGCTGTACTGCGGCTGGGAGCTAAATTAAAAGTTCGCGAATTTTTAATAAACTCGGCTCCACTAAATGCCACACAGCCAGGCCACCAAAACGTTTTGTGGCTAGCAAGCGTTACGCATACGACGTGTGAGCCGGCGGCAAATTTTAATTGGCTTGCCACGCTGGGCGTTTGTCTGAATGTTTGGAGTCCATTTGGTGAATGTCGCGACAGTGTTAAATGTACAGTGTACAATGCGAGTTTATGTATCCGTGTGAGTGTGTGCGTGTGTGTGAGTGGGCGTCCAAAGTTCAAGGGATTCTGATTTGCCGTTGGTTTGATTAAAAACTTTGGATAGTTTCCGTTTTTTGGGAATGCCTTTTGTTTTTGTTTTTTTTTTCCATTTGCAGTTGGCATTTTGTTTGGTTTAGCTGTTTACTGGGATTATTGCAGCAACTTTGTTGTACGAACAACTTGACGCTCAAAATTGGCCGCACCGAACAATTACACTGTCTGTAAAGTTGGGACCCTTTGGGGTTGGCTTTCCGCCACTTTGGGAACGCTGGGCGGAATTTGTACGCGTGCATTTTCTATTACAATAGTTTTTCCGGGGCTGAGCTGAGCCAGGTAAAAGTTTAGGTTTTTAATTAGTTTTAGTCGCTTAGTGTTAGGGCAATTTGTTATATGAAGCTGGAACTTAATATATATATATAAATCTTTACAGCTCAGCTGTCGACGCTGCGACCCTTTCCTCTTTTACTTGTTGTTCTTTATATTATCTTATAGCCCTTCCTGCCGGCTGCGACTAATTGGCTGCAACTTGTGTAAAACGCTTTGTGGCAATTTGTAAAGAAGTGACTTGGTTGACTGATTAAGGTCTAAAATTGGATTAGAGTGGCCTACGTAAGCCTAGACGCAGGTATTATTAAGGTATACATGGAATAAAACATAGGGTTGATCTAACATGATGAAGACAGTTGCGACTGCTGACAGCTTTGCAATATTTAAAAGTCTTTCTCTTGCAAATCAATCAATCAGCTTGGCTTTCTATTTATATTCTCTCAGCTTGAGTTGTGACTTGCAACTGGCAGCAGGCTAACTTAAATAGACATGCAATATACTACAAGTAATACTTGTCAATCAATCAATAAGAAACCCCCATAACATTATAACCATTGAATAACATTTAAGTTACTCAAGTTCATATAATTGTTTTAATATTACAAATATGTTTTATTTTCATCATAGAGAAAATTCCTTTTAAATTTCATTTAAATTCAAGCATTCGTCATAGAATTGCTCAATTTTAATTTAAGCATTCGTCTCAGTTCAGTTCAGTTGAATTCAGTTTGAGCTGACAACTGTTTGGACTGAAAGTCTATTGCAATGTCTATTGAGTACTTGACAAGGCACTCACTTCACTCTGAGTACATTTAATGAAAGCGAGCATGTTTTCATGTGAGTAGATGTGTTCTATGTGTGTGTGTGTGTGTGAGAGCTCGTCTGTTTGATGGCAAACATAGAGCAATATCAAATAATGCACATTTCCGCATCCGCTGGAAAAATATCGGCGCCATTTCGAGCCCAGGCTCTTTGTACAGCAAATATTAGCTCACTGGCAATGCTTTTGCCTCAGTCTATGCCAGCGCTTGTTATCCTTGCTCCCTGCGAGATGTCCTGGCAAGTGTTTCAAAATAAACAGCTACCAGTGTAAATTGCCTTTGGGCAAGTTTGGTGCCAATGCTCGCAGCAGACGGAGCTGCCTTTGACTGGAAGTTTTAAGACTTGACTTTACACGCGTGTGAGATGAACTGAGAATGTATATCTGTGTGTGTTGATATGTGTGTGTGTGTTTGCCACATCCTTCTTGCTGCTGTTACTGCTGCCATTTTGTTGCGCCAAGACAAACAGCAGCAGTTGCTCTGGCCAAACATTAAGAAATCAACTTTAGACGCCGGCCGTGTCAGCCAACGCGCACGTCTTTTGTTACGCCATATATATGTATGTGTGTGTGTTTGCGTGTATGTGCGGATACTGCTTGCCCTACGGTTTGTTTTGGCAACAACTTGTGCAAGTCTTTCGCATCCCTTTGTTGTTCTTATTGCACAGTCTTCAGAAAGCTACAACATAAACATAAAGTTATTATATAAATATGAAGTAGCTACGAGTGGGCGTGCCGGCAAGTGGGCGCCAATTCACAATGGGCGTAGCGCTGCAGGATAAGCGCCAAATCCAGATGCCAGCCGCCTTCCGCGCGCCCGCCTGCTGCCTGCTAGGAAAAGGCGTAGCTGAGCCAAACTTTTTGCCAGTTCCAAATTTAGCTTTGTGGTTTTTCGCGCATTCGTTTCGGCTTTCGTATCTCGAGGTCTGAGGCTTACAAAATTTTTTGTTGGCGTCCTTTGTCGTGCAGCGGATTCGAATTATGCGGCAGATTAAGTCACAGCGCTTGCCTTTGGGTTATTTACAGTGGAGACTTTCGCTCACAGTCTGATTAAAGGAAATTTTTGTGATAGCAAAGAAAATGAATTTAGACTTCGGCTGAGCAGCCACAACAATTATCGAATTATATAGTTAGGTGACTAAGCGCGCTTAGGATGTGGCTAGACTATAATATGCAGTGAAAGTTATTTGAACAAAAATCAGATCACTTTAGCAGATTTCTATTTATCTAAATTAATTCTATGTTTTTCACAATTTTCAAAAATTTATATAAATTTATTATTCAACACATATTTTATTCAATTTAAGTCTGGCTAAAAATGTATTAGTCAACATATAGATTGCGCTCTTTACTTGAATTTCGATCGTGTCTAGGTCTGTAGAAATACAGTATATCTATCTCTCTCTTTTCTCTCTTACATCACATATACTCAATTGAACAATTTCCACTGCAAAGTTAACCGTCTATATGTACTTAATCTCTAGAGTATATATCCTTAGCTAAAGAGCATTCAAATAGAGCAATTTTACACACTTTTAGTGCATGAATATATACCGCATGAATATATCGTATATTCAATTTAAACAAACCAATTTGGCATAACAAAACCTCCCAAAAGCAATGCAACCGCAAAATAAACAACAACAGGAGCGAAGCCAGCGCGCGCTCCGGCCAAAGCCATTACTCATACGTCATGTGGCACAGCCAAAGGGAATACAAATACAAAATACATGCGCAAAAACTACTAAAAGCACTGCATGGAGGGAAAAAAAATGAAACAGAGAAACTATAAAAATACTGGGAAAAAAAAAAAAAAAACAAACAGGAAAACAAGTAAATCGCTTGAGCGCCAAAAAATAACAACGACAACTAGACGCTGGGGCATTCGGATTGGGTTTTGGTTTGCCAAGTGGATCAGGCATTTGCAGCGTGTTGCTGCCCGGCTTTTGAGGCTTTGCTTGACTGTATGCTCTACACTCACCCATAAACACACCTCCACACACACACACACACACACACACTCACTCTCGAGTTGTTTCTTCTGCATTGGCTTCGCTGCTTAGTTGCCTTTGGCTGTGAAACGGCGTTTATTTCTATGCCGCAATTACACACGTTGCCGGGACGACTTGCGTGACTGCCTGCCCCGCCACGCCCCCCATTCACTCCTTTGCCACATTATTCAAGTTGTGTGCGTAACCAACTGACTGCACTTGTTGTTGCTTGCGACTAACTTGCGTTCAGCCACAAATTGAATTACCAAACAGTTTACCAGCTGCATCATGTGCCCCGCTAACCACCATTTGCCCTCAGCTTCCCTCAGTTTGCTCACTCCCCGCTCGCCCATCTTACGCCTTCTCTTTCTCTGCGCCTTCATTATCAAGCGCTGCGGGAGCGGCACGCGCCTGCCAGCATTTAAATCTCAAATGCACTCGGGCCCCACAATGGCAGCACGTGGAGCCTCCCGCACTCAGCAGCTCCCTTAGAGCTCACAATTGCTAAGTGGCAAATATGTATTTGCCGCCTTGTGGATTTTAGTGAATGTTATTTCCCTCCATTTATTTGTTAGCACTCAATCGAGGAGAGCAGTTGGCTAAGTGCATCTGCGTTGCGTACATACCTGCAAGAGAGGTGAAAACATGGAGCATTAGTATTATATTTAATATAAGCCATTGTAATTAGAGTAGTACTAAAAATATGAGTAACAAAGGTAAAGAAATATTATAGCTCAAATATAATTGTATGCCAGCAGCTGATGGGCGTTATATTTATATTTAAGAATTATATATTCTATTTATATTACATTTAAGAATTTATATTTTAAATGCCATACGATTATCCTGATTCGTAACCCAATACCATTCCTTACAAATTTTATTTATATATATTTTTTTTATATATTAAATAGACGCAATTGCTCCGTTTACTAATTCTCAAGTCGTTTCCATATAGGACAAAGCAATCCAAAACATTATGCTCATTTTACTGTGTGAACGAATATAATTACCTTAATTTCCCAGCATTTACCGCTCTTTGAGCTTGTGCCTTTTTTTCTTCTTTTTATTTTGTCTACAATATGTCAACTAAAAACTGCTCAATCAATCGAGTATTTCGAGCACGTAGCTGCTAGAAAAAATACACACAGGAATTGCCAAAATCAGCAAAGCAAATAAATAAAATATTTATGCGAGCTAAGGGATGTATCTCCCTATCCCTCTCTCTCTCACTCTCTTGTCTGCCTCTAATGCCATTAGAATGTGTAATCTAGGTATTGCTGGGATTGACATAAACGTTGTCCTAACCGATCTCCTCCTGCTGGCCGTTGTTGTGTCTGTCAACATGAAAGGAACGACAACCAACAACCGGGCAAAAAGTCAGCCTAATTGCAAAGTATTCATCACACGCGCGCCCATGCGAGCAAACGTGACAGATGCCATTCGTGCTGCTCGGCAATACATGTGCATGTGTACAAAATGTATGTTTATATATATTGTATATGTATGTATCTGTACTTAATCAAAATGCACTGCATGCCAGTTGAGATGAAAATAAACAAGATCTAAATGTTTTAGCTGCGAGTGCTTGACAGAAATCTAACTACAAAACATATTTTTGTTATACGCAAGTGATTTTGGTCCGCATATATAGTATATATATATATAGTTGTACAGATATTCTATATATTCCAAACTGAACATTTCTTTCATTTCAAAATTCTATGATCAATCTTATAGCAGTTTAAACAGCTTTAACTCTAGCTGTTGCATACTTTTCGGCTGACAGTTCTTGGCCATCTTCAAGCTGTGGCCCAGGACTGGGCCTTAAATTCGCTGGCAATGATAATGGTACCCCAATGGGCTAATCTAATACGTTTTTGCTGTTCAATGTGAAATGTGGCAAGCAAAGAAATCTTGGCAAGCAAAATGTGGAAAATGTGCAGAGTGCAAAAACGAAGAAGAAGAAAGAAAAAAGTAAAACGCAAAAGGAAAAGGAAAAGGTTGCCTGGCTCCTGATATCATTCACATAACTTAGATGGCTTGCGAGCTGGCTGCAGTCAAATGTTGAATTATGGACTTGAGTTAACTTGATGTGCTTGCAAATGGCGAAAGGTAAAAGTGCTAAGCGAAGCCATTTTGTTGTTGCTCTTACATCTTAAAGCCTGAGCATATAATGCTTACGTTAGATTTAGAATGGATTTACTTTTGTATTATATTGTACACATTTATTTTTTCTTAAGCTGCCAAAAATATAAGTTACAGCAGAATATTTTAGCCAGCTTAAAGTGCTATTATATCTGAATGATGCTTCTAATCGAGCCATCAATTGATATCCCATCGAAGTCATCGTTCAAAAACTAATTTTGACATCTGCAAGTGCGATCTGGTCGAAGTAAAATCCGCAAAATCCAAGTACCACAAATCAAAGTCAATCAGACGGACGGACAGGCAGTTATAAAAACAGATTTTCCACGTTGTTTACGTGGCGTATGAGTAACAAATCAAATCCTCTGCGCGCGGCAGTGCTGCACTGCTAATTGGCAGCATAAATCAAGTGGGAGGCGCAAACTCACGCATGCTTGAGCCGCTGCCGCTGCTCTTGCCGTGGAGTTGGCATAATGAAACGCAGCAGCGCAAAGCGACGCAGACGCGACGCTGCAGTCGAGTTTATCTCGTCTGACGATTTCTTTGAGTTAGTCACGTTGCGAGCCAAACACTGAATGACTTCGTTAGCAGCTGTGCTGCATCATGGCTTACAAGCGTGCGGCGTACGCAGCTGCAACGAAAACTGTCAAAACTTATGCAAAACAGGCTGGCAGCCAAAGCGGACAGAGAGCCAAAACCCGTCAGCCAGACAGACAGACGAATCCGTGCACATTTGTTGGCGCTGGGTTCAATTGAGCAGCAAATTGCCGAAGCAACAAAAACAAAACCAAAAGTAAAAAAACAAATAGAGTGAGGAAAACCAAAAATAGTGGAGCACTAGCAGAAGAGTGGGCGTGTCAGCTGAAATTGTTAGCGCAAATAAAAAAGGGGCGGACGAAGTCACCTGCAACGTGCAAACGTTACCCAAATTTATTGCCAGCATTTGCATGCCACAGTTCGCTACCTGCAACACACACACACACACACATACATGTATCGACACATCCCCAAACACACCCCATTTTCTGGCAGTTGCCTCAGTTTATGCGCTGCGAACATGGCGTAAATTCAGCTCGCATCGCAAGAGCTAACTAAGTCAGTGCAGTGCTGCCAATTGTGTGTGAAACTTCAGCGAATGCAGCGCTGTCAACCTGATCCGATTTTTAGCAGTGTTACTAGAGGCACAGATTTGGTGCTAGATGAAAAGAAAAGAATTTCCGATATTAATTACATTTCATATATGTTTATAGCTTAACATTTTCCACAAAACAAAGCTGATCATATATTATAGACAGAGAGACTTCTGATGGAATTTGTAATCATGACTGCCAACTTATTTTAGAGCATAAGGCATATGGCTTTGACTAAGAAGAATATTACATATATAATGATATTCTATTATAGTTTCCCTGATTTTTTATCACATCATTTTATATTATTACCAGATAGTTTTTGGCAGATAACTATTGAGCTTATTGCTCATCCATTCTTAGTACTTGACACAGCTTGAATTCAAGCCTGGCGTTTTATACTCGCAGTGAGATTTCGAATAAATATGCCAATCTGCTGAGATAAAATTTATGCTTAACTGAATTTGTTAGCTGAAACTTCGGCTGCTGCTGCTGCTGCAGCATTTGCCGACTTCTGCTTCAGAGATCGACGAGGCAAAAAACTTATTTATTTGTCGCACCTTTTGCCAGTTGAACTAACTGAAATTCGATTTTAGCTGCATAAGGATTTTTCTGGTTCTCTTTTTTGTTTTTTGTCTTATTTCAATGCAGTCCATGTGCAAGTTGTGTTGTTTTTTCCGGTGATTTAGCAGCTGCAGATCCTATTCGAGCTGGGCAGATACACAATTTTCGGGAGTTGAACTTACTGAGCCGTTTGGTCTTAGTGTTTGCCTTCGTTTTTAATTCGAAGCTTATTTATTTATGTCTCTTGGCCGTTTTGTAGTTGGGCTTAAAATTGATGTCGAAATTAGAATGCAGCTCAAGTGGAATGCGGACCACGGATTGCTGGCTGCAGACATGCATGTATGTGGGTTAGGCAAACACAAACTGCAGACAGAATGGAAATGAAAGCCCCCAATATTGAGCCAACCTCTCGCTCTCTCTGCCCTTCTCATCCATCTGTCTCTCTCTCTCACTCACTCGTCCTCACGTGCAGCTGACGCCCTCGAGCTAAATGTAAGCACTTCTGTGGTTCAACAATTAAAACGTAGCATTTGGGGCAGATCTGTTCGCCTTGTTGCCTGTGCCAGCTCCCTCTGTGTGTTTGTGTGTGTGTGTGTGTCTGTCTCTGTGTGCGTCTGTTTGTCGTTATTTACCCCTGAGGCTACGTGTGAATCTGCACGAAATCTATGCTCGTCCTACTGTCGCATTGTGCTACGTCAATTGTTTTCTATTGTTTCTCCATTTAATTTTTGTTTTATTTTCTCCATTCGGGGCAACGCAGCTGTGCGCAGTTACCGAATGCCCCGATGGGGTGTTTAATGGGTATTTGGCATTTTTGGGGCTGCAAACATTTCGAATGCAGTTTACATTTTTAATGCTTTGCCAATGCAGAATTTCTATGTATGCAGAGGTATGTGTTGGGAATTCGATGTGCTGTGGCACGAGAGATTCTTGGCAAATATTTTTCCCAGCCACCAGAAATTTAAGCTCTTAATGCTACATACATAATTAAGTCTTTAAAGCCTCTGTGAGATTTCATTTAGATATTTCGAAAGCATTCTGAAAATTTTCAAACAAATTTCATGTTACCTCAAAATGTTTGTGGTTTGGTATGAGATTCGTTTTTGATTTGTTCATTAATGAACAGATTTCGTTTTAAGCACACCTGTTTCAATTTTTTTAATATATGAATTAGAATATTTACTCGAGATGGGTTTCATTAAAAAATAGAGTAGTTTAAGAATTTGTTTAATTCTATTTTATTTTTTATTTTTAATTGTGTCAACACAATGGCTACAGCAATTGTAGTAGGCCATCCTTATAAATATGCACCACATTGGTTTTAAAGGCGAAATCCAATTTCAGCTAACACCCCATTTATGCCATAAGCCGAGCGAATAAATAAGCCTTAAGAAAAAGGTCGATTACGGGCAAAAAGCATTTAAGCTGGCAGGCAAACTCCATATGTGAAGTAAGGAATAAAAGTGGAATACTATGAAATTTGCCTGATAATCCAATAAAGTGAATGGCACAAACTCATTCGCACGAGGCGGGTCTTGCAGACAGGAAGTGGCACTCGACTAACAACTTCATTGATACAGAGCAATGCGACCGAGAGTCGAACCACACACACCACGAGCGCACACAGAGATGAAGAGCTCTTGGCACCACATGCTTACAACAGGCGAATGGAAGTTAAACCACATTTATAAGTCGAACTTGGCATACATATGCAATGCCATGTCATGGCATGTCTCCCTCTCTCTCTCTGTCAACTGGCTTGTTGACATTAGATTGTGTTTAAAGTGGTTGCACACACCCATACACAAGTCACACACGCACACACACACACACACACACACACGCATAGCTTGGCATACATAATGCCTCTAAAATTGTCTACTTATATATTTATGCAAGTGCCTCAGCCAGCAAGTGTCGGGATCATATGCCACATTGTCACACATCCGACTCGAAGCTTGTGTCATAAGTGTATAAGCGTGTGCTTGCATGTGTGTGTGTTAGCTGCTGTATGTGTGCGTGTGCTTCACAATTGTTTGTTAATACTCGTGGGTTGGCATTGGCGGAAACGGAAACTCCAAATGACACTTACTCAATTTGCGCACAATTGATTTTCCCTTTTATTTTTCGCAACCCAAACCCCAAATGAAATGCTCTTAATACGTGACTTTTAGCTAAACAAAAAATATCAAAACCATTCACATATGTCTCAAATGAGCAAGCAATGTTCGAAGTTTAAAATACCGAAGGTATATATTATACTATGTAGCATAAAATATAAAATTTATTTTACAGATATATTATAAAATGTATATTTTTTTTTAAATTATTTATTTATTTATTTTTTTTAAGTTTTTTTTTTTTTTTAATAATTTTCAATATATTTAAAGAGTTGCACAAATTTCTTAGTCCAGTTTGACAAGCCTATTTAGGTTTAAACTTAGGGTATATAAATAATAGAAAAGGGCATTCACGCACTTTGCACCACATTTCAGACTCTATTACGCAAAGGCAGTGATAGAGAGGAAAGTCAGTGGGAAAGAGAGAGGGACTATAGACACCAGGCGCCTACTTTTTATTAACTTCAAAAGTCAGAGCTAGCTGCAAGTTTTTCACTCTATTTTTTGCAATTTCCCTTCTATCTACGAGGGCCACAAAGCCAGCCGCAATGTGTTTGGCGGTGCGAGTGTGGGCGTATTTGTGTGTGCCCTTTGAGAGGGTCAGACTTGATTGCATTCGCTATAATCGCACATTATTGACACATTGTTCTACTTACACTTAAAGTTTGCAGTAAAACTTTCAGGTTTGCAAAGCATTTAATATATATAGGACTTAATAAGTTCATTTGTTGAGCGTAATTTTAATTAATGAGCCAATTTCACTGCATATGTTTCATGCATCGTCCCATCAATTATAATTATGCTACATTACATATGCATTGTTTGCATTAAAAATAAAAACGCATCGCATTTACAATAAATTATACAAATAGCGCTTTTTATCTGTAATTAACGCAACATAAATCAATTGTGAGTAGCATGCGCATTCAGACTCAAATATAAATTTGCATTTGCACCAATACATACATGCGCATGCATTGAAATATATGTTAATTAACGTGTCACATTTCAATTTGAATAAAAACTTTACATTTTCAATTGTCTTATTTAATTGAAGCTTTAACAATTGTCAATTTAATTGTGCTGCCTTTTTGCAATTCATCGGTGACGAGGGGAATGAATGCTGTAAATAATAATAGTTATTTGTAATGTGATAAGGACAGATAAAACGTTAAGTGATAATACTCCGATAACCCATTAATAAGCCGCATTCACTAAATATCACTTTAAATCAAATTACAATGTAATACCTGCATTACATTCACATCTCAGTTATACGACCTGGCATAGATAGCTATATACATATACATATATGTATTTATTTGCTTGCTCAGTGGAATAAATGCGACAAGCTATAAATCACTCAGGACTTACACACACACACACACACACACAGACAGACAGGCAGCCACTCGGACTGCAAATAGGACAAATAGTGTGGCAGCTCATGAGACTAATGTGTGGCACGAATGGCAAGATTCAATCGAGGAATGGCCGTGCAGTTGCAGAGCAACGAAGAGAGCCATTGCTGGGTATTTGCTTATAAACAAAATTGAATTTTTATCGCTGCAGCATCGCAGGTGGAAATAAAAATGCGATGAGGAATGAAATGAATGAAAAAGAAAAAGAAACCAAAACGTAAACATGCCAAGCAAAGCGCATGAGAAACGTACGAATCAATGAGCAAGAAAAACGTTGCCAGACACACACACATATGTGTGTGTGTGTGTGTGTGTGTGTGTGTGTGCACACCTGCTAATACTCTCTCTCTCACACACACACACACACACACAAATTTGTATAGTCAAAAAGCATGCAGCATAAGTTGAAGTGGTGCTGCCAGGAGCTGAGCGGGTCTGCCATGCCAGTTCCTACGTGACCCAGTTGACGGGCATTGCCAGAGCCGGAGCCGGAGCCGGAGCCGCAGCTAGAGAACCAAAACACTTCAGAGCCCTAGCAAAAGAATTGATATCAAGCAGATACGTCGAGCATGCTGGAATGAGTTTCAGTAGCCATGCAGGATTGTATTTATGTATGCAAACTAGCAATAACTGCATAAACGCTGCGAGGGCCAACAGGGCAGGGAGAGAGAGAGACAGAGACAGAGAGAGAGATGGACCGACTTGATGCTGTGGCAGCAAATCAGTTGGAAATTATATATACACGAGCGGAGCAAATGAAATGGCATAAATGAAAAGAAATTGCTTTAAGGCCAAAGCTGACCTCATGAAACCGGCACCAATTTGTTATGCAGGGCACGGGGCCGAGACCCCACTGTTCCGCCCGTAAGCCACTCTCATGCTCTAAACGAACTAATCCTATCGCTGGGGCCATAAAAACTTTATGTGTCAAATGTCATAATCCGAAATCACTTTGCACGGACTGGCGTCAGCGGTCAGAGCTCATAAATTTAGCGACCTTTGAGCCATTGGCTTTTCGGCTGTCCCGGGCTACCATTTAATGGTATTTGCCATTTTTATTATTATTTATGTTTGCACTTTAGTTTTGTTAAACGAGGCACGCGCACATGATATGCTGATAAAAACAAAAGTTCGATTTCCCTTCAAACGTAAAAACAATAAAAGCGGACACATTGCGTATACGCAATATTTTCTGCGCCTTTGCACTCCATTGCGCATTTTATGGCGCACGCGTTTAGGGCGTTCCAAACATACGTAGCTTCCATAAAATTCAAATCTCAGCTTTTTCAAGCCTTTTTGTCGCCACAATCCAATTGGAAATATGCATATTCAAATTCTGATTGTCTGTCCACTTAAAAGCTTTTGCCTTAATTGCTCTTCGACGCTTTTCATTTCGTTGGGATTATTTTTGCCAAATTCTGAACAGATATGTATGTGCAGGCTCTCGGCATGTGCACACATTTTTAACAGGATTATGTGCGCTCAAGCATACTCTATGCGGATGTTTAAGTTTGTTTTTTGCTATTAACAAAAGTTCAACTTAAAATTATTAAAATTTGAATCACTAAACATAACTTTTAATGGCTAATGGAAGTTGAAATGCAGTTGTTTACTAGTTCGATAAGCTTTTAGCAACTTTTTTGCGGTGAGAGAAAGGGAATCCATTTATGAAATTGTAAAAATAATTCGTTGATTCAACACCTGCTGTTGGACAACGACTATAAATCTCAAGACGAGCTAATGGACCGTAGGAAAACTGCTGCAAAGCTGGGCCACGCCCCTTCACCTGAACTTACCCATCAAATTTTACAATGCTCGCATTGTGGCTGTCCTGTAAAATGCGGCCATAAGAGCCTAATAAAAAGAGTAAAAATATGAGGTAGCTAGAGTCAATTTAATGCTCCATAAGACGCTTAGCCCACACCTCAGTAAATCCCTGAAAAACTCTCAAATATTCAACCGAAATCCGCTACTTTTGCTTCATATTAAAAGCCCTTCTTTTTCGCTCTCTTGCAGGAAAAAGATAGCCATAAATCACGCTAAACATTAAATTATGCACATAAAATGGCAGCCAAATCCGCTACCGGGAGACAGCAGCCGCCAGCGCTGTCTGGAGTGAACGCAGCAGCAGCAGCAGCAGCAGCAGCAGCAGCAGCAACAACAAAAACAAATATAAACCGTAGACAAAGGCGAAAGAAAAAGCTGCTACAATTATGTGTTTAATGCATAAATCAAAAACTCATTTAAAATTAAATCACAGCATTCAACAAATCACAAAACAAAGTCGCAGCAAAAAAAAAATGAAGAGGATACACAGCGATATGAAAGCAATTATTATATACAAAGGTTTGGTTGTCTCTGTGTGTGTGTGTGTGCGTTTTTGTATGTGTGTATGAATTATTCTGGTATTCTACATGCACATAAGAAATTCAAAAGCCAGCCAGGAAAAACAACGACAACAACAGCCAACAGTTGCCTTCAACGAGTGTATAAAATGTATATGCAGAAATAAATTGAATGTCGCGGAATGAGACGAAAGAGACGCGACGTAGCTGCCATCAGGCAACAGCTATTAAAATCAGACAGTAAAATCATGTTACTGCAAATGACGAATTCTATATGCTCTAATAAGGATAAATATTTCGAACTGGTAAAATACGAAACTGGATAAGCGTTTAACTGAGAGAGGAAAACGCATTACCAAAATGGGATTATAAATTATACTATATATAAATTATACTTATTTAATAATACGGAAAAGCTTTTGAAACTTTTAAACATAATAAAAAATACTTTAATGAATCTCGTAATGATTTTTAAAATGTTTTCTGTATAATCAAGTTTTAATAATATGGATAAAATATTTTGATTTATTTTCAAACATATTTTTTAAATTGTTTTCGTAAATAAATTGAAGAACTGGTACAACATGCATTTAAATGCATTTATTGATCATTCACAACGATCATTCGATATCTGTCAACGATCAAGGCTAACAAGGTAACTGATAAGGAAAGGCAACTCTATAACAGAGCGTAGTATATGTAACTGTATTTAATGCCAAGGCACCTACGCACATGGCGAAATAATTTAAAGAAGCCAACGCCATTACAGTCTGTGGTAGGCATGGGGGTGCGCAGATGGAGCTAAGGGGAAGCTTGTGTCTGATTTGTGGGTGTGGCCGTGGGGCATGAATAAGTACGACAAGCTGGGCTGATGCAGGACAATGTTTGAGTATCGCACGTCAACTGTCGGCAGCTGCGCACATGCAAGTCAGACACTTCATGGCACTTCCACACACACACACATGCACACAGAGGGAGAGAGACACTTGCTAGCAGGAAGTGAACGTAACACTCGACACTGCCGGGCCAGGCTGGGCATCAGGGCACCAACTTCAACGAAGACTTGAGTACGTGTTGTCGCGTTGTCGCAGCTGCAACGGTGGGCAAACAGTGGATGCTTGTGCAGTGGGTCCAGTGGTGGGTGGTGGGTGGTCGGTGGTGCGTGGTGGAGGCAACATTGGATGCAAGCAGCAGAAAGCGCTCAACTGTGCATATTTCAGCGTCCGCTTTTATGATACGCCCTGATCTATCCACGCAAATGTGCTGTCAGAGTTGTCAGTGGCACAGCGGCAGCTGCTACATCAGCGCATTTGCCTGTTCGCCTAATGCGAACATCTACTTTGGTCCGCCAGCACTGCCACATATCATTTGCAGTGGGACAGCATGCAAGTCGACCTTCCTCCCCCCCCCCTCTGCCTCCGCCTCTGGCTGACAATTGTGCTGAATATGCCAGCGCCTGGCTACAGCATTATAAAGAGCCAATGAAGCTGGCGTCGCAGCGTGCGACCATGTCAAGGGTTCAGCATCAAATGGCAGCAGCAATTGGATTGCGCGCGAGAAAGGGAAGGCGAGGCGCCACAAGTCCTTTTGGCTCTGATGTCTCGCCAAACTAGGTTTAGGGGGCAAGCTGTGACAGCCCTTCAGCATGGCACAATGTGGGTTCAAGTATTTCAAGCAGCTGACTAATTCATTGATGCCAACAACAACAATGCAGCATACTCCATAAGAACTATAAAGTGAATTGAGTACAATAGCAAGTAGACAAGAAATATAATAATAGGCCTAGACTATCTGCCTACAGCTGGACATTAAGTTAGATAAACATATGGTGCAATTACTAATAAAAGGTTAAGTATACCCATAAGTATGCTAAGTAAAATAATCAAATAGTTTAGTATATGATTTAGTAAATCATTCACTCTAACAAGAAATAATAATTGACATCACTCTCTGCTTTTTATAAAAGAAAATGTCTCAATTGAACTCATTGTTCGACCATAATCTAATACAATAGCCTGAATAAAGTTGTCTAATACATTGTCAATAAATGTCAAAGTCTAATGGTTTAACAATAGCTCTTATTGCTTAAGCAACAAGGCAACACCTCTACTAATGCGCTCGTTTGCATAAATAAATACATCAATCCAGTCTGTCTGTGCCGTTATAGACATCATTAATCAAGATATTCCACAGTTCAGTAAACTATTATCTAAAGCCAGAGCTCACACTTCAATTTTCCAACAATTTACTCGCAGAAATGAGCTAATGATGCATTAAACTGCTTGACAGCACGCAATTTAACATTAAATGTACAAAAGCCCTTAACAGGACTTGGCCGAGATAATAATTTACTCATATAAAAATATGAAAATGTTTTACTGAACCTTTTTAGATTTTCCAATTGTTTTACTTTACAGTTTATTTATTCGCAAACATTCAACAATGTTTTGCAGCCAATTCAATTGATGTACAGAAAAACAGTGTCAGAAAAAAATGTGCTTAAATTATTAAAAGTTGTTAAAACAGTTTGTTGCCCGGAGAAAATGCATGTAATTGAATATGAAATATAACTAGTACGAAAAGTAATCAATGTAAATCAATTTCGTGTTTTCGGCTTATTGTGATTGCGCTCTGATCTGTGTAGAAGAGCTGCAGCTCGAAATATTATTTATATGTGCATAACATTTAAATTGACATCTTCATGTCAAATAGTGTTGGCAGTTTAGCCTTTTTCCGGCTAGATCTTGTCTATTGCTGAGCCTGAGCAGCATAGAGTGCTCTCATTGGTCGTTAACATTCGACTGCAACGAGAGTCAAAATTAGAGCGCGCCTCGGAGTTTCAGTGAGAGTGGCCCTATATAAAGGGCAGCAGCTGTAGCAGTTCTTCAGTCAGTCGAGCGGTGCAGTGCGGTAAAGTGAAGTGATGTGTGTGTAGAAATATTTTACGATCGTTCAGCATTAAAGAGGAAATACTTGGACAAAATACTTGCAGGAAATACTCAGAAGAAATATTTAGAGAAAATACTTAGAGAAAATCCTTAAAGGAAATACTTTATGAAAATACTAGCCAAATTGTAACTTTTGTCGGTTGCTCTGGTGAGCTAGTGACTTCAAGCTTACTTTTAAATAAATTGTGTGCCAAATTATTGTGATTGATTATTGTTTTTTATAAAGTTGATAAAATAAAAATAAATAAATAAATATATTAGCCAATTTTCGTGTGTATTACTCACTTTTCAATTATTTATGTAAGCTGCCATTCTAGCATTTTCCCTCTCTTAGCTTTTTTTATCCACAATTCATTTCATTCCGGGGCTCAACAGCTGACAACACTACAATGTAGTTGTTATTTTCTTTACAGAAAAAAGAAAAACCTTTTTTTATGCTGCACTCTTATGTAAGATAATCGTTGGCAATAATTCATAACCATAAAATATCAATTGTTGTCTACAGTTTCGGTAGGGCGAGCGTTTGTCTCTTATCAACGCGCATAAATTTCAATCTACACACACGCCCCACACTCTGCACGTATGTGTGTGTGTGTGTGTGCGTGTTTGCAGCAGTTGCCACAACAAACAACAGGAACTATGCACAAAAACATCGACAATGACGCTTGCCTGGTGAGGGGGCGGGGCAGTAGTCAAGTCGAGTCGAGTCGTGTCGAGTGACACGGCAGACAGACAAGTGTATCGAAAATAGCAGCAGCCGCAGGAACAATGACAGCGACAACAAAAGCAACAAGGACACCACGACAAGGACTATATCATAAGCAGTCAACGAGCATATCATAAATATGATGTATATTTTGGAGGGGGGAGGCGGCAGGGGGTCTGGAATGACTGCCTCTGGCCCAGCATATGTTTTAATGCTTAGCAATAAAAATGTATGCATGATTGAAGTTTTTGAAGATTGGCAGAGGCAACGCACACAAATTGTTCAAATACTTGGAGGGAGCGAGAGTTATGCTCTGAATTACGCTGAAAATAAATGGCGTTTTCATTTGCCTAATCAGTACGCAACGGCGCAAGGTGAGAATAAAGTACATATATTAAGATAAAATAAATAAAAAATAAAATAAATAAAAAATAAAATAAATAAAAAATGAGGCAATAAGATAATAAGCTGGATATAAGAATAAGTGTGTAATATATACATATATATTATTTTCTATAAAAAGAAAGTAAATAATGTATATAATATAAATAATGCCTGAAGGTCTTTGTCGCTCTGGCTTAACAAAAATTGTTATTTAGAATTAATTCTTGGTAACAATATATAAATAAATAATAAATATTATTTTCTCTATATAAATATGCTAAAAATTTTACATACAAATTTAATTCATTTTATAAAACATGAATCAAATGAAATATACTAGTTCATGTGAACAACACACACACTCCATAAATATTAGCAGACAAAGATGTCACATAACAAATGAAGCATTTACTCGAGCTGTTTTCTTTTTTTTACTGGCGACTCCTGCCACAGCGAACACTCAAATTACAAATCCCTTAAGTGCGATGTACAACTCAAGCGATAAATAAATAAATGCGGCCAGTCACAGAAATTTATGCGCCAAATTAAAATCTTAGCTTTAAGCCGAACTGATGCGCATTAGTCCAACACAACCGCAGCACAGTCGAGCCAGTTTTATTTCTGTAAAAAAAAGCAATAACAAGAAAACCAAAAAAAGACAGAACACGAAAAGAAGTGGCAGTAGCCGAAATGGCATTAATGTGGAGGCAAACAAGGCCGCAAAATAATCTAATTGGCCGAGTTGGCAAGGAGCTGGCAACGTTCGGTTTGTGGCTTTTTATTTCGGTTGAGCTTAATTGTATTAAACTTGTTCGTTGTTAGCTTCGCATTTCGAAAGTTCAAGTTCGCGGCGTATACGTAATATTTGTGTTCCACTATGCGTATGCTTGATGCTTGCGCTTGTGTTTGTTTGTTTTATTGTTTATAATTCAATTGAACAAAACCATTTATCATGTTCTACTTTTCGATTTCGCTTTACGTGGAAAAATGTTGTCCGGCATTTTTCTTAGCCTTTATATGTATGTGTGTGTGTGTGTGTGTTTGGTGGAAAAATATAATTTATCACATTGACGCTGATGAATTGTTTGTTTCACACTATGACAACTTTATCGTGCTGGTGGGTAACGAGCCACTGCCACGCCACTTCCTCTGCTCCAGCTCGTGCTCCCACTCCTGCTGCTTCGCCTAGAGCTACAACCATTCACGGCGCTCGCTCCTCGCCCCTCTGCAGCTTTTGCTGCATCATTTGCTCGGCTGCTCTTGTCTCCTGTGTTGAATTGCTTGTAAAATGTTTGTAGCTGTCACACAAACTGTTACTGCTGTTGCTGCTGCTCCTGCTGCTGCTGCCACAGCTGATAATGATTTAATATCAGCTGCCGTCTGCTGCATATTTCATGAAATGCTCGCCACGTTTCGCCGCATTGCAGCACAGCACATAAATACATTTGCGCATTGCATTTTCGGCAAATTGTTTACTTTTGCTCTGTAATTTATACAAATTATGCCGCATTGTCATTGTGTTGGCCGCAGTTAAAACATCCAAAGGGACTCTTCATGATTGTTAAATAAACAACGATTTTGTTATTGCTGTAGTTGTTGTAAATGCTTTAAATAGTTTGTCGCATCATTTTCAACAGTTCATAAAAGCTTTTCTATGATATTTAATCTGATCTTAATAAACTGTGGCTATTATACGGTATGTGCACAAAATGTAAAACAATATAGGTAAGACTACTTTAAAAGAGGTAAATTTTTTTAAATGTTATATTATTATTATTATTTTTTTTTTTTAATAGTATTTAATATTTTTTTCATATTTTTTTTATTATTTTTATTCATATTCAGCTTTTTATTTTTCATATTCAGCTTGACAATCAGCCAGGCAATTAGCCAACTATATTATTACATAACTTTGAGCAGCCGCAACCAGTTTTAATTATTTTTAAAATGAGTTTCCTCATTTAATTTTAATTCCCTTCTACATACATATATTGAGGCCACGCTTAAACAAGGCTCGAGTTTTCAATTAAAGGCTTTGCCATAAGCCGCATTTAAATGAGAGAAATGCTGAATTAACGCCTGGCATCAGATGCAGCTGGTTGGCTAGACGCTGACGTCAAGCAACAATTAAATTAAACTTCAACTGAAGTTTTTCTATAGTTTACTTCGTTTCCTTATGCTTCAGTGGTAAACTCATGTAGCTGCGGGCCATGTCTGAGCTGCTTGGCCAGCTCCAACTAACTAGCTAACTAAGCAGCTCGTCTGTCTATCTAAATGTGTCTGCCGCCTGGTCTGGCCTGGTCTGGTTCGGTCTGCTCTAGCTGACAGTTTGACGCACAGCCAGCCTGAGTTGGAGCCAGAGTCAGAGTCAGAGTCGCGGCCCAGCGGATGAGTCGAGTTGCGCCTACTTTGAGTGGCAGCTGTTGACTGCGTCTATCATAGCTGCCAACGCGCCATGCCGGGCGACGGTCGAGGAGCCCCGAACCGCTCTGCATATCATGCAAATGCTGCTGCAGGTTTGTGCCAGCGACGTTTTTGACATATTGAATTAAAAACAAAAAAACCTCGCTAGCTACCCAGACGACAAACACTTTTAGCTAAAAGCAAATTACTGTCGCTCGCTAATGACTGTCGCTTGAATAAAGACTGATTTGCATTAGGTAAATGTACTGAAATTGGGCACTGAATAGGAGAAAAAGCCAAGGCAGCCAAGAAAGCAGAAGTCCAAGCAATTTAGCTATTATTTATGTGGGAATATTAATAAGTTTCATTTTACTATTTGAAATTTATGATCTGTCTAAATGAGAGTTATTACCCAGACTTAGAATTAGTGAATAGGAATATTTATTATAATCATAGCTCGCAGCTAATTGTTGACCGTTTCTCAATGTCTGCTTGTATATATGGACTCTCTGAAAAAAGACTCTGAGAGCAGTCGATCGATGCTCGGCCAGTTGCTTGAGTTAAAGGAAAGTCGTTTCTGTATATATTTAATGTAAGCGTACGTGAGAATTGAGCATGATCGTATCGCTCTCTAGCTCCCTAACGATGCTCGCTAAAAGAGCGTTTTACGAATAGCTCAACTCAAGGAGCTCAACAGATAAGAAAAGCGAAAAGAATTGAAGGCTCATGATTTTTACTCGACTGATTTCGCGAGCAGAGCTTATGGAATCAAATGCCTAACAATTATTTGCAAGCATTGATTATACGCATTGGTTTCTTAGACTCAATAGCTTTCGAAAAAAGCTTTTATTTAACTATTTAAACTCCACCATAAATCTACAAATTGAATATTAATTAAATAATATCCTTAAACTAATTAAGCTCTACCATAAATATATATATAAAGTTTCTTACTTTAATTAATTAGTTAAAATAAATATATGAAGTATTTTATTAAATAGAATTCATCAGCAAATTAAATAACAAATATTAATTATTTAATAAAACCACATAAACACGTTGCCTTTACATATTTGACTAAATTTCAATTGGAATTTGTCTATGAAAAAAATATTTGCAATTTGCAAACATAATGCAATGCATTCAATTTAATGTAAATTAACAAGAAACTAACTAGAATTAAATCGTTATGTAATACTGAACGAACAACTCGTGTTTTTCTGCAATTTCTAATGAATAGGCTAACCAGATGAGAGCCGTCGCATTGATGCTAGATACGTTTATATTATATATTTTAGCTGCTAACTATGCTGAAACCATGAGAAATTCGCAATTAACTCGCTGTCTGAAATTTTTCCACGTCAATTTACGGAATTTAGTTGCATGTGCAACGTTGCACTAAATAGGAATGCATCGAGCTCGGTGCGCTGGCAATTTTATTAACTTAAATGAGAATCAAATGAAGTGGCAGTGGTAGCAGCAGCAGCTGCTGCTGCTGTTGCTATTGCTGTTGCCGTTGCACTTTTAAATGAACTTCAAACTGTCAGACTCTGCCTGCTGAACGTTCGTCGGTTTATAATTAAAACAAAATATTTTAGTTTGCAGCAGATTCTACAAAAATGTAATTGCAATTGCAAGCAGAAGCCAGGAAGCGCACCGAAACCAAAAATTGCCAAGTACACACTCATACACTCAACACGTTTTTCACACAGACACACACACACATACATGACTAGTGCATGCAATGGAGGAGAGGTTGGCTGGTCAGCCGCAGACATCTTTGTATGCTTGTTTGTTTTTATTTATTTTTTTTTAGCTTTTTTTTGGCATTTTTTATGCGTCTCTAGCGCGCAGGTGGCTGAGTGCTGCCCTCTCTGGCATCCAGTTTCCTTCAGCCCCTCTTCCGCAGTGTAGCGGATGTGTCGGCGGTGCAATTTCGCTTTTAAATTTATCACCTGACACAGGAGAACTCGCAATTGCTTAGCCAAAAACAAGTGTGAAAATACACGTGAAAAAAATTGTAGTTACAAATAAATACCCTGTAGAACAATTGATAATTAGAAATGTCTTCTTTGTAGCATTTATATCAGGCATTAAATACTTCCAATGAATTTATAGTTTATATTTATAAATCAAATTCGAAAGTATATGCCCTGGCTAGATAATACTGTTAAGACTGAGCAATATTTTATATATTTATGTGTCCATACTTTACCTTTAATAGCCTGGGCAGCAATCTAATTCGTTTTTATAATATTTTCCCTATTTTAATTTTTGCATTTACCTTCATCTGGGTGCCTTAACGCCATCGCATTATTGGATATAAAATTTTGTTTGCATTTTAATAGCATCATTTGCGTTATCCATGAGCAGCTGATTGTGACTGAATTTTTATTTATTCGTCGTATATTTACAATATTTCATTTGCATTTCAATTTGATTGCCATCGCGCATAGAGCAATGATTTTTTTTCTCTGCTCTGCTCATGACATGTTTATGATCTTCGAAGTTAAATATATGATCGCATTTGCATAAAATGCTGTCTATGTGCAAATAGGAGGAGCCTTGCAGGGCTGGAGCTATCGATTGTTAAGGCCAAAGCCATATTGTGACTCGCATCAGGCGAGAGATAAGCGACAGAGCACAGTTGCTACGGCAAGAGAAATTTGCTCTAGCAGCGAGAACCACAGCGAGAAGTGAAATGTGGCTTATATGCTGGTTTAAGGCGAGCGCATTAAGCAACGGTATTTATATAAAAACTTCTGTGAAGCTTTTAAAGCGCATCTTTTATTAAAACTCTGCCGACAATGCCACCAAAATCCGATTTACCTGGACAATAATTTATTTAGCGCGCTGTAAAACGAAGCAACAGAAGTATAAAACGAATTTGCATTTGGCCAACACTTTATGCAGCATACAAGATTTATGAGAAACTCCAAGCTGTATTGGGCTGGCGAAGGCGAAATAAAAATAAATACAAGCAGCTTGGCGCATAAAAAGCGGCTATAAACAAGTTAGGGACAAATAAGCGCTCCGAGCTGACGGCACAAAGCGAGCCAATTTATTATAATGGCAAAATAAGTGAGGCGATATATGTGAAAGAGTGGGGGTGTGGATGCGTATATCTCAGCGTGTGTGTGTGCGAGTGTGTGTGTGTGTGTGTCTGTGGGGCAGAAACTATAATATAAACAGTCAGAACACAAAAGGTCATAAAAATAAAGCAACGCGTTAATTGCAATTCCCAATTGACCACAAACAGAAAATTTGAGAGCATAAAGTGTGGCTAAGCCCACAAGCTGTATGTATGTGTGTGTGTGTATATGTGACTGTCACATAAAGTAGCTAATTACTGTTAGTTATGGTGCTGCCCACAAAATGCCGCAATTTATGCGTCTGTGTGCGGCAATGTTTCTGTGTGTGCGGCTGCTGCGGTTACAACACCATAAAATGTTCTACAATCGATGTGTATGCGTATGTACATGTGTGTGTATCTGTGTGTGCGCTTGCGGTCTACTGCTAAACGCTGTCAAATGAACATTTTGCATGTGCCTCCTAGTTGAGCTATAAAAAAGCACTCAAAAAGAAGGATAACTGGAAACTTTGCTTCGCTCATTGTTGCGCAATTTATTTTGAGGCGAAACCTAAAACTGTCGCTCTCATAATCTTCATGTAGTTGGCATTTCGATTCCCCATAGACTAAGAGTTAGCAATTAGTGCATAGCCCTCGGCCCAAAAATGTCTGAATGCAAACAATTTTGTGCTCGTTTGTGCAGCAAAGAGAAGTTCGAAATGCAAAAGAAATCTATTAAGCATTGAATACTCTTCCATACATTAAATACATACAAATTTATTTATATTTATTGTAAATTGATAATAAATATAGATAATATATTATGTATCGACTAGCTGTTATGTAAATCTGATTTAATTTTATAGCAGTCACATAATATCATAAAAAATATTACAATAGAATTTATTTTTTGGAAAATATCTTGAAATGTACTCAAGTTATTCGAGAAATCGTTAGCAGTTAGCAATTAAACTCTTCAGATTTGTCTAGAATGCCTTAGGGAAAGGGTATAAAAGCTATCCAGTTGCAGATTGAAAAGGCTCAGCTGAAACGAGTGGAAAACTATTTAATTAGGCTAATCTATTTGCATTGATAGCAGTGGAACGGCAGGCCCAGACATGCAGTTCTCCAATAATTGACATGGACAAGCGTTGGCAAGCACTAACATGCACCGACCACACACACACACACACACACACACACACACACACACACACACACACACACACACCGACACACAAAGAGCAATCTAAAGTATGCAATGCATTGCAACACAATAAAAACTTGCCCCAATGCGTGACAAAAAGCGAGAGAGACTCAATTCACATTAAGCTGAACTAAAATTTACCCAGCGACTTTGTCAACTCGAAATTTAGGGCAGGGAAATGCGAGTTACGTAGCTGATTAGATGGAGGGGCGTGCAACGACGAAGGGCGTAACGGGGGCATCGGAGGGTGTTTTGTGTCTGTTTCGGGCTTTTATTGAATTTGCTCAAAGTGCTTGTTTGTCTGGCGTCTAAGTGGCTTAGCGATTGACTCCGTGCGAAACTCTAACAGAGAGTGTGTGTGTGTGTTGCCAATTGTAGCTGACTTAAAGTCTCTAGTGCCGGCTAATTTGTATGCACTGAACAGCTATAGCAAACGGAGAGATTGAACTAGGCACTTAAATATTTATAGAAATTGCAGACAAAAACAAAAAGTCAGCTTATTTAAATAAAAGCTAAAAAGTCAATGAAACGCAGACAGATTATATCAGCAAGTGATATTGTAAATTAAAATTCAATTCCACTAAAAGAGATTAATAAAGTGTATTCAAGCAACACTAAACTATGAAAAAGAGTGAGAAATAGAAGCTTCATAATTATAATTCAAATGAAATCAAGTTAATTAGCAATGGGTTGT
Source organism: Drosophila navojoa (assembly GCF_001654015.2). The sequence continues at coordinate 398,546 of NW_022045910.1, forward strand.
CCTTCCCCCATTCGTTCATTCACCTTTCGCCTAGCTTTTTTGCACACATAGTTTCAGTGAGGCATTCGGCTCATTTAATTAAATTGCTAATTGTTAATTAATTTGTTGTTGTTGTTGCCGTTGCTAGGGCTGCGAATGAAATTAATGAGGTGTGTTAAATGGACGGTAATAATTGCTCGGAGTGCTGGCCCACATCAACCAACTGAGCGTACGCGGCGTATACGCAACATCGCTGGACCGAAACTCATTGCTAATGCAATTGCCCATTCTCATTGCCAAACGGCGATTGCCAATTGCCCGTTGCCAAGTGGAAATGCAAATGCGGAAAATGCGGCCACAATTATTGCAACGAACTATTTGATTGGCATTTGCTTGGACATTACGCATACGCAACGTGGCGCCACGCAGGTGCTGCATTTTGATTTCGTTTTCATTTTCACATTTCATATTTTATTTGATTAGCTTCGAGTCGAATTGACCAAACGGCGGTCAGTTGCCAGTGGTTACGTCTGTGGCTAACCATATTGCATTCTGACCAGGAATTTACAATTTACATACGTGTGTGTGGTGTATGAGCGAGTTGGCCAGGACACTAGCCAAAAAGCAAATGGCTAACTTTAATTATTGCTTTTATATTGCTCAAATTATTACCATTTGCTCATGGGCGAACATTTATATCGGTTAGAATTACCTCTGTTCAAAATGGGATTGGGTATATTAATTTCATTCAGTTACATTACTTTTATATCCGTGATATTAATTTCCTTGAAGTTCTCAGCTTTAACTGTCATTCTCATTCAATCTGAATATAATTAAGGTAAATAACAAAACTCTTTGGTAACAAGTTCTTTGGCCAATCAACTAATTTCGGGCTCTGACATAAGCCATATAGCTCGCCCATTTCTTCCTCACTGTAATCAAATACCTTTATAATTAATCATGCGTAGCGTAATGAGGCAATTTCAATTTCAATTTCACATAATCAATATTTTGGCCAAGCTGCAGGCTATACGAATCAATTAATTAATATATTTAAATGCTCAATTAATTACATAATCTGATAGCCCATAACAAGTTTGTTTTTCATAAAAAATATGTCAGAACGTGGCAAAGAAAAGTTTATATAATTTACAAATGTCAATTTTAATATATGCTAAGCCTAAACCATTTTCAATAATTATTAAAATAATAATATAAAATATATGTATGCTATAGGTAATGACTTTTACCATTTCTACTACATATGTTCGACATGTTTGAAGCCTTTCGTATAGCTCGTTGCTCCGTTCACATGCAAATTGTGCACTGTGTGCATGTCCGAGGCAATGATGAGTGTTCATATTTCGTGTCGGAGCGAATCATGGCACGGCACGGCTCAGCTGGCAAAGTTGGCAAGGAACGAAGTTAAGGACAACAGCAGAACAGCGGCAAAAAAGGAGAGAGAAATGCACTGACGAACGTCAAGTGTCAGGCCGCAAATGTCAGCAAGTGACAAGTCAAGCAGCAAGCGGGCAACCAGCCAAAACCTGTCACATGTCGCCATGTGATTTATGTGCAGCAGCTGAGGAGAACGAACACCTCGGCTAACGGGTCTAGCAGCACTAACAGGAATCAGCAGGAGTCAAAAGGAACAGGAACTGGAGGAGCGGCAGCAATATGGTGACCGCAACGTTTTCCGTTGAGTGACAGACATTTCTAAACCGAAAACGAGTGGGATGCGAAAAGACTCTACGAACAGAGAGTGTAAAAGAGAGAGACAGAGATAGAGATAGATAGTTAGAGAGAGATAAGCCCAATAAATTGAACTATAACATGTATAATTTTCTTAAAAACTAATTTTCATTTCAGTTTTGTGCGCTAGGTAAGAAGCTCAATGAAATAGGTTGTTAAGCATAAATATAATTATTTATTAAATATTTAAAATTGTATTATTGTATTGTATTACGATGATACAGAGTCCTGTTAAATAGGCCTCAAATATTATATTATTTCGATTACTTACAATTCATTTATAAAGTCTCCACTGCACCTAAAACAAACTACCCTACACTATGTCACTATGTCAACCGGGGTATACAATAACTTGCATGGCTTTTGTTCGACAAACTTAGTTTGAGGTACTGCCAGGCAACTTAAGCGCTGTCGCTGTCTGCTGCTCATGTGGAGTGAAACGTTAATGATATTGCGTATACGCATCGTCAGCCAGCTTTCAGTGGCTATACACGCACATGACGCGTGCATTTCATTAGAATCAGTGCACAAAAACGAATGCACTAATAATGTCTGAGCATTTGGCTGTCAGTTATCTGCTGTGAACAGTTGCTGCCACGCTGAACGCACAACTAATTTGGGGAAAATGTGTAATGCGATTTGCGCAATAATTATAATTGAATATTCATATCGCTAATTGGCAGAACGGCAGACGCCGAATGCATGGCAGGCATTCATGTCGTTAAGGAAAAAATCAATAAAACGATGTGGCAATAATCCCCACTTGGCCGTGGCTCAATGTCAGTATCATGGCCAATACACTTGCTAACTATGTGTATAAGCGTATCAAGTGCCCAGACTTGGGCACACACAATTTTCAGCCTGCGCATACAATGGCCTGTGTCAGCAGTCAAGTTCGACGACTAGCGAAAAAGCGGTCAAGGACGACGATAAACTGCACTTGAGTTAAATGAAATATCGATGGGGCGAAAAGTTGGCGAGCAAACTTTACGTTAATCCGCAATCAAATTACCGTTGAATTTATCAAGAGTCAACTGTCATTAAACTCTGCTCGCACATGCACCACGAATATTCATTAAGCTGAAATCACTTTGGCAACAAAATGCATTGAACTTGCTGTTTCTTCTTCAGAAAACTCTTCAATTCCCAGTCTCAAGTTCTGACGTAGTTTCACATAAAAGCTTCAACATTTTTTCAAAGACGAATCGCTCTCTTTTACTACAAGCTAGTTACTGTGAGAGTCATAGATTGTGTTTCAAGTTTGTGAACCACTTCAAAGATGTGTCAAAAGTTGTTGGCTGCTGCTATTTAAGCTACATAAATTCAAGTACCTAAACGGAGAACCTGGTTACAAAACGACAGCAAAGTGGCTTAGTGCCTTATCCTCTTAAGCTACTCGAACAGGATAATGAAATTTGCTACGTAAGTTGGCTACATGCATTGGGACACAAGTACGATGATAAATTCCTGGTATTTATTTGAAGAAAGCTCAAGCTGAAAATAAGTTGAAAAGAATTTACCACAAACTAAGTACTCTAAAAGTGAAACTGAACTTGAACTTGAATTTCGTTCTATAAGTGCGATCAATCTATAAATATAAATGCTTTGATTTAATAGCTCTTATTTAGTAAGTTAAACTAATGTTTTCATTGAAACACTAAGCATCCATTTATTTAACAACTTTCTTAATCATTTCGCCGATTGATAAAATCCAATGCTCGTTTCTTTTTAATAAGCTCCTCAATGGGACAGAGCACGATTCTGGCATCCAGTTTTAATATCTGAAACACCGAAGTTTATGCAATAAATGTTTTCAAGTATCAGTTAGATGCGCATCCTAAGCTGGTAACGAGAAAAGTTGCCCTGAACTCACTCTGGGCCGGCTCTCGGGAGATACAATTTATATGTTAAGCAACAAAATTGCATTAAAAATTACCATAAAATGAAATGCAGCGGCGAATACTCCGAATTTCAACGTTGACCGCATCGAAAGAGCGAAAGACCAGGACAAAGTCCGGTGTCTCAGAGCACGGCAAATCTGTCCTCTGTCGACTGTGTCGCGCTTTCTTCGTTTCCCGTTGGCCCTCTGCCCCACTCCACTTGGCACGGTCTCGGCATCCGAGCGCATTTGTATTCATTAAGGAATTTCCGCAAGTTTTTCAAGTTTTTTCCTGTTTGCCAGTCGCGCCATTGCCCCGCGTCCTGCCCAGCCTCGGCTCTGTGTGCAGCTCTTTAAGCATTTGCTTCTTGCACTCTTGCCTTAACATTTGTTGCTTTGCGCCTTTCTTGGTTCCGTTTCGCCAGCCCGACCCCAAAACACAACTCGCAGCTGGCATGGTTGATTAAAATGTCAAATGCCGTGCATATTTTAAATGCCGTCGCGCCTCAGCAAGCATAAAGCACACAAAATAAACCAAGACGCGCCCCAAATGACAAAAAATCGAGCCAAATGGCCAAATGGCCAAATGGCACAACCGGGGCAATTAAGACATGGCAAAAAATAAATAAAAATCTAAAAATAAAGATAAACACGAAGCTAGAATACCCTAGCTATGAAGAGATATATGTATAAAGGTTGTAAAATATAGTTTGAGAGCAAATTGAAATGTCGAAATAGAAAAAAGCTAAGTACAGAAGCTAAACAAACAACCTAGTATATCTAACAGCTTTTCTGCTAACAGAGATGACTCTCGCTCAAATCAAAATACCCTATAAATTATATTAATCAAGTGATTGCATAGGAAAGCAAAGAAATTTCATAAATTTTAGAAGAATTTTTCTAACGAATTGAAAATGTTCACAAACATTTCAGCAGCTAATTTGCATTTGAGACAACTTTTTGATATTCTAAAAATATTCTTTCATTTAACTTTCTTTTGCTTGTTCACATTTAAAATACGCAGACCTTGAGAAAAGAATTTAATTAATTACATAATGAAACTCTCTGCGCTAAAGTTGTAAAGCCTACGCAGTGATTGACTTACTTTACTCTCTCTCACACACACAGTCCCACCTGTCAATGCTTATAGCAAATATATATAGAACCAAATTATCCCTTATTAATTTTCTCAATACAAACTAAAATATTTAAGCATGTATTATTTTTTGCAATATTTCACTAAATGGGAAAGCAAAAAAAAAAAAAAAAACTTTTAATTACAGAAATCAATTGAATTTGTTTCTTGAACTTTTGCTTTTAACATTTGCAATTGCAAGCAATTAGTTTGGATACTTTTATGTAAGAATAGTATAAAATACTCAAGAACAAATTTCAATGGCAGCAGCGTCGTAACTTTAGCCAATCGAAAATTCAGTCGGTTTCTATAGAAATTCTTTTGATATTCGATTTCCGAGCTCTGCGGCTCACCTGCTCGCTCACCTGTCAAGCTGCAGACAAAAGCCAAAAAATGCTGCCGTGGGGAGAAAACTTAAACAAAGAGCCAGAGAACTGCAGAGACGAAAAAAAATGAAAAAAAAAAAAAACGAGAAAAAAATCGTCTGCTGCTTTGCTCTACTGTTGACTACATTATTGCGGTGCCGTGATTTATTAATGATCCACGTGATTTATTAATGATGCGGCGCACGAGAGGAGCTCTGCTTAAAGCTGCACTTGTAGCTGCTGCTGCAGTTTAAGTCTGCACACAAAGCTCGTGGCAGTCCTCGACGAAAGTGCCTCAGACAATGTTATTCACAGTACTTCAAGCTAAGACTCAAATTATAATTAAGCATGACAACTCCTGAGCCCCAGCCACGGCCTTTGTTATTCTACTCAAGCGTAAGCCTATATATCTATTCAGGCAGTTTTCATAATGATTGCATTTAAATGGCAAATACATATACTAGATAATTTGCACATGTCGCTTGCTCTACTTAACAGTTCTTAAATTATCTCAACGGCACTTGCACAACTTTTCGACGGTATTCCACTTTGAATTGCATACCTGAAAAGATAGAGAGAAACATGATGAAATTAGTAAAAGCGAAACACAACTTGCATTAATAATTTTCAGTCGTAAACGAGTACAACTGCAGAGCAAACTAAAATTAAAGCGAAAACTTTTGCAGAGACCTACGCACAACGAGACGCTTGAAAATGGCAGCCAATGGGTAAAGTTTTTCTTATCGAGTCTAAAAAGCGTGGCCCAGGCGAGAAAACAAATTGTTGTCATTATTATTGTTGCCCGAGGCTGCGCGCACCAAATGGGGTTGTAGATAAACCCGGCGATGTAGCAAACCAGGACGACAAATGCCAATTTTTACGAGCCACGAGCAAGGCAAACTGTGAGTCTTCAAAGGAAAGAAAAAAAACATAATAAAGAAACAGTGAAACAATTAAAGCGAAAGTTGAAGCAAGTCGAGCGTGAAATCAAGGCGCTGACTTTGACTTGTGGACATTCGGTTTGATATATGAAGCTCAAGAGAATCGCTCAAATCTAATTGCCAGCGCAAGTAATTACCGACCACAATGAGAATTAGGCAGCAACAGCAGCAGCAGCAGCACCAGCCTCAATATGGCGAATATCTCGCTCTAGATCAGAGCTAGCTTGCGCCATACTCATAACTCATACGCCACGTTGACAGGCAGCGGCAAAGTTTGTGCTTTTGGCCAATTTAATGCAAGAATGCGTCACAAAACTTCTATTTCGTGCAACAGCAAAAAAGAGGCAAGTAGACACAAAAAAACGAATCGAGAAAGAGGTAGAACAAGCCTTACCAATTAAATATACCCTGTTTAGCTATGGTAATACTGTTACAATTTTAAGTTCAAGTAAAGCCAAATAAGGGAATTATAATGAGGAGAAATGAGATACATTAAATTAATTTGTGATTTCCCAACTACAATTAATTACTTAAATATGTTAAATATTCTCTAAGACTTCTATGTTTATTTTTAAAATTAAATTAAATTAAATTAATTGATTGATAAAATAGCAATCAATAAAATTGAAGCCAAAAGTACTGTCAAATCTACATTGCTAATTAGCCAACACTCTCATGAAACTATAAACCCCTTTGACTTATTTGCTTGCAGGGTATTTGAAAAGTTAAAACGTGCAAGATCATAAATCACTTGAAATATATGCGAACGCTGCTTCGGTTGCGTGTGCATGTGTCTCGCTCTCGCTCTCGCTCTCTGCCTCTCTCTTTCTCACTGTATGAGTTTGTGTGCCGGAAACACGTCAGCATGTTGTGCACCGGAAGCTGATATACGTCAAGAGCTATGCAGCAGCTGCCAAGCCAAACCAAGCCAAGCCAAGCAAACTGTGCGAGTGTGTTGAATATAATGAGGCACTGATTGGTGCATGAGAAATTGCCGTATGGAGTGAAGTCTCTCTCGCGCTGGTGCACGCTGGTGGTGGCACGCTTTCTATGCTGATTATTTGCGCCAGGGCTAAGTAAATCAAACAAGTTGACACTTGGCCAGGGCACTTGGACCACATTCTGGCGGCATGCAACATGCAACATGCAGCATGCAGCTCATAACTTTGCCACTTTATGTGGCACTGGCGTCAAGAACTTAACCTGCATCCTGTTGCCGACGCCACATTACACGATGCCACTTTACCTACCCAGCCACGTCGGCGCTGCTTAGCCCATTACAATGTGCGACATTTTTCTTAAGCCACCTCCCACCCCTCCCCTACTCGCTTCCCATAGAGTCTCCGCAGTTTCTTGTTAGAGAACTTGCTGCGTTTTTCAAGTGGCAAACGCTTTGCTTTCAGCTTGTCTGCCGCTGCTCTTGCACTTTGCATAACTTTGTTGCATACTTTTGCGCGCTTCGTCTCACTCTCTCTCTCTCCCTCACACTCGCTGCCACATTATGCATTATAAATGCATAAACATTGTGCCTGGCGTTTACTTAATGCTGCCATAACTTGAACAACGCTCGGGGGCTAACAAACTAAAATAAAATATACTCTGATCAAAAAAAGTTTTTAAAATTATTTTCTTTTTTTTCTTTTAGCAAACTCGAGTTGAGTGTGAATTTTTGTTGGCATTGGAGTGCTTTAGTGAGACCGATTTGCTTATTATGAACACTATAATTTTGCTGCTGTAATATGCTTTTAAAAGATTTCACTTTGTATTTTAACTATAGATGATTTATTTCAGCATTTACCAAATTTCAGCTGGAAGCTAAAAGCCGAGAAATTATTTACTCATGAATAGCTGTTTAATATATTTAAAAGCACTCTTTGATTTCTCTCAGGGCGATTCGATTGAACAACAGTTTGTCAAAAGATTTGGCTCATTTGCGGGCGAGTGATTATGCCGATATCAAGTAATACCCCCGCCAGCCCTTATCGTGTTAAATGCGGACAGCAAAACGTCAGCCTCAGCGCAAAAGTAAAAAGCAATCAATTTAAAATTGTTGCTATGGAACAAGGCTTCAGCTGCAAAGCAAATGCAAAGAAATTTAATCTACCTCAATTTTCACGCAACGTACGCAATCTGGTATTTAGCAAATATCACTCATACGCCGTGAGTGTAGTAAAAACAACCGAATGCACTTGCATGCATGAAAAACCCAATACTCAGTTCATCTAGACCATCAACTTTTCATGCCCTTAGGCCGCGCCGGAACCGAGATCCGATTGGCTGCTCTCAACTACTAATTCTGTTCAGTTTTGTGTGCCAACTGAGGCTGGTGAGCCAACTGAGGCCAGTGGAGACAGGTGGGGCTCGACAATTGGATTTGCAAGCAATTAAAATCAGCTTAAAGTCGCTACTTTTGTTTTTCCATTTCCACAGCCGCGCCACACCGTATTCTTCTACATTTCGTAATCTGATTGTATAGGGCATGGGTACGGATTTATTTACGATTATGCCTCGACTTACTCGTTACATTCGTTTTATGCACATCTACTGGGTAATTGTAGCAGCTTTGCAGGGCTTAAAGCGCAGCGAGCTGCTTCTCAAAGGGCAAACGAGCAAACAAGAAAAGAACATGGTTTTCCTGCCTCAGTCCAATAATCCCCTTGAGAGGGAGGTCTTTCCTATTAGAAATGATGCGAATTGCATGAATTTTAATTTAATTAAAAAGTAAGCCAATGCGATTAAATTGAATGCAAAGGACTAGTAGAGATATTACATTTAGCAGGAATAAACTTGATATAAATTTGTAAATATCGAAATTTAAATTTATAATTTAAGCCTGAGTTTTAACTATTGTTATAATATATATTGCTAATAATATTATGAAACTCTGCCGACATGCCTGTTATAATCCAAAAATTAGCTAAGCCAACAATTTGCAAGTAAATTCAACCAAAGCAATGCGTTGAGTAGAGAGATAATAATGCATTAGAATGATATGCATTAATCCGACAGCTGCAACAATTGGGAAGAGTCACCTGTACAGGTGCACAACTATGATGCCAGTCAATTGTCATAAGTGCACAGTGTGTGTGTGTGTGTGTGTGTGTGTGTGTGTGTGTGTGTGTGTGTGTGTGTGTGTAGCTGAAATAATTCGCTAACATGTGCTTGAGTCGGGTTCGCATAATGCCATGTCAAGCTGAACTACTGGCACGCATTGTAAATGAGGCCAACAATGTGCCGAGTGTGCAGCTCTGTGTGTGCGTGTGTGTGTGTGTCAAAAGTGTAATTAATTACAAAATACGTGTGTGGAATGCACAAGCACACAAACAACAGCCAACTGGCTAAGCTGTGCGTTAACTAACATTCGCACTTCAGCTGGCAAATCCTTTGCGAAAGTCAAGCGGTTGCCAGACGCAGTCTCAAGTATGTGTGAACTGCTGTGTGTGTGTGTGTGTGAATGACTTACAATGATTATGTTGCAACTGCCATGCCTACTCGCAACTATGAAATCATTTTAAATAACAAGTTCAAGTTTCATAGCAAAAAGTCAAGCTTATAAATGACTGCAGTTCAGTTATGATAGTGGCATTCGCTCTCCCTTTCTCACTCACACATCTTATAAGCACTCTCCATTACTTGTCCACACCACAGCCGCATAACCACCGCTCGTAAGATAAATGCGAAAAGACATTCGAAATATGCTGGTAATTATTTTGTGTTGAATGTCCTTCAGGTTTTGTCGAGTGCGAAAATTTATTAGATAGCTTCTGGGCAACCCGGACAGTTATTAATGTGCAGGTTAGTTGGGCGACGCCCGAAAAGACTTTTAATATAAATGGCTTTAATGCCGCAGTACATCAAAAAGAAAACCAGCCACGCCTCTGTAATGCGGGCGCAAGCTCCTTGGCTGCTTGCGTTTCCTTCAATTATTATTTTATTTTCGGGGCTTACTTTAAGCAAATATATTGATACAAATGTTATGCATTTATTTTCATAAATTATGCCAAGTCATAAAAACGCAGCAAGACAAAAAAAAGTAAGTATTTATATTATTAAAATCTACAATTTTTTAATATTAAACTCTATGACTGCACGATATTATATATTATTCTCCAAAGTTATTTTTCACTACATAAGATTTTTTAATTAAAACACGTTCTTCTCATGTTTGCCATCTGTTTAGCTGCCTATTTTCTAAAAGTTTCCTTCTATCTTTTGCATAGAAGAAAAGTTTGTACATTTCCATGGAACATATGTCGTCTGCTGTCGGTTATTACTTTTCTATTATTATTTATAGGTTTATTATATTTTCACTTTGCATAACTTCAAATCGCTGTCGTGGCCCCCACGAAATATGCAACAATATTTGAAGGGCAAAAGTGGCGAAGCAAAACTTGGCTAAATGTCAACAAGCGTCCGAGCAAAGTCTTTCTTTCCACTTTGCGCAAACTTTAAACGCGAAAAATTCAGCCAACACGTTTTCTGCTTTTCGTTTCTTTTGTGTCGCAGCTTTCATTCTTTCTCTCTCACTTTCTCCACCTCTCCCTGCCTCTCCCTTTTTCTTTTCACTCTCTCGCCGTCTCTTTCGGTTTAGTGATGTCTCTGTCAGAGGCAAGCTTGTTAGCCACTTTTTATACTTCAGAAGTGTCCCAAGAAAACACGTGAAGCTGGGAGAGAAAAAAGCTTCAAATTTTAGCTCAAAGCGTTTGCACATGATTTTGCGCGTATTTTAAACAGTTGTGAGTGCCTTTTGGTTGCAATTACCGCAACCTTTGATACCCTTATATTCATAAATGGCAAATATATGGCAGGCTACATTATGTTTTGTAGTTGAAAATTGTCTCAATGTTTTATCAACCAATCACTTAAGATATCTTCACATACAAAGGCAGATATTGACTAGCCCTGTTTAATTTTACCTTTAAACAATACAAATATTTAATATTACAAACTTTCAGTATGCTTTAGAAATTTTCATTTACTTCAATTGGAGTCAGATAATTATACAGGGTATTTGTTAGACAACCACAAGCAGCTGTAATCATGTTTTTAGAGCTTGTTTTCCTTTAAGCATCGTGTTTTCTTTTTTGGGAGTCTGCTGTTGCTTTTCACCTGCAAACAGCTGTCAAACGCACACCGGCGCCCGTGTGTTTGTGTATGTTGTGTGTGTGTTTTTATGTTGCCCTTTGAAACATGAAATTATAAAAAAAAAATGTTGGCTGGTCGCTTTCAAATAATTGCCCCAAAATAGCAAAGATTTTTCTTCATTTCAGTTGAATTCAAAGTTGTTAAAAATTATATAATTATTAATTGAAGCAATGTTTTATAGAAAAGAAATACAAATGAGTAAACATTACAATAATTAATATTTTTTTTTATCAATATTCGCATTTGAGTTGCTTGTTTAAAATGCTCTCAAAAGGATTTGCGCCCACAGCCAAACAGGTTGAAAAGTTCTTCAATTAATTTGATTGAAAATTTCATGTAATTAACATAAAAGTCATTTCGAGCTTCACTTTGCTGTTATCGCAAAGTGCTTTGTTGTAGCTAGCGGGCGGCTTGATTGTAATGGACAAGCTGACGATTATTATGATTACACAACATTATGTCAATCAATATCAAGTTTTTGGGGGAAACCTTTTAAGCCCTTTAACCAACTCGGCCAACAAAGCAAAGGCATTGTTATGGTAATTTATTCAAATTGAACTTGTCCTGCCTGAATGCTACACACAGTATTTACTCTCTAAGCAGATTCACTCTGACCTATTAGTAATTTCGATTTGAAATCTAGTATTATCATAAATGTGTATAATTTTATAACAATTGTGGCGTGTGAATGGGTATAAGTATGAGTAGTTTCGGTATTAGAAATAATACAAATATAGACACCAGCAAAAGTATAAGAAACAGTATAACTAAGAGTATAAGTACATGAGTGAGTGTACAAGAGTACAAGGGTGTGGGTGTAAAAGTATGAGTATACGAGTACGAGTCCCGGTACGAATATAAGACTACGAGTATAAGAGTATAGGTATATAAGATTACGTGTATAAGTAAAAGCATAAGTAAGAGTATAAGTGACAGCATACAATTGTTTACGTCTGTTTATAAACAACTATATAAGTACAATTATAAGTTACAGTATAAGTACGAATATTAGTTATACTAGAAGTACGAGGTAAGTCACAATATAAGTACCAGTATAAGGAAGACTCCATCTTAGTAAGAGAAATAATATCAACAGTTACCTAATTTACAGTACCCACTTTCTAAGCAATCATTTATATGCTGATCTATTTCCAATTTCAGTTTAACAGAAGCTCTGTATGTGTGGATCTTAACAGCAAGCAAATATAAGGCCCCACACAACATCAACTAGATTATGCTCAAGCTGCAACTGCAGCTTCATAACAAATTCTGTTACTACCGTCAGCTGGGGTGTGTAAAAGTTTTGACAATAGAATTATCAACAGCATGTAGTTGCACTTTTGTTGCAGCTATTGACAAACACGAAACAAGAAACTCATTTCGAGATGGACTTTAGTTAATATTCTAGCAGCACCTGGCAGATGTGACCAGAGCAAAACTTGCAAATGGCAGCAAAAACTGAGCTAAAACGAAAACTTTTCCACGCTCGTAAAATGCGAAACGTGCCGGAATTCCACTTTGTTATCGACGACGACCCCTCGAAAGGGGACGAAAGCTGGGACGCTGTCAAAGCCCATGACATTTGATACAAAATACAAAAACAGTGCAGTCTGTGGACTACGGCTTGGACATGGAGCAGAAAGCTAAACGGCCTTTAAATAGAATGACGAGTGCCCTATAAATGCGTCATTGGCTCATTAGTAAATGGGCTGTAAATGGATTTCAAAGTCTGTCAGAAGATATGAAACCCCCCTATGCCCGCACCCACCCGCACACAAACCCATTCGGCTTCAGTGGCAGCTGACTCTGGGTTAAAATCCATTCAATTATATCCCTGAGAGGCGGCTTTTAATGAATTTTGAGTTTGAAATTTGAAAATTAATCCGTGGAAATGGGCCAGAGCAATGTCAAAATGACAGGATATTACTTTGCGGTTGCCAGCAAATTACATTTGAAGCCTGCAAAGTTTACTAATCCTAAAAAGAAGCGCTTAACACTGAATACAAAATAAGTTCGTTGTAATATATCTAAATAAAAATTCTTTACATTTATACATAAATATAGAAAAGAAGGAAATGGAAATAATATTACTATTATTATTATATATTTAATATAGAAAATTACATTTTTTTTTTTAATATCATAAATAAATATATGAAATTGGTAAGATTTAAAGCTAAAAATATTACAGACATAAAATGTTCTCTTCATATTTATAATAATTTTATTGGTAATTTAATCTAGACAAAAATAAATTTGTTGTTTCTTTTACTGTACTGTACTAATAAATAATCACGTTAATCATTAATATGCTCAGGTTAAGTATTATAAATTATGCTTTTCTGCCCACAGTCCGATAATGTCTTAGCCTCTAGTTGGAAGCTAATGAAGAATTTAACATAGCATTTTACATTGTGTATTCATTAAGTATTCATAAGCTGCACATAGTAATCAGAATTTAACAGGATGCAGGAATGGAAGCAGCAATGGCTGTGAGCTAACCAATCATCAAACACTTTACATATACTATTTACTTGGAATTTGAAGGAGACGGCTGGCCTCGCACCAGGCCTGGGCACTTGGCAAATTTACGTCATTGAAACTCGGAAATCGCACACAAACTATTATTAATGATAATCACAGTAATCGCATTAGAACGAAGCCCAGACGCCGCTGCCCAATTACGCACAAGAAGGGGCGTGGCCGAGAAGCAACTTAAGTGTATATCGTGTACAGTTTGCCGTTGGGTAAGTGGGCACAATGTGTATTAATTAACAGCACACACACACACACACACTCACACAGGCATGCGCGTATACAAAACACACACGCACCATTACACAAAGCAAATTCAATTAGAGCTCGACCCTGTTGAGCTTATATGAAACAATGACTGCAATTAAATCTCGGACAATTTTATCAGGGGTTGGTAACAATTAATATATAATTTTATTTGTGAATAGAATTGTAAATTAAATAGATTTGTATACAATAGGACATTTCAAGTAAAAATGTACTTTAAATAATAGAAAATATTTTCCAACTGGAATATGTATATAACCATAATAAAAAATCTAAATAAAATAAAACATATACAATTTAGTATATATATATTTTTTTTTGTATAAATAAATATTGATTTTTAAAAAATTGAATTTTTGTTTCATATAACCAGAACCAAATTGATTAACTAAAAATTGTTATTGCACTCTTATAGAAGTAAAATAATTAAAATTTGTAAATATTTTTTTAAAGGTGTTGAAGGAGAATTTTTTTATTTATATTTATTTGTTATTTATTTTGTATGAATTTTCTTCAGCCATTAAGCTAACAACTATAATAACTAACTAACAAAATGCCAATTTATTAAATTATAATTCGATTCACTACAGCGCCATCTCCTTCGCCTTGTAATTCGTTATGCCGAATGTCGAGTCTATTAAATATTGCTAAGCTGCACGAGTAAAACACTTAATGTGATGCAAGTAAATAACTAACCAGCTCTTATCTAATTTGTGTTCATTCACTACGCAAACGCACACACACGGACACTCACACACACACGTACGTCCTCATATGATTAGCTAAACTGGCAAAAAATTGACTGTGAAATTCGTACGTCACATGTCAAATCAACGATGCGAACAAGCGGATAGGACGAGGATGAGGATGAGGATGAGGATGGGGCGCGCTGTCAAACAATCAAAGCTCATAAAGGGAAAAAGTTGTTCGTTTGGCTGGCGCTGCAGATAAGGCGCGAGTGGAAAATAAAACATGGCCATAAAACGTGGCTTATTTTAAGTGCAGCGCAACATGGACCACCGATGGGGTTTTGTGGGTCCATTTGGTGGACGCGCGCGTCTAACCTGATGTGCCATGTGCCGTTATTAACGCACCAACACATCTGGCGAGTGTGCGTGTGTGTGTGTGAGTGAATGTGCATATAATGGCCGGCATGTCACAGGGCGGACTTGTGGCCGTGGCCAGCTTAATATTTGCTGCTACGTGTTGAACATGGAATTTAATTTCTTTGGTAATTAATTGCAATCGTGTTGGCATTACGTTTAATGTTCTAATTGGGCAAATAAGTGGGCGGGTGTCCTGCGCTGCTCAACTGTGTTTGTTTATGTGTGTGTTTGTTTGTCAAGTTGTTTGGCTTTCAGTTTAGCGTTTTATTTGACAAGTCAACGATGTTAATGAGAAATGCAATGCACGTTCCATTGATTTTATGATTTGCCTAATTGAAGTGTGCTGCGGACTGTTTCCATTATTGAGTGTGTATGGAGGATGTGTGTGTGTGGAGGATGAGTGCTTACACACATGTCATCAGCTCATTGTGTTAATGGCTGAGATATCAAAGTGGTTTGGTAATTCAATTAATTGCGTTTTCTATTCAGAATGAAGTTCACTTTAATTAATTCAAGAGAAATGAAACAGTTAATATCAAATAGTATCAGATAATAAAATGTAATTGATTGTATCACGAATACAGCTCTATGTTAATTTAGCTAAATAATTGAAGCTCCAAAATCAAGTCCCGAACCTAAATAGTGCTCTTAAGCTCCTTTACGTAATCAGGTTTCATAGGACACTTCACTTACTTTTTGCTGTGCAAGTCCAGGATGGATATTTAGCTCACAAAGTACGAGGAAATACTTGAAATTTGAAAAAAAAAAACTTTCTGTTACCTGCAAAGAGAACAGATAAAAGAAGTTTGTTAAAAAATGTTTTGTTTGTATAAGCAAAAATGTAGAAGAAAATATGATACTTAAAGAAGTGGGGGAGAAACGAAAAAGGAAAAGAAACAGAAACAGAAACACCAACAGAGACAGAAACTGCTAAACGGGCAGCTGTCACAAACTGAGAGTCGCACAAAAGCCTATTAAAAACAACAAGAGGATAAAAGGGACACAGGTTCCCCAAAAGAAGAAGAAGAAAAAAGTGCCCCACGGCCGCAAGACACCAAAGCAATATTTGTACAGGCGCTAAAACGCTTGACACATTTGCAGAGCCCAAGCACCAGGGGGCAGCATTCATTACGACGCGCACTTACGAGATTTACGTATTAGACGTTAAGGGTCGCCGGCCCGAAATTAAAACGTAATTTCCGCAACTAACGAAATTGGGAACTTTAAACAAAGGATGCAATTAATCGACTCAACTGGAAAACTTTTATTATTTTCTTATTAAGTAGAAATAAATTAGCAATCTCTATGCTACTCTATATAATACTCTACATAATACTTTAATTCCTTACACAACCAACTATGGGTAAAATATTTAGATTTACTTTTTAATTATTTATATATATATTATATTTTTATTTACATGCCAAATGGCAGCCATTCTGGCCTTAACAATTTTAGAATTATATATATTATTTATTTTATGTAAATTCGTAAAGCAAAAAGTCTCTTAAAATTTACAGAATTTTAACAAAACCTGTACTCTTTTTTAACGAAGTATATATATACATATTTTTATAATTTTTTTAAGGCTCGGCTCTTGTCATTAAATTAGCTGCCTCTTGGAGGTCCTTAAAAAATAAAGCATGCAACGGGAGAGGCAAGTGGAGCAAGGGAACGGAGAGAAACGGATGAACAAGAGCAGCTACTTTATGTTTTCTGGTCCAGAGTTTTTCCTGCTGTGCCATGTCGGTTGACCGCAAATTAAATTAGAAGAAAAGCGAAACGAGAACGTAACAAAACTAACGAGTTGTAAAAACAACAACAACAACAACAACAATAACAACGACGACGAACACAAATAACAAGTGGAACAAGCGGAAAAACCACAGGCATTCCAAATGCCTGGCATTACGGAAGCAGAACGACAACAGTCGAGCACCTAAAGTGGACCAGGCCAGAATTAAAACAATAGAGTCAAGAGAGAGCTGCACTGCAAACAAGTTGGCAGGTCCGTCATCCTTGAGCTTAGCCGGATAATTACGTAGTTGCAGCTACGTAAGCACCGCTTACGTATAACAGACACTCATTAGACCAATGCTAGGTGGGCCTCTCACAATATCGAACGGGAGACTCTGTTCTAATGCTCGATTAGTAATAGGGTTTTTCTTAGCTTTTTTCAATGTTTTATATATGTATGTATTTTACAACTTTTCCAAGTACTTAACAACTTAAGGTAGCAAACCTGTGATCCTTTTTTTCTGGCTCTTTTCATTGGTATCCTCGGTAAAGGGGCACGTCGTTGCTCTCTAATGGACTGCAAGTTTTGTGCGGCAAGGCATGAAAGGGGTTTTCGCAACTTTTTGGGTTCTCTAAGAGGCTTACATGAAAAGGCCTCAACACACAAATTTATGCATAGAAATCTTCCAATTGTACATATTGCTGCTAAGTGACTGACAAAAGCTTATTAAACAAAATTTAAACAAAAACGAGGACCTACGAAAAAGGTAAGTCTTTAATTAAGGCACGAGTAATTAGTCAAGTGCTAAAAGAGGTTCGGTTAAAGGAAGCTTCACTCCAATTATGAGAGCCCATAAAAACATGTATCATCAATCAAGATTGACTTTAGACTAGTCACAGTGTCGAGCAGAGAGGGCGTGGTCTTATCTACTTTAATATTGACTTTGTCTATAGATTATACTAATAAAGTAAAAATAGATTGAACAATTTAATTTTCTAGTTGGTAGCAGTATTTTTCATTAAATAGAATTTACAATCTTTTAAGCAAAGCTTTATATTTATGAATGCATTCATTTGCATAACTACAGATGAGAACAATATGCTTGGCCTATAGGGGTTGGCTGAAAACAAATAGATAACTGTCATTGCAACAGCCAAGTTGTCGGATAATAAAAACACAAATATGCCAGCCCTAGCATAAACAAAACACAAGCACACACACACACGCGCACACACACACACAGAGCTGCCAAAAACAATGACAGACAAAAACTAAATATCGGAATAATTTATGCTGGCGCCAAATCTGCGACGCCGTCTCCAACTGTTCCATTCAGCATACGAGCTGAATAGAGCTGGAGAGGGTTGGGGGCAGACTGAGGCAGGGGGGAAGAGAAGGTGGGGGAATTCATTAAAATCGAATAAAAGAACTGGTAGAAAATCTGAAAACAACAGGCAATTGTGAAAAATGTGTTAAACATATGCAAAATTGAAATAAAACAACAAGAAATATGTATAATAAAATAAATAACAAAAACTAAGAAGAGAAAAAAAGTAACAAAAACAATAAAAATGTCACTAAGCCCTCGGGCTGACATTTCAAATCACAACAAAAAAAAGCTGGCTCAGAATGTTGCGACAAAGTCATTAATTTTGTTGCTATTATTTATTATTTTATTTATCGTTTTCTTTATCTTTTTTAACTTATTTTATTTTTTTACTTTTGCTTTTGATTTGTCTTTGCTTGATGACAGCGCAAAATATGTTCGCTGCCTTTATAATTCCGATTGCAAATGACAATTTATCTCACGATTGCGATAGCAAGCCTGTATGCGTGTGTGTGTGTGTGCGTGATAAGGAGTTGGAATGGGCAAGCCGGCAAGTCGACGATTATATACCCTAGTTAAGGTAAGGGATAAAGATATTAAGGGTAAAGATATTCCAAGGACTTAATGAAGTTTAAATGATGTCATAGTTTTAGCAAGAGGGATATATATACATATATATAGATATATATGTTAGTTATCTGTAGGAAACCCAACGCTCGGATAAACCTCAACATACAAAAAAAAGAGCTTTTCATATATAAAATTCATTTAAAATTTCACCAACTGCACTCGAGTTTTAATATATTCACCGGATATACATGTATTTATTTTGTAAACTGTAATAAAATACCTATAGAACTTTAAGCTGATGTTCACATCGACAAGGGGGCACAAGGGTATAGTTATTTGCGTGTAGGACTATTCGATTTTCAGCAGGCGTTTGGTTTCTGCACTTTTTTTCGTGTGGTCGGATCGTATCGCATGGGCTCAGCCTTCGCTCGTTGGTTGAGAGCTGTTAATAAATCATTTCATTTATGGCAGCCACGCAGCTGCTGAATTATTGGCGACAATGTGGCAGCGTTTCAACTGCTGCGGCACTCAACCAAGCAGCTACTGGCGCCGCAGCGAAAGATATAAATGATAAAATCGTGGGCAATATATGATGATCGAGGCGTTGCAACATGCAACATGTGTCTCTCGTTCGCATGACTATACGAATTTGCCGGCACTTGTCTAATGAATAGAGAAAAACGGCCATTTATGAAATTAAACAAAGCTGCGGAATCTATTTCACTAATATTTACTTGTTTATTAACAATTGATGCTCTCTTATGCAATAAAATAAACAAAAACCACTTTAGCTAGTTGCTCTCTACTGTAATCTGTCTTGGAATTCACTCTCATTAGTCACGAATGCAATTTGTCAGCTTTTAACCTTCAACTACCAACTTTCTCTGCAATACAAATAAAATAAAGCTTCATTCACAAATATTGACTCTATTATTTATGAACTCAGTCACACTACGGCAAAGAAACTCAGCACAATAATAAAAGCTGCAATTAGTAGCCACAGCAGCAGCAGCACCACCACCACTACCACCACAATTTAAATATGGAAAGAAATTGCAGCTTTCAACTTTATGTTGATTGTGCACCAACCTACATACATATATATTAATCTGCACGTAAATATATAACTGTATATATGTATATATGTGACTCCGGTCATTATTACAATTCTACCACTTGCACTCAGCTTTGTACCCAGAAATAATCCCCATGACCAGCTGGTGAAAACAAAAACAAGAGCGATCCATGTAAGCTGCCCCCAAATAAAAAGTGAACCCAAAAGAAGCAAAGAGCGGAATAAACCACACCAAAATGCATGCAATTGTATAAATGTGTGAGTGCGGTGTGTGTCTGTGTGGGTGGAGTTGCAAGGCGTTAACAGCAAACCACACTTTGGGTAATGGCCTTTTGGGTGGTGCCAAGGAAACGCATATGCGGGCGTACATGCAGCGTATGTGTAATATCGTGTTGACTTTACCAACAAGCGACCTCGCATACCGATTTCTCTGTGTCCCCTTCTCCCACTCCCACGCCGTCTCTCTCTCTTCATTTAGTACTAGCATGCAACTGAATATGTGCATTGTTTGTTCAAATCCACACACAAACACACACACGCACACACACTTTGACCTACATGTCGGGCTTGGGCACGCACCACGTCTAGTTGCCAGGCTTGATTTTCATTTGAGCCGCATTTCCTAGTGGCCCAAAAGGAACCCATTCTCCTTTGCAGCGCACAACAAAATGGAGGTCATGGCTTCCGGTTATTACTTTCGTATATATTTTCATTCGCTTTTCGACATTATTTCTCTTATTTTTATTTCCACAGCAAACGCGTTTTTAGTTAATGCAAATTATTCAAGCTGCAACATTCTGGCAAGCAGGAGGCAGCCAGAGAGAACGAAAAAGACTGCAATATTCGCTGGGTCGGCAAAGTGCGCTCGCTTGTAAAGGGAGTAGTACACTGCATTTTATGTTGGCCCTACGGCTATGAGAACTATGAAAAAAAAAGCAACAAAAATTGAAAACTAGAAAAACAAGCAGAATTTCAGTGGATTTAAGCGCAAACATTCGCCTGCTTTTTGGCAATGCAAATTGGAGAAGCAGAAAAGAAATATTATATAAATAAAATGCATTTTATAGCTAAGAGTTTGTTTACATAAGTATATAGCTGCTTGAGCTGGCTGACTGCCTGTATGATTGAATGATTGATGCTCAGTCTAGAATATGAGTAAGTGTATATACAGTTGAGTCCCACTAATTCGAAGCGGCAAGGGGATCTGATTTTTTTTCATTTAGACAGAGAACGAAATTTTTTCAAAGATCATTCGATTTTTCGCGAGACTCGACTGTATATATAATTAGTATATATATATATGAGGATATTAGGGTAGGTCTACAAGCGTAGGAAATATAAATAATACAGATAATATGATAAATATAAAATAATACAAAAATTGTACTTGGGTGATTTATTGAACGACTGATAAAAAAAAATGAAATAGAAATTATTCATATTCATATTTTATTTTATATTATTGATTTAAATATTTCCCATGCAAATAAACATACGCTCTCTTCTTACGAAATGATATATAAATTCTATATAATGTGCAAATAATTTCTTCATAACTCTTCAACTTTATTTCTTCAATCGATTAAGCAGAAATTTGACTTTTGGGTAGCCTACAAGCAGCCCAAACTTTCCCATACCTTTACCATTTAATCAGGATATACATAGGTATATGCAAGGTGCATTGATTAAAATTTCATTTGCAATGTAATCAAAGCATTTTCGAGTTTTATGTTTCGACTATAAAACAAACTGGCTAAAGCAATTGTCGAGGCCTAATTCAGTTGCGATTAAAACGAATAATGCTGCACCTTTCTTATCAATGGCACGTGGCAGATAATACAATTAACTCATACGATGCTATAATTTGCCGCGACACGACCCTTACCTGCTGATAAGGTTGCTCCTTACCCTCAGCCGTAGCTGGAGTCCTGGCTTTTGGCCTGTCGACTGTCGCCTGTCTGGCTGAGCGTTAAACTAATTTTCTACGACTGCACATTAAACGAAATTTTGTTGGGGTAGTTATTCCCCTGATGTCCTGGTGAGAAGCAGCTTGAGCCGTGGCAAAGGCAATTATGTATGTAGTTATACACACACACATATATATATAAATATATATAAGTTGGTGTATGTGGCATGTGGTGTATACGGTATGCACGCGGTGGGCGTGCGTAATCCCCAATGACGCCAAAAGTCAATCTTGGGCTCCTCTGCCTTTATTAGAATTTCTGCACAAAAGCCTACCAAATTATGCAACAGAGTCCTTATCAATATTCATAACTTTGTTAAGGCGAATGTGTGAGAGGCTCGCGGCCAAACCTGCCCATAAAATGGATTCAAAGATTTATGCGTCAACTTGCACAGACTGAAAGTTTTAAGTACTCCAATATTCCCAGCAGCATATTGATATGAAAACAGCAAAGGAAGCGAGAGTGTTGTTAATTTAACGCTGCTTCAACTTCAATTTAGGCGTAAATAGAATTTACAAAAACAAAAATGTAGAAAAACATTGAATCAGCATAAAATCCACATTATGAAAAGCAAAGCCGAAGCATTAGCTTGACTTTTATTAAACTCGGAACCACCTTGGCTAAGCGCCAATAGACATTCACCTGCCATACAGGCGCAGGACACCTCGACACTGACTTTCTGTCCTGTTCTGTTCTGTTTGCCCATTTGGTAGTCTCATAAAATTAATAGCCCACGCCTGGTTTACTACCAAGTCGTCGAGTGAAAAAAAATGGAAGAAAATTACGCCAAAAATTTGCCTAAACATTTTCTACTTTTTTTCTCTCGAGCCTGGGATAATTTTATAGTCTCTCTGGCGCTTCAGCACTCTGATAGGTATCATAGCAAAGTTTACGTCTCAGCAAATTCCAGTTTGTCTAGGCAGGCACACGAAATTTCAACGTGATTTTTACGTAAAATATGGCCTAATATCAAGCGGCATTTGGCTAATTTAGTCAGCTGCCTCAACGAATTCCATAAATGTGGCAGCATGTCAAGAGGGAGATTCATATCAGGCATTTTCCGGGAAAAGAAGAGCTATGAAATTGCTGGAAGGAGCTACAGGCTGAGGACACACTATATTATGGAGATGAGAAAGCTAAAAATAAAAGGAAATTATTTTGAGAGAACATGCAAAATTAAAGTAAGCAAAGCCGAGAGTTTAGGATATATGTATGTGGTTTGTCCCTATGCATTCAGTTCTACCACAACTATAATGTTAGCTCTCAAAGTATTATAAACGGGAAGTACGAACTAAAAATGAAAATAAACTCGAGTGCTGGCACTCAGCAGCGACTACAATGGACTCATTACTGAAGTTCAGTCGAGGCAGCAGCAGCTGCACCTCGGCACATGGCGGGCATTTAGCAAAAATGGGCAAAGTAAATAAACAGGGGGGAGCAATTACAATGCTTATCGGCAATTAAAGACACGCCTCGCCCAGCGGAAGCGAGTGCAGAAATGCAAAATGCAAACACTTCAACAAGTTGATGATGATATAAAGAACACATTTAATGCGCT
This sequence comes from Drosophila navojoa, assembly GCF_001654015.2. The sequence continues at coordinate 421,885 of NW_022045910.1, forward strand.
CTACTGCGCTGTGCCAAAGTTCTAATCATTTACTAGGACAGAGAGAGAGAGAGAGAGAGAGAGAGACAGACAGAGAGTGAGAGCGAGTGAGTGAGTGATACAAAGTGTAAGAGAGTAAAGGGAGAAACTAGAAAGCAAACTTATCGTTAATTACTGTACAATATGCTTCCATGGGCGCACAGCAACAATTGTCCCGCCGTAATTGTTGCACTTTATGCAGTTTAACGCACAAGCAACTTTTCAATTGCTGCGACATTTTTATTGCGTAATTTATGCAGCAGCATAGAGAGCAAAGAATATGGAGTTATCAAGAGTCAAATATATCCTGTACTCATATAAAATCATAAATCTCTTTTTTTGCCTTAATCAGTAATTAATATTTAACTGATTATTGAACTACTTTTATGTACATAATTATTTAAAATATATATGCATAAAATATTACAATTTGGATTACATTTCATTTGCAGAACTCATATGATTTCTAAGATATTAAATATATATAAATACAGCTTGCCGTCTGATACTAGTTTCAACATATGCTGGTTTAATAATTCTCTTTTTAATCAATTATATATTTTATAGCAATATTGAATTCTACTTCCACGCATGCTCTATAGATACCCATTAACACATGCTGCTTCTTTACAGGGTATATGAAGTAACCGAACAAGAACGTGTGACCGATCGCTGAGGGACTGGACGTGCACCGAACTGCTAGCAAAAAGTTTTGCAACTTGGAATTATGTGCAGAACACACACACACGCACACACACACATACACGTAGTCACACACTCATGCACACTAATAGGAGCCACAATTTACGCATGAGTAGGTGTGTGTGTGTGCGTTTGCTGACATTTCGAATTAAGTGTAGTTAATGTTGACAAACGTCAACATTATGAGCCTCGCTTGCCACAACAACAACAGCAACAACAACAGAGGCAGCAACAAAAGCAGCAGCAGCAGCAGCAGCAGCAACAGCATCTGTATCAGCAGCAAACCGTAGGAGACGAAGAAGAACAATGCCTCGCAGCCTCTAACCCACTCGGATGTCACACAATGTGCGTCCATGTGTGGGTCTCTCTCATGGGGCCGCACATTGAAGTGGCATTAGGCGCTTGATTGATGAATGTTTAAGTGTTAGATTAAGATAATCGACATTTCAATAATAAAATATTCGAGAAATGGAAACGTTGCTCGTTTCATACAACCGGCGGGCGGACAGCACAAATTTCAATTGAGTGACACTTGAAGTTGATTTAACGCATTAACGTGCTGCTCAAATTGAATCTGAAGATATATACACTTATCTGACATATATATACATATATCATATAATGGCGAAAATGGCGAAATTATGCAATTGAATTCATCAAATATGATTATTCACTTGATAATATTTTATGTAAGCGAATTGGAATGAGAAAACTTGCGGGATATTATAAATATATTTAGGAAATCTTATTCAAGTAAAATATATCAAATAAACTGTCATGTATTTCTCTCTTGGGGCAACTTCATTATCAGCAACTGTGTCAACAATTTGCCTTATTTGACACTCTGATTCCTCTGTTTTTGTTTAGGCTCTGCTCTGCAATTCTAATGCTAGCATTAAACGAAACGCATTAAAATGTTTTCACAAAACAAACCCATTGTAATGCATGTAAAATTTCAATGCAACTATCACATTTAAATGCATGTTGTTCTGCATGTCATTGTTCTCATTGTTGTTGTGCAATTTATGCGCCTAGTTGTAAATGTGAAGCTGGCGCCAAAAGCTACGTAAAACACTGGACAAATGGGCGACCAACGAGGCGTCAAGAATCCGCTGAAGACATGCAAAATATGCTCAGACAACATGCAGATATATACAGTATATATGTATGTGTATGTATTGATGTGCATATCTATAGTGAAACTACATGTACATGTATATATATGTATAATAGAAACATTTCAAGGCGTCACGCGGCATTTGCAAGAGTAAGTGGAACGTTTTAGCCCTACTTGGCCCCGGCTGGGGATGGCATTTAGCATTCAGCCATTTGTCGTCCGCGAATGCGGGTTGGTATAAAGAGAAGCGCAGCAGATGTCAAGTAGACAGAAGAAGAAATACCCTGGCACTTACATTCGAGATAGTTAATGAACTAAGTTTGCCTTTTCTTTTATAGTTGATAAGTTTAGACCTGAAAGCTAGCCACAAACTTAAATTTAGACACACTTGTTTTCTATGCAATCTGAAAAGCCTACACAAATAGCAGGCAAATCAATATACCCACATTGGATGCACAACGGGGTGCAAAAAAAAGAGAAGAAAATAAATTAAAATTGGCATGGTCGGCCAATGCATTTTACAGTGAGGCAATGGCAATGTCAATGCACTTTTTGAAGTCAAGCGAAAATAGACAGCGAGAGGCAAAGGGTTTACAAAATCAACAACTACAACGAGTAGCAGAGACAGAGGGATAGAGTGAGAGAGTGCCAGAGAGTTAGGGAGTAAGAGAGATGTATTCAATCTGTCCGTCTAGCTGCGAGTGGGCAAAACACTTAAGAACTGAATGGGCAAATTGTGTGGAAATGCTTGTTAAGCAAAGGCAACTCAATTAGTCAGAAGCGAAACGTTTTGAAATTTGGTGAAAGGGAGAAATGAATGGCGAACTGGGCACAAACAAATTGATTTCAGAAGAGCTCAGCTGGCGCCTGATTAGCAGGCCAACTAGTTTTGCCTCAGCCAACTGTTCAACTATCATTGCAGCATAAAAACCGAAAGCCGTTAACAAAAAATTCACCTCAACTGGCACATTTCGTATGCTTTAGACAGCAGCACAATTAGCTGGGCTCAATGAAATTAACTATTTTTTGGGCCCAGACACAGAAGAACAATGGAGCAGAGCTCTTCAAGTTTTCGAGCAGACATAAATCTAAGCGGAAAATATTGCGGCAGTACGTGAACGTGTAAGAGGCATTTAGAAATTTTGGTCACGCCTTGATTTCCTGTTTCCACCGTATTGACTACAACAACGTCGCGACGTTCGTCAATTTCTATTAACACATTTTTTTTGTTGGTCTGAGGCGCTGTCAAAACATTGCCACCTGCTGAGCCGAGGAGCGAGGCGAGCTGTTTGGGCTCTGAGATGCCATTGATAAGCAGGCATCGACCTGGCCCCGCTTGCCGGGTACGTGGCCATTGTGTGCTGGGCCTTTGTCGCATCTGGGCGCCGGTTTATAATCCGCACGTATCCTGCCGAGGCTTAGCCTGTTTTGTTTCATTGATTTTTGTTGGCCTCCTTCAGCATCTTGCTGTTGCGCGTGTATGTGTGTAGGTGTGCGTGTGTGTGTAGGTGTGTCTACTTTTAGCACGACAATAACTCAATGGCATTTTTAACTGAGATTTACTTGAAACGCAAGGCGTCAAGGTAAAAAGTTCTTATCGATGTTACAGCTCATTCTCAAATATGAAACAAGAATTTCTAAGGCCTCACATTGTATTCCTTATATTAATATATGTGCGACAAGCAGACGCAGTGGTATTTGCAATTTTAATTCGCCAGGGAGCAAAAGCAGAATTTTTAAATGTATTAATATTCTATGAGACAACAAATGAGTAAAAGTATAAATGTAGTTTTAAAATAGCTCATATACTCATAGCGCATAGCTCATAGCTCATTTATATTATATACATATGTATGTGCATTTCTAAATTTTCCAAGACTAAGATTGTGACTTGTGACTTACATTTTCATTATAATTTACAGCTATATCTTGTTAGTATAAATAATTATTTTATTCATAGCATCAGTCTGGCATATCTATTATCAAAAGAAATTCCCATTAACACAAACAAAGACGAACCCGCCGTCGACCTCAGTATGAAAGCGAATCATTAAGAGTCTTGCCTGGTGGCCTTCAAGAGAAACAAACCACTGATAATAATAATAATAACCAGAAGAAGAACCATCTATAGAAAAACATATTTCAGACTGAATGAAATGCCTTTGTATTGAGCAGAGAGCTATTGACTGCTGTTGTTGTTGTTCTGGTTGCTGTTGTTGCTGCTTGTGTACTCTGTAAAGCACTAGAAAATGTATTTGCATAAATAATGAAAACATCCATCAGGAATATAAAACGCTACTAAAAGCTAATTCATAATTTAATGGAATAAGTGGAATTTTCAGGCATTGCAAATTCAAATAAGTATGTTTTCAAGTAGGCAATCGCTTAGATAAAGCCGACAGACTATTTAAATAATAACAAGATTTTCTCAATGCTGACGATTAAGTGTCTTGAGACTTTATTTTTCCAGAAATTCTTACGAAATGCTGTCAAACGTTAAGTGCAAGATGATGAGAGAGAGAGAGAGAGCATCGCTTCCGTTTGGTTTCAATTGCATTTCGGGCTTCTGCGGCTTCTGTGGCAACTCTTCTTGCTACGTGCAGACCGGGTGGCAGCTCTGCCCTCGCACTTTGTCAACATGTGTTCAACATGATCACAAACAAGCCGGCTATTACTAGACATCAACATAAACATTAGCAATCCCAAAACGCAAAACCGAACCCGAACAGCAGAGCTGAGCATTGAGAGTGCGTAATTGAGGTAGGTATGCGACGAGTAAATACCCTGTCTTATATGACTTGTGTGAAAGTGAATCTACTCATATATATAAAATAAATGTAGATATAATTCTAGATGATCCGAATTGTTCATTTCTATTGTTGACAGTTAAGAATAGAATGGGAGTAAATAAAAGAATAATAAGCTTACTAAATATTCTCCTCTTGGAACATACATTTATTCTATATATTTCAGCTATAAATGATAACTAAAAAGAAACCAAACTATAAACTATAGTTGAAAGTCACAAAAAACACAGGGTATAAACAAACCAGAGCTACAAACGCCATTTAAGCTGCTGAAGACTGAGATATGAGAAGGCTGTGAGAAGTCTGGGGGGCTTAACAAGCTGAACTGCATTGGTTGTTGGGCATTAGGGCCAGGCCACTTGAGAGGCGCATGCTAAATATGCAAACACATTTTTGTAACATATTCCACAGATTCTCGACCGACTGCCGCTGCATCTTAATGTGTGGCATTTCGTAGCACTCTAAGTGATATATAATAGGGCGTTGAAATGCAAGAGTCGAGCATTTTCTATGCGCTCTACGAATGGATGCTCTATTGTTTCAGATGTGATGAATTGCTGGGCACTGTGCTGCCAAACTTTGATGCCTGCCACTTGGCAGCTGTTTGTGGCACATCGGTCAAGATGAAAGAAGAGCAGCTATTGAACCGTAACAGCAGCCCAACACTCACTCCCTCGCCCCGTCTCACTCTCATTCTGCTTGTCGCTCTTTCTCTCTATCTGTGTGCCTCCACTTCAATGGGTTAATGCTATAAATATGCACATACATACATACATATATGTGCATATTGAAGTTGGTTCACACTATGACATTTGGCTAGCCCGTCTGCACGTCCGTCCATTGAACATGTCTGGGAGCATTATTTACAACTTCCGTGATGAATTTTCAGTGGCCACTTCTGCATTTGCCCCACCCAATACATTTCTCTCTCTGCCCCACTCTCTCCCTCTCTCTCACTCTCTCTCTCTCTTTCGCTGCAGACCTATGCAATCGGTATTCATAAAATACCTCGATTTTAAATATAAGCCTCAGTGTGCGTATTTTCTATGCAATTCACGATTCCCATGTCTACGCTGTGAATGCGAGGATAAGCTGCAGCAGAGAGGGAAAGAGACAGAGACACCAGTGCGGGCGGTCCGAGATATATTTATAGGCAAAGCCATGGCACTTGCTTAGAGTGAGAAAAATGTTAAGGATGCATTAGACACAGCCGGAGACAAAATATATGCGACTGGCATGAACAAGAATGCAAGGATGACAATTGTTAACAATTGTTTCAATAAATGAAAATGAGCAAATTATATTAGAAAACATGACTAACACTAGATAAAGTAGCTTACAGCTCAATGAGAGTTTAATACTTCAATGGAAAAATAGAATAAGAATTTAAATTCAACAAGGAATATATTCAAAATTCTGAAACAGAGTCGAGTAAGGTCGAGTTCTCTCAGATTTCTCTACTCGCATCTATATTTATTATTATTATTATTATAATTTTATTATTATTATATATTATTTATATATATTATATAATTGTATTGATATTTATTATTATTATTATTTACAAATAATTATTATCACAGTACAACATAAAACACAATTTCTCACAGACATATGAAATTGATTTGCAATGCCAAAGCCTCGACATAAATCAAATTATATAGAAATATGTTGCTTGAGCCGTAGCTAAAGAAAAAACCATTCATAAATCAAACAGAAATTATCCACAAACACAAAAAAAAAAAAAAATAGAAATCATTAAGTATAATATGATGCAAGCGACGTACAAAACATTTTGCTAATACTTTCAGCATATTTGGACGATTGACCAAATCATTGAAAATGATGAAAAACGAAAGAACATCAAAAAAAAAACAACATGTTTCGGTCGATAGCTTCTCTTTTTTTCGTTTACTTGTTCTTTTCTTTTATATCTGCTGTCGTCGTTTCCACTCGAGCAATTAATACGTGAGCAAACTGGAAAATACTTCGAGCAGCAAGCTGTCAGCCAAGTGCAAAACAATGTTAGACCCTGATGTATTATACAGTTGAAGCAGAGTGGGACAGAGAGAGGGAGGGGTAGGGTCTGACATATAGCGGGTGGATTGGGGCTGAGAGTAAGATTTGAAGCGGAGACATAAGCCATAAGCCATAAGACATTCATTCAATGTCGTGCCAACGTCTCGTGTAAGTCGATATCCCGAAAAAAAAAAAATAATAATAATAATAATACTGTCTTCCTCTTTTCCCTCTTCTCAGGCCTGCTTCTGCTTCTTCGTCGTCTTCTTTTGTGCACTTAAGAGCAAAAACCATAACCATAAAATCGTATTATGTGTAGTTAGCATTCGTATTGCAATTGCGAAATCCAAACACGCCTCTCGCATTGTCACATCGAGCCCGGGTCTAAATTTAGAAGTAGTTCCCTTTCCCCTTTCCCTTTTCACTTCGCGCCTTTCCCCGCTGCCCAGCTGCTGTAATTATCATGCGTGCAATTCATGATGATGTTGATGTGCGCTGGATGATTATCACAAAACGAAGAAATATAACACATTTTCCACTGCATAATAAATTGTGAGACGGCTTTTCCTTCTCAGCATTACATTGTGGAAAATATCTGCTCATATTTCAAGCAACCAAGCGGAAATCCTTTATCGCAACGCCCGCTTCCAAGCAATCTACACATAGTTATATATACATATTCTTATATATATAAATCATATAATATGCTTTACATTTTTGCAGCTCGTTAGATTGGCGACAGCATAAAGTTATTCATAGAAATCCCATTGTTGTTGTTGGATCTATTTTGCCACAGAACTAACTCATTGTTAGCCCGACTTTTTGTGTGTGGAATGTTTGGCTAGTTCGGCCACGCTGACTGGACAAATTGTGTGTAAAACTTTTAATTGGATGCTCAATGCACAATTTGCTATATTTTTAAAATAGCGCCATGAGTCGAATAGCAAAAGTTTTCCGATGTCATTAGAGTTCATTAGGCATATAAAACTAAATTAATGTGAGGCTAAAAAAATAAATAAAATTAGCTTAATATATTTAGTTAGCCAATAAAAATATTCAGAGTTGTACTTTAATTCGATTATGTTATATATATATATGTTATAATTAAAATAAAACAATACCATATAAAATATCTCGGCTATTTCTATTACTCTCTATAAAGCATAATTTATATCCATTATAATTTATGCCAATAGTAAACTCAGCACTATCAATACATTGTAATTAATATTTGTGATAGAAACTGACATCGGGCCACACCTCCTACATATTTTGGCCATTAGGCAAATTACAGCATTGAAAATATTTGGAATTACCAAAATTTGTCCAATTAGACGTGGCTTAAATGCGCCACCCAAAAAGCCGGCTACAACATTTCCAACGAGAAGTACAAAATGCTAATTGCATTTAATAGAACATTTCGAATTGAATCCCTAATTACCTCTGACTACGCAGAATATTATTGGGACAACTGCAGAGGGCATAAAATGGGATTCATTCATAAAATATGAAAATGTTATTTTAGCAAGACAAATTGCCAAATGGAATTCCCACTAAGAACGCTTGAGCTAAAAATAGGATATCAGATGGCCAAATTGATTTAATTGGTTATATAATACCACCCAATTAGCCGTATCCATTAGGCTGTGATGTTTGCCTCAACTTGACTTCGAAGCCAGGTATCCTACACAGGTAACCTAAACTGTTATGCAGATGATGCCGCTGCTAAACGTTTGATCCTCTTTGATGAACTACCCCGACAGGCATACAAAAAAGCAACAACAACAACAAGACACACACACAGAGAATGAAAGCATCTACCTGCATTGCCATTTAAGCTCATAAACGGCTATCAGCTTACATTGCTTTCAAAACTTGAGACCGCCAGACATTTAATAATATTGCAAGGAATTGCCATTCAATGAACCTTCGATACCCTAACGTTTGCATCTATTTATATAAAATATGTCCTATTGTTAGCTAAGAATATTAAAGATCTTATTATTGAGAAAATTATTACCTAGAATTTTATAAAATATATTAAATCTAAAAAAACTACAACTAACATTTATAAACAATTTGCTGATATAAATTGAAACTTGACTTCTTGTCTTACTTGATTTATATAGCTTAAGGAAAGTTCAAAAAATAGCTCTATTTCAAAATTGTCAATTGGGATTTTCTACCCACATTTTTGACTTTTTTTTACTAAAATTAACATAAATTTTGTTTTGATGATTTCAGCTTTTATTTAAGCCTAATTATTGTTGACTTTAGTGATAGGCTTTTCCTACTTAAATGACAATTTACACCTAAATACTAAAGCTAGACTCAATATTCAACACTTCAACTCTTATCTCTGAGCGATTCGAATCTTTTTATTGTAGTGTATCCACGATACACATACACACATATACGCATAGACATCTGCGAGATAAACTAAAACCTGTTCCTCGTACGTGAACCAGACATTGGGCCCAGCCTTAAAATGCAACAACAAAAAACTGTCCGAAGCTATCAGAAAAGTTTTATCAGAAAAAAAAACGTAAAAAAAAAGCTGAACTCTGGACTGGGGCGAAGCTGGACTTTTGGGGCAGTTAGCTAATTTGTGCCAGACCGTATTTTGAATTAGCAGAGCCAGAGTGAAATGGCTATAGCCCCATTCTGTCTCGCTCGCACTCGAGGCCAAAATCTCAACGATCTTTTGTGCACGAATTAACCTCAAATAGGCGTGAATAATGCGCGTTGATCTTTTTCGAAAATCAGCTGTGCCCCCCATTGTCTTTTCGATTTGGGCTTTGAATCCCCAAAAAAATAAAATGTTAAGAAAACCGCAGCACTAATCTGAAATTCATGTTCCCCATTGTTGGAGCGGATGGTACCACATTAAAGTGCCGCTGACACGCGTCTTCTGGCTTATGACATGTGCGGTTTTTTTTTTCTTATGCCCCATGCCCCATGCGCCTTGCCCCTTGTCCCTTGTCCCTTGTTCCCCAGCCTCTGTCTTTCCTAATTGCCGGCTTCTTTTGCTTTTCGCCTGGATTGAGCATTTGCTTTTTTCTTTCATTTTTTGTATCTCAGATTTGCTGATAGTTTAATTGGTTTCGACTTGATATAGCTCGCTTTGTTCACATATTTCAGCCACTGGTTTTACGTTACGGATCGTTAGGATGATTATTAAGACATCACATGAACAGCATACTGATGGTAATTGGCACGACAGTCCAGTTCATTTAAGAGGCTTTAATTGACCAGAGTGTTAATTGACGGAATTCCAAAGTAGAGGCATTACTATATGTAGAAAAGAGTAACAACTTTGAGCTGTACTGAAACTAGTTGCGAATCACAGGGCGAGCTGCAGAGTCCAGCATTAGGCGTGCATAAATTAAGATAAGAAACCTGAGCACATTTCGTAAATATCGTTTACAAACGTTGAACATTAAGCGAGTTCATAAATCAAAGAAAGTCGCTGAGATTTCATTAGAAATACAACTTAAATTGATAAATTGACTAGCCGGCGAGGTAGAAGCTTGTGGTTTCACTGGAAACTCTCAGATAAAACGATCGTTTAGTTTTTTCAATCAATAAATCTTGGGTGAGAAAAGCAGTTAAGATTGCGAGCAGTAAAAGAGGAAACAAAGCTAATATCAAATATTTTTTTAAATATTTTATTACGAATTTGTTTACTTTGTATTCGCCCACAAGTCTGGATCAAGGCTTCTCCCTTATAGCTACAGCATCCTAATTTAACGACGCTGTTTACATTATGTGTGGACATATCTGGCTGTCGATGTGTTCCGAGTCCGACACACAATTAAATTGATTAAAGTGCGACGCACCTTGTACGACAAGCAAACGCCTCGATAGCCAAATCAAACTGGGGCCATAAATTGTCGAACGATCATAAACCAAATCTACGCTAGTAAAATGTATAGAGAAAGATTAGAGAGCCGAAACATTATGTACATTGGCTGCCGTTGAAATGAGAAGTTTTGATTTTTACGACCAATCAAATCCGGTTGCGTGTTTTTTTTTTAAGACCGTACAGGACAAGTGTTTGCAGTTTCCTAATACAGCAATAAATTTGTAGTAAATATTGAAACCACAAAAACCGAAAAAGACTAAGGGGAGGGCGAGCGAGAGAGTTGAACTTTGCTGTATGCGCAAGTATGTTAAAACAATAAAGAGAAAAACTTTATTTGTGGCCGGAAAACTAGAGAGGCGAAAAACAAAGCATTATCTTTATGGACTCATGCTCACGCATACATATTTCAAAGGGAGAAAAGAAATACTTCAACATTTTATGAGCCAGCCAGCCGATGTACTAAAAACAAACTCATAAATACTCATAGTTTAACATTGGGTCAACAATTACGAAAACTTTTGCTCATAATTAATACGGAGCAGACACAGCTCAAAGTTCCAGTAGTAAATAAATTCAATTATATTAAAAAAAAAAAAAAAACACGTGCCCAAATTAAAATGAGCGGAAACCCAATTGGAGGCTTCAGAATTGTAATTCATTTTTTGTAGCTTGGGATAATTACAACGCGCCACTCCCCCATTTACAATGAAAACAACTCAAAAAAACGTCAAAAATTAACACAAGCAACATTAACAACAACAACAACAAACGCTCGCATTTAATGAATGTGATTTTTTTTACCAAGGCAATAATAATAAACAATATAAATAGAAATATACAACACGTTGGCCGGCTGAAGTTTACCGTCGTGGAAATTTGAATAAATGGAAATCGATGTGAATATAAAGAAGCCGTCCAAAGTTGTGGCACATACCTAATGAATATTCAGAGTAAGAGTGTTCAATTTTGTTTGTTGCTTTTGTGTTTCCGATAAGTTTTTAACACATTTTCGCTGCGCTACATAGAACTGAATTTGAGGCATCTCGATTTCGAGTAGCCGTTCGTAGGTGGAAAATACTAAGCAAATAGAAATTGAAAGCCAAACAAATGCTAACAGCTCGAGTGCAGAATATTCCAATTGCATAAATGCAAACATGTAAATAAATAATATATATGTAGATGTATACAAAATATTTTAGTTGGAATAATATATACAGGTATTAGAAAATAAATAAATAAATATATGTAGATGGATAAAAAATATTTTAGTTGGAATAATATAAACAAGTATTAAAAACTATTTATAAAATTTAAATTGCCTTAAAATTTGCCTTCCCATTGGGACAGAGATTGATAAAAAATATAATATCAACAGCTTCAACGACTAGCAGATTCACTTAAGAAGTTGCGTATATATCAAGCATTGTCGCACTCGGAAATATTTAAGTCTATGACGGTACTTGAGTTACAGTGAAAACCCAATTGAAATTAAAATGGGGTAAATCAAAATGATTACGATAAACAAGATTGTTTCGTTCACATGGACGGATAAACTCCGCTTCATACATAAATTTGCACATAAACAATATACTCTAAAATCCCATTTTCAATAGAGGTCCAGGGTATATAAATGTTAAAGCAAGATAACAAACTGGCACAGTTTGGCCCTTCGAGAATTCGACACATTAAAAAACATAATTTACAGCAACGTCACGCAAAAACTCAAAGTATATAGAGATGTTTGTACATACAGTACATATTTCAAATATTACACTTGCCCCATTTCAAATCATATAGACAGCTGACACATTTTCAAATTGACATTCAGCGTCAAGTATTCATAAATAGAGCATTCATTTGTGATATACATATATATCTAGTGTTAATCATCGGCAATCTTAAATGGGCCTTGCTCTAAACACATTTTTATTTCTTCTACCCCCAAATAAATCTGCATTTGAGAGCAAATGCATTTCAACAAAAATGAAATTTGGACACGCAATGCACCCACGCGTTGCACGACTTTAATTTATTTTGCTACACTTTTCATTTGTCGTAACGCGTCGCTAATTAAGCTATTTTTGAAAAAAAAAAAAAAAATAATAATACATTTATATATATATGTATACATATAAGTATGCCCCGGCTGGGCGTGGCTCGTGTCTGCCATGTTGTCTCGCTAGAGAGGACAGAACAAGAAGAAGAGGAACGAGAACCACCACGACGAAGCATTCAAGATCGCGTGTTGCCCCAACTGGCAGCTGTGCCCAATTAATGTCACTTTGCTCACCATTTCAATTTGCTATGAGTGCTGCCTATGAACATACACGAGTACAGTGAAGCACCCGCTAATGCACAGTTTGCTTCAAATAGATAACCGCATTAATTGGTCAACTGGAATATTCCTTAGCACTATTTATAGCTTAACTGAAGATAAGAAAGTGTAATTTTAAGAGAGCTGTTCGCTCCCGCGAGACTTCACTGTACGCACATCATGGTGTAGGCGTACAAAACATGACTGCAAATTAGCTAAATGAAATAAATATAGACCAACTTCGTACACAATGTTGTTGCAAGACGTGCAACCAAAATAGATTTCGTTGATAGGCATTGAGAATTTTTGGCCAATTGATATAAATTCACTTTTTTTTTGGCGTTGACTGTGAACTTATTTTCCATAAAGAAGCGCACGCGCCCAAAAAAGCTAAATATACATGGATATACATATCTATATATACGTTTATATATGCTGGCATATATATTCAGACATTCGTGACTTTTGTAATTATATAACACAAATATTTTGGGTTTATGGTGCGAATTAAGTTTGCAAAGATTATGTCAAGAGGGGAATATCCTTACTTTGCTTAGTTTCATTATGAATAGTTAAAAAGCTGTATAGCTAATAATTATTTTCATAAATGATTATTAAACGCATAAGTTATAAACAAGCTCAAAATGTCTTGATAAAAAAAAATCATTAAGCTGATAACCAAAATACAAACAACAAATCGATATATAGCAATTTATCAATTTATATCAATTGTTGAGTAATTATGGGATTAATTTTCTTAATTTTTGCGAAACAAGTTACTTTTTCAAAATTATTTGTTAAAGTATATCCAAGTTTCCTAAGGGAAGATTATATATATATACATTTTATCATTTTAATTAATTTATGAAGAATATTAAGCCTCAACTGGAGAGAATATATTAAAGTCGTATAACAAAAGATATTTTTTTTAAATTTAATATCGCATGTGCGTCAGAAAAGTGCATAAAACTGGCGGGCATTACGAAATTTATGAGCTCGTCTAATGAATTTATAGACGCTAATATTGGAGATGACCTGGCACGACGATCAATTGATAATATATGTATATACACATATATTTATATATATGTATGTGTATATATATTTGTGTAGCTGTAATGCGAATGATGGCCCGCTGAGTTTAGAATTTATGCGTTTCGGTGGCCGTCAAAAATGTTTGAATCTTTTTATATACTTGTCTGCCAAGACCCAGTGCACTCTGCACCGCAGCCTCCCCATCTTATAGGCTTCACATTTTCAGTGATTTTGACATATTTAAAGCTATCATAAAGAGCTGTCATGTCAACAGTTCATTAGTAGATTATTTTTGATTGAGTAATGTGCCAAAGTCAAACTCAATTTACATTTTAATGGAACTATATTGAAAGTTTTATGAAATCTTAATGTTTCATATAAGAATGTATGAATATGAGCATTCACAGAACTTTCACTGTATTTGGTCTGTATTCTGGCACCTTTTTAGTAAAGCTCTTCTGTATATTCCAAACAATTGAAAGTTTATGGCGCCCAAAAAATCTTCGAGCAAAGCAAAACAAAAATTAACAACAAAAAATTCATATAAACAAATTGTTCTTTCGTATAAAAATAAAAATACGAGAATCACATTTCGATATGTGTAATCCGCTTGAGAAACACGGAGGCTAATAAATTCTTGACTTTAGCCAAAAACAAGTTCTCTTCTAACATTTGTTTCTTTTCGTTTTTTTTCTTTTTGGCGACACACCACGTAAATTCCAAGAATTAATTATGGCATACACAAAAAATGAGTTTAATTAAATGCAAACATCAATATAAATTACGAATTTAACAGTTGCTAACTGATTTGCATTGGCGCCAAGTGGAGAGACAAGAGCAAAGCAAGAATAACAACAAATTTGAAAATTTATGGCGTTTGCGTCAGAGCAATTTGGTAATAGATCGATAAACGATCGATAAACTTACCTGATCTTGACAGAAGTAGCCGAAGCCGATGATGCCCGCTATGGCTAAGAATAGGCAAAACAGAATAATTGTTCGTATTTTGGAGCGTGGTTCCATCTTCTTAATCTCATAAACTCCGCTGGGAAGCAATAAAGCAAAATCACTGTCAACTTGTACGGAAACGTTCTTATGCATATCCACGGGCATGTTCCATAGGCTCACGTCAATTGATCGTGTAATCTACAGCACCTCTAATACCCGTACAACATTCACGTGAGTAGGCCAAACAATGCCGCCCAGTCATTGTCTGATAAGACGCCGCGCCACCTACCGGTCACATTTGGCGGCACATATGCAGAGGTCAATAGGAAAATAGATAATAACCGTGTGTGTTTAGCTGCAAATATAATAAAAAATATACATATTAAAAATAGAAATATTTATACCGCTTCTTAAACCGATTTCTTTTAGTATTCGCTAGATTTTGTTTTTTTGTTTACTTATTAATGACCGGCTTTGATTAGACACGTTGTACACAACAATTTGTCTAGCCTTATCTGTATTCGAGTCTTATGCCTCCATTAGCAACAACAAAAGCAAACTAATCAATTAAATAAACAAGTCTTACGGGTTAATTTAAAAATCTGTAGCAAAAGTGAACTGATTTAGCAAAGCTGAACAGCAATACAAAAATGATTACATTTCCAGTTTTATTACTTAAATTAAACATTGATTTCATTTATGCATTGCGAGCAACGAATATGAATGAATTCTAAATAGATTAAATTTTTCTATTTCAGTAGAAATGCAGGGCAATTAGCCAGCTATATGATAAAATAAAATCATAAAAAAATTGACTTTTACGAAGCCTTAAATTTTTTTAAAGCTTTTTAATTAAAAGTATATTTTTTTATTATTTCACATATCTGTGAAAATACATTATTTTATCATTTAATTATATGATATATAAAAAAAAAAGGCTTGTTAATTAAATCTAGCTATTTAAGTTCATATTTAGTTATTGCGCTGGTTGCTCTGTATTCTCGTCTCTTTCCCACTTATTGTTTCGAATTGGTGTCATACCGTAACCGGCAAGGTAAAAGCCTTTTAAATAATTATGTCAATGCAATTTTACAGCATTTTCATTGGTAATTTAATTTAAAATTTGTATAAAAAGCACGAGTGAAAACAGAGGAAGACAAACAAGTAGCAAGTGTCTAATGGAAAAGCCGGCAACACTTTACAGTTTAACATAAACCAAATGCGCAGACAAAATAAACGCCTTTCCATAAACAAATCAAACTAAGAATGTGTATGCGAAGTGTGGGCACAGATAATAAGCGTAAATCAAACAACAACAAAATAATAATCATGTATACAACAACGAAATTGGCACACTAAATATAGATGGAAGCAGAGCCAGTCTGTTTGCCGCCCAGGCGACATCATCTACAGTGGGCTGCTCTCAATTTCCGCCAAATGTAAAATCTATCAGTAAATGTGTGTGTGTGCATGTGCGTGCATGTGTGTGTGCAGATGTTTACGAATTGTTGGCTCTGCAGTTGTGCCAATAAACAGCAAGTAAATAAAATAAGTTGGCGGCATAGTGCTAACTGTAAATTGCAAAGAGAACCGGCAATATTCGCGTTGCATGCTGACCACGCTCCATAGGATAGTTTTAAAACTCCTATCTTAGGCATTGAGCATTACAAATTTACCACATTCCTATAAGCCCGTAATTGCAAAAACTAGCGAAACATACAAGCAATAACATTTACATGACAAATTAACCACATTCTTATTGGCCACACATGCGTTTGCTCTATTTGAGTTATGCTAATGATTGCCATTTGCACAGTGGGCTAAGGTGTTAATGTTACACGTGCCCATTTGGTTAACTAAGAAATTAGCAAGATTTAAATTACATACATCTAACTGAGACTGATGTCATAAGTGGCCACACGCTGTGCTCATTGCAGCGCGTGAACCAAAATAAACAAATAAGATAAAATGAACAATTAACTTATAAACATTGCCACGGCATGCACGCAGAGCACAAAACAAAAACAGAACAAGCAGTCAAAGCAGAGACTGAAAAAACAGCTGTTCACATTTTATATGCTGCAACAAAATAATTCATTCCACTTTGTCGCAAGGTTTAAATCACATTGAAGTGCACTTACTTTTGCCCGTCGCAGTCAACACTTTATTAAGTATTAACAATTTAATAATCAGCTTTGGTTTATTTATTTACATTTGTGTTTTTTACATTCTCACCGCTTGTACGCTCATTTACCACATCGTTTGCTTTGTGTCGTGCATTCGCCTTGAACAAAACGCGAAACACAACAATCACTCGCGCATTATCAGCACAAAAATATTTTCATAGAGACACAAAACACTTCAATTACTCAACTCTAAAGGTATTTGTTTTATTTTTTAACAATTACACGCAAAATGTTTTAATATTTTAGCATAACACGCGCGGATCTAACCGATACGTCCATTTTCAGCAGCAGCGGCGAATATACTAACCAAAAGGAAAACAAATATGCGTGCTATAGGGCTGCCAATCTGTTCCACTCATGCAGCTGTTATGTTAAATAACAGCGTCCTGCTATTAAAACCTACTGTCAGTACTTTTTAGCTATCGATAACATTCGGACTAACAGCTGTAGCTCACTTTGCCTATCTGGCAGCGTCAACACTGTGCGTTTTAAGTCGAAAAATAATTCATTTCCCGCCAAATTTGAAATGCGTATTTTAATGCTGTTGAGCGCTGTCCTTGCAACTTTTTGCAACGCCAGCTACGATTATTATCGCCTACCACGCTCCATCAAACCACAACACTACAACCTGCGTATCATGACACACCTGGAGAATCCCAAACGCCTCATCTTCACGGGCGATGTTGAAATACTGCTCCGAATTATCCAATCCACCAACAATATCACGCTGCACGCCGGAGCCGGCTTAAATATTGCTGAATGCAACACAGGCGTACAACTTTTCAAATACCATTGCAACGAGCTGATTGAGATCAAAAGTATGCAACGTCAGCCGATATATAATTTCATAATATTGCATTTCGGGCAATATTTACAGCGTGGCCAACGCTATACACTGCGGCTGCGCTTCTGGTCAAGATTAGGACAGAGCATGGCTGGCTACTACGTTAGCTCGTATCAGGACAATGCAGACAGCTGCTGCAAACAGTTTGTGACATCATAGCAAATGTTTCTTCAATGCAGTTATCCAATCTTTTCAGGTACATGTCTGTGACGCAGTTTGAGCCGGCGGATGCACGAAATGCCTTTCCCTGCTTCGATGAGCCCAACTTCAAGGCCACCTTCAACATAACCCTGGGCCACCATGCCAAATACAATGCGCTCAGCAATATGCCTCTATTGGAGCGAATACCCATGTAAGTATAGGGAGAATGTGGAGCCAGTGTAATGTGCTCTCTTCTAAGATTTGCAGATGCGAACGCCAGAATTGGCTGTGGAGCACATTCAGGCAAACGGAGGTCATGTCCACGTACCTGGTGGCCTACAGCGTCAACAACTTCGAGAGTTACGTCTCCAAGAATCACAAGAGTCGCGTTCACTTCACAACGTGGGCGCGTGCCACGACCATTGAACAATGCCACTATGCATCAGAGGTGGGGCCGAGGATTCTGTGCAAATTTGAGGAGATGTTTGGCATCGACTATCCGCTGCCCAAAATGGATCAGCTGGCTGTGCCGGACTTCAGTGCTGGCGCCATGGAAAACTGGGGTCTAATCACGTACCGAGAGGCGGCACTGTTCTACGCCGAGGACGCCACCTCACAGATGGACAAGCAGCATATAGCCAATATCATTGCCCATGAGGTGGCCCATCAGTGGTTTGGCAATCTGGTCACCATGGAATGGTGGAATGATCTTTGGCTTAACGAGGGATTCGCCACGTACATGGCCACGCTGGGAATAGACAAACTGTGCTGCCAGTGGCACGCTTACGATGAGGACATGCTGGACAATGTGCTGGCCGTACTCAATACGGACGCATACTGCAACACCCGGCCCATCCATCAAGAAGTCAGTCGGGCCAGCCAGATATCGGAGCTCTTCGATGCGATTACCTATCGCAAGGGTGCAGTCGTCATACGAATGATGCACATGTTCATTGGGGATGTGGCCTTTCGCAAGGGTCTCCACTGCTATTTACAGAAGCACGCCTATGCCAATGCCAGGCAGGAGGACTTGTGGCTGGCGCTGACTGAGGCGGCCCATGAATGTGGCAGCATACCGCTTGATCTGCAGGTGCAGACTGTGATGAATACGTGGACTTTGCAAAAAGGCATACCCTTGATCCAGGTGAAGCGACAGTATCTCAAGAACACGGCTATAGTTACGCAGCAACGATTTCTGCTCCTTCACGAGGATCACGCGTATATACGACCGGAGCAGTCTGTGGCTGAGAATGCGTGCTGGTTTGTGCCAATTAGCTATGCCACCCAGTGCTCCTCCAATTTCATGGCCACCGAGCCGCAGACCTGGCTGCGCTGCTCAGCACAAAACGAACCCGTGCCGGTTCAACTGCGACATCTGCCTGGCGACGATGAATGGCTGATTCTCAATGTCCAGGTGTCGACGCCCTATCGCATCAACTACGACAGCGACAACTGGGAACTGATCAGCAAGGCGCTGCACAGCAGCGAATACCATCGCATCCACGTGATGAATCGGGCCCAGCTATTGGATGATGCACTGGCTCTAGCCTGGAGTGGCCTGATGTCCTATGAACTGACCCTGGAGCTGTTGACCTATGTGAAGCAGGAGCACGAGTTTATGCCCTGGCGTGCAGCACTTGATCAAATCAATGCGATCTATCGCATCATTCGTTACACAGAAGTATTCGAGGAGTTTCAGGTGGGTCCGAATCCCTTCACTCTGCTCATCTCCAACACTAACAAAACGCATCTCTAGCACTTTATGCATCATCTGCTGGCGCCCATTTACTGCCAGCTGAAAGGCATGCGGAACGATCGAAATAAGGACCATCATGTGTCCCATAAGGCTTTGATTACCAAGTGGGCGTGTCGCCTATCTCTGAAGGATTGTGTAGAGCGCGCCCTCAAGTATTATAATCGTTGGCTCATCTGCAGTGAGCCGGACAGCACTAATCCCGTGCCCGTCAATCTGCGCTCCGTGGTCTACTGCACCGCCATGCGGCATGGCGATGGGGAGGACTGGACCTTCCTATGGCACAGATATCGCAACAGTTCGCTGGCCAGCGAGCAGCGTGTGATTCTGCTAGCCCTGACCTGCTCGCACAAAGAGGGTCTGCTGGAGCGCTATCTGCGGATCATCTACCATGAGCAGTCCTTCATACGCAAACAGGATGCCTCGCTCATTTTCGGTGCCATGGTGCACACCGAGGTGGGCTTCGACGTAGCTAGGGATTTCTATTTCAAGAAGTTCCAGCTGCTGCGCAAGTAGTAAGTGCTACGAATTTGCCACCAAATCAGAATTCGTTAAGTTAAATATAAACGATTCACATCTCACATTCCCTTAGTATCAATCTCACATTCCTTCTGCTTCTCTCTCTCTCTTTCTCTCTGTCTGTCTGTCTCTTTTCCCCTCTTTTACTCATACACTCTCTTTATTTCTCTCTCGTCCTCTCACACTGTTTGCCACTCTCTCTCTCTCTCTTTCACTCTCACTCTCTCTGCTCCGCACTCTCTCTATCTATCTCCCTTTCTCCCTTCCCTTCAATTCTCTTTCTTCCTTCCCTTCAAGTCTCTTTGTCGTCCCCCTCCCAAGCCCTCTCTGACATCCTCTCTCTCTCTCTCTCTTTGAAGCTATCATTTGAATACGCGTGAATTGGTTGGATTGCTCAGCCTGATTGCCCAGCACAGCAGCTCCCAGGAGGACTACCAACTGCTGAGGACGTTCATCAATAGCCACCAGGTGGTGCTGCAGCAGAGCTCATCGCGCAGCCTGCTGCGCGTTTTGGAGCAGGTGAAAGTGAATATGCGTTGGCGCCAGCAGAGGCTGCCCGAGTTCGGTCGACAGCTGGCCATGTTGAATTGTGATTGAGCGTGCGTTTGTTGTGAATGACTTTATTTGATTTATGATGCATAATTTAACTGTCGTATATTTCATTAGTATTAAACATTGAAAATGCCCCACGGTAAGCACCTAGATTAATCACAGTACACCACACCCGTTGCAATTAGTTCGCAGTAGCTGCACCACCACCACCACCGCCACCGCCTGCACCACCTGAGAAGGCAGTGCTGGCGTTGCCGGCACTGGCCGCAAAAAGTCTTCGCAGATTCTGCAGCATGCCCCAGAGCACGGTGCCCGCTGTGCCCAGCGTTTCGAGCAAATCGAAGCCCGTGCTATCGATGGCCTCCTCCCGATCCTCCTCCGTCTCGATGGCCGGCGAGGTGTTGTTACTGTGCGGATGCGGTGAATGATGTACTCCACTGTGCCCGATCAGCCGATGCGTGTTGTTGATCACGTGCGTGTTGTTCACCCCGCCGCCGCCCACTGTGTTCACCAAGTGCTTGACCGGCTCCAGCACTGGTATGGCCAGCTTGATGCGATGCCACGCGTCTGGCTGCTCTGTGGAGCTTTCGTGCTGCTCACCGACCGACTCCATCAGGGTCAGTTCATCGTCCAGGGTATTGCGCTCGCTGTCCGGCGCATCGTCCGTATCCAGGCTATTGTTGCTAGGTCCTTGCAACTGCAGCAGGCTGCCGAAGAGCTGCTGCACATGAACCGAGTTGATGGCCTCCGCCTCGTTACGCTCAAAATCAAATTCTGCATGGGGAGCTGGGCCGCGCTTGGAGTTCACAAAGCTCACAATATGCTTGTTACCTGTGCTTGTTGTGGGCGTGGTGGCGTCACCTGAAGGCGCAAGTGAGGGCAAGCTGCTGCTGCTGCTGCTGCTGGACGCTGGCTTCGCCGTCGCCGTCAGCAGCCACACGAACTGCATAGAAATTGAATGAAAAGCTATTAATATTGGCTGCTTAATTACGGAGCCATGAGCATATTTTTGTTTCCTTTTCTGAATTCTAATTAGCCATTCCAAATGCGAGAACATTCGCATTTGGGCACACGCGACGCGCCTTAATTTAATGGCTTTGCTTTGCTTAGGAACATTCAAATGATTCCATTATGCCCTAGAAAATATATTCAAGGTCTTCAAAAGTGATAGCTAAAGAGCTCCAAATATGGGTTTGGTGCAAAAACAAATATTACGTATACGTAGAAATAGACAAAAAATTAAGTATACGCAGGAATCGGCTACAAAGGAAGTTGGCAATTAAAGTGCTTTAATATTCTATGTAACTTTTATTGAAAATCTCTTAAAGATTTATTTGAAAATCTGTAATATTGTAAGTAAACCTTCTTTGAAATATGTTTCAGTATTCTAGTTGATTTGATTAGGATATATATAATAATTTTGCTATATTTTCTCTTACAGGTGGAACCTAATATGTATTGTATGTATTACATATATTCTTAAGCCACTAAAATCAAATGACCTAGTCCTATCGCTGACTGTGTGCAAAACTCTGATCCCCTATGTGCTGTTGACATCATTTAAATTTTATTATACATACATTGTACCATATAAATATGTACATACAAAAAACTGTAAATATGTTAATACATTTTTTTTTATCAAATTTATATAGAAGCTTTCATATTTCACAAATATAATCTATCCGTTCTGAACTATGAAGTTGGCTATTTATATTCATTCATGAGCTTAAATAAGTCAATTGGTTTTGCTTCACTATTTTTAAAGTTTCCAAAATTTACAGCAAGCCAATATTTCGATTTCTTTGAGAATTCTAACATATTTAGAAATTTCAGGGACAATGTGCGAAAAAATATATGAATTAATATAATAAAAAATAAAATAATACTTCGGTGAATGTCAAAGCCTGCACTTGACCAATTTTATATATCACAAAGTAGTACATATAAATATATATATATGAACAAATTTCACAATTAAATAATATTTTGTAGGTTTTTTTTTTACATTTGTCACGCGCTTACATGCAGAGCAACCAGTAAGCATATGCTACTATATGTGCAGCTGGACAACCGCGACATTGTCAATGTTATATACTCTATCGCTATATAAATCGGAATGCAATTGGAAACACCAGCGAAGTGCTTACAACGACAACTGAGCACTGACTGACTGATTGACTGAAGTGGGCCCGTTTGAGGCGGCCCATAAGTAAAAATAAATAAATCTGAAGGTAGCCAATAAACGATTAATTAATATGCAAGAAGTGTGCCAACAATTGTTGTACCTAAAATTGAATTTAATATGTTTTAAAGAGCTGCATAGCTAATTCCATCAAAATCGAGAACTGTTTTAAGCTGTCTCTCGCCTTCTCTCTGATTCGCCCCCGTCCCTCTCCTCTGTGCCTATATATTCGTTGTTCATATTCTACTCTCAATAATATAGTTTAATAAATTTCGGACTGCTTCACATCGTAGTGGGCGTATTTTGGATTGGTTAAAAGAAATTGTTAAATAATTTGTATAGTTGTATATTTATTCTTCACATACATCTCTTCGAGAAAACATCAAAAATCATTTTTTTTTTTTTTTCAATAAAATAATATACACAAACTATTCTCGAAATTCTAAATTTTTTTCTGTAATGTTTTGATCACATAGATTATACATAATAATTTCAAGGCTTTACAGCTTTCGCCAGTGTTGGTAAATGTTTAAAACAATTTGCACATCAATCGCATGCAATATTGTTCGTTTCGTCCGTCAGATATAATTTCTCAGATAGTTTATCCGAAGAATGCGCATCTTCGGCAAAATGACACATTTACTACATGTAAGTAAATAATATAATAATATTTATATTGGCAAAACTCAGAGGAGTACCTAGGAGACGAATTAACCTTACATACTACAATGTCGAAGAAGAAAATTGATTATCACTAGAAGCTGATACGAAAGCTGAATTAGCTATTTAAACTTCGTCTTTGTTCTTCTTTATAATATAAAAATAGTTCCTTTGATTTTCAGCAGATGACAAAATTAAAATCAATATACATATATAAATATCTACATATCTACCTTAAGATTATATATATATCTCAATATGTAAGCTGATTTATATAAATTATATATAGGGAGATATTTATATATAATATATCCGTAAAGATCAATAAGATCATTGGTATGAATATATTTTATACAGTTTTCAATTTTTTTTTTTTTTTTTTTTGTTTTTTGTATTTATATGTATTCCTCAAAATGCCCATCGTAGTAGGCTTTGGAATTTTATTTTGAGCTAGGCATATAAATTGGAGCGATTCTCCAGTCAGCTTCTATACGTCAACTGATAAACATTACTTTTTTTTCGTTTTTATCGTGAATTTTTCTTGATCAAAATTAAACGTGTAGCACCCCCATTTATTGAGTTAACAAAATTCTAAATTAGTCGGTGAAAAAAAAAAAGTATCGAAAAAGCATATATTTTACACGTATGGCGACATATCTTTCACAGATCTCCCGATGTTTAAGCTATCATGCGCCGATCTGTCGACCGCACCGACTGCTCCATGGTAGTTGCAAGCAATGGAAAAAGATCTGCTCAAAGTGCGTCTGTTGGCATCCAACACCGTCACAGTTAATTGAAATGCTGCCATCACTACCCAGTATGATACACGTTCAGCTGTATTCGCAGCGTTCATCGAGTGTCTTTACCCCCCACACGAATGTCGATATGCTACGCAAGCGTATTAGTTTCAGTGGAACGCCATCCGAGAGCAGCGAGGTCGCCGAGGCGACGGCGCCCAATGTGGTGCCAGTCGGCATCATAATGCCCGAATCCAAGGAGGGCAAGCAGTTGAAGATCGTTATTGTGCCGCTAGACTTGGCCAATCAGGATATCGAAAGTCTGCGCAATACGCTCGAGGCACTCAATCAACTTCGCATGCATGCCAGCGAGATAGACGCTTTCACCAACACCATGATCGAGGACCTTAACAAGGATGAGGCGGCACTGTCTGCCAATGAGACACCAACAGCCATCGAGGAGCCAGCGGAAGATAAACGCAAGGTTAGCTACTTTGAGGGATATGTGGAGGGTGTCGATAGTGGATTCAGCGAAGATTCAGCCAATGCTGTTGCCATCAAAGCAACTGATACTCGGAAGGCTACATGCAAAGCCAGCGATTTTCAAAATATGGGAAAAACCACAAGAAACACACCGGCGGACGAGGCCTCGACGCAGGCAGCTGAACTCAGGCAGCTAGCATACGAAGCAGTCGATGTGACGCCGATCGCCAAAGCAGATAATGCAGCAACCTGTGCGGCAGCTTCGCCCGAGGCAGATATTGCGCCAATGACACCTGCGCCGTACAAGCCGTCCGTCCCATCAGCACCAAACCAAACGCCAGCATCACCAAACACCAAGCCTGGCTCGCCACCTCAGACACTGCCACAGACGATGCCCCTCGGTGATCCGAAGGAGCTGCAAATTAGTGCCGATTCAGAAGAGATGATTAGCGATGATCCCCATGTGGATCAAATAAGTATCGAAGTGCCGGATGCATTGGGTCAGCGATTGAATGATATGGCCATTGCTTCGATGCATTTGTCCTTTGAAATGGATATGACAAATGTGCGCGATGCCATACTAAACGAAGAACTGGCCCACAAGCCTGAGCCCACACTAGGCAGGGATGCCATGGTTTTTCTGGAAACCAAGGTAGAGGCCGATCCCGAGAATGCACCGCTAAATACAGTGCCCCTGCGGTTCAATGCTTTGATCAAGGGCATGGTTCAGATCGATGCCGATAAACTGGATCCAAGCCATTTGAGCGATGAGCAATTGCCGGAATATAATGATACGGTTACCTCAATTGCCGCAAGCATCTGCAGCACGGCACTACAGCGTGGATTTGCATCTGAAGCAGGACTTGCTGTCGAACAGCAAGAGGAACAACAACAGCCACTAGATCAGCAAGAGCAAACACAGCCGGCAGATCAACTAGAGCAACCACAGTCACTAGATCAACAAGAACAACTACAACAGCAGCAGCAGCAGATGCCGTCGAGGATGATCCAGTATGCCGACTTGCCTGTAAGTACAGACGAGTCCACGGAGATAGTTGCACCCATGCATGCTGGAGGCCAGATAGCGACCCATGCTGGTCGCAAGGCATTGAAACGTAGCCAGGAGATGAAACGCATGAAGCAACAACATAGTGTGCCAACAATGAGTGCTGTGGCGCAGCCCATCATTGAAGATCAAGCAGCGGTCGCTAGTCCACAATTAAAGGATGGCTGCAAGCATCCCATTATAAAGAAAAAAAAGAAATGCCCTAAGAAATGCCCGCTGCTCGATGATCCCTGCAAGGATGACAAATGCAAGCGTCCGCAGCCAAAGAAGCCAGAAAAGAAGGCAGAGAGCACGACTGAAATCACAGCTAGTGCTGGCAAAAAGGATCAATGTGGCAAGAAAGGTGCTGGTAAAGGAGGTAAGGACGAAAAAAAAAAAGATCCCTGCGCTAAGTTCAAAAAGGGAGGAAAAGGTGGTGACAAAAAGGGAGGTAAAGATGATAAGAAGGGATGCAGTGGCAAAAAGGACGGAAAAGGAGGGGCCGGCGATAAAAAGGACCCTTGCGCTAAATTCAAGAAAGGTGCCAAAGGAGGCGATAAGAAGGGAGGAGCAGGCGGAAAGGATAAAAAAGATCCTTGCGCCAAGAAAGGAGCAGCGGGCGGTGACAAGAAGAAAGATCCTTGCGCCAAGAAGGGAGGAGCAGGTGGCGACAAGAAGAAAGATCCTTGCGCCAAGAAAGGAGGAGCAGGTGGCGACAAGAAGAAAGATGCTTGCGCCAAGAAGGGAGGAGCGGGTGACAAGGATAAAAAAGATCCTTGCGCCGTATTCAAGAAGAACGCCAAGGGTGGTGATAAGAAAAAGGATCCTTGTAAAAAGGGCGGTGATAAAAAGGGCGGTGATAAAAAGGGCGGTGATAAAAAGTGCGGTGATAAAAAGGGAGGTAAAGGCGACAAAAAGGACCCTTGCGCCAAATTCAAGAAAGGTAGCGGAGGCAAAGGCGATGGAAAGGATAAGAAAGATCCCTGCAAAAAGAAGTACTCAACGTTCAGTAGTCCCGTTTCCAAATTCTATCATCCCAATAACTCACATTTCCACTTCACCCGCAATCCCAAACGCTTCTTATCATCACTCCAATTGAATAGCCAAAAAACTGCTGCAACGAGAAGCGCTTCCAAATTCTTATTGAAACTACGACCCTGCTTTAAGACCTATACTACCCGAGTGCGTCGCAGCTACCTCAGAAGGCAAGCAAAACTTTCCAGCTGCTCTCTAAGCAGATTGCCGAACAGCTCTACAATTACACCTGCCAGGTTTCGAGTGTACTCGACCCTAGTGCGTCGCCATTACGATGGAATGCCCTCGCCAGCGCAGATGACTGCTTGGGGTATTACGTCGAAGAGTGCGCAAAATCAGATTCAGCGTGGATATAGTAAGAAATCCAAAAAAAAGAAGGGTCAGGATGGCAAATGTAATGCACTCCAAGGTAAAGGCGGGCCTAGGGATCGCAAGCATATTAAGGCGCGCACGAGTCTACGCACCGATTGCTATGATTCAAATGAGGAGGGATGTCCTGTAAACCGCTGCACTAGTGTTTGTGACACGGTCAAAATGCCGCGCAAGAAATGTGAGAGGGGACAGAAACCACCGAAGCCGAAAATGGCCAAAAAACCGAAGAAGAAACTCCCCGCCATTTGCATGGTCGGTAAAAAGAACAAAGGCAAAAAGGGCAAAGGTGCGTATGCTTAAATATATACATTTAAAATCCGCCATAACTAACACTGCTCTTCAATTATGTCCTAAGGTAGAAAGAAATAAACTTCTAGCCACGGGCCAAGTATTCCATAATCAAATGCGTATGATTTCCACAAAGCGATGCATCAGCCAGGCTCAACACGCTCCTATAACAAAGGAGGAGCCCGGTGAGGATGATTTGAGCACAATGGAGGTGATACGCATACCTGCACCATATCAGATAAGTAGAGAGCGCCAACCGCAGCCGGATGTCAGACCTTTTGGTAAGTTGGACCAGCCTCACTAATTCACCTGCCACTCTGTCAATCCGTCCAATAGATGTGCTCATTGACATCGGCTCTGTAGCGCTTACTGGCTCAGACATACATGTCTATGAGAATTCGAATAAGAGTATGGAGGGAATGACCTTGGGACATGATGCCACTGGCTTTGTGGAGAAGGTTGGTAGCTGTGTCAAGCATTTGCATGTGGGTGATCGTGTTGTCGTAGAATCGGCCCTGTCCTGTGGAATTTGTGATTACTGCAAACGCGGCTTGTATAACATCTGTGCCGATCTAATGTATAACGGCTTCTTGGCCACACATCAAACACATCCAGCAGACCTTTGCCATCGTCTGCCAGACTCCACCAGCTTGGAGGAGGGCACCCTGACCCAAACCTTGGCAATGGGCTGTCAGGCCTGTTTCAAAGCCCAAGTATCGCCCACAAGCAATATACTAATCATTGGGTCGACCCCCACGGCTGTGGCGGCAGCACTGTGCGCCAGAGCGATTGGCGCTCGGAAGGTAACCATTGCTGGGAGTATGCGCTCGTCGCTGAAAATGATTGACTGTGACTTTGGCTTTAAGACCATCTATTTTGACTCGAACGCACTATTCGGAGAGGTGCTCGAGGACGTGTATAGCAAATTCCAGGAGTGGCCCAACTGCGCCATCAACTGCGCCATCTCGCCGATGACCATGAACCTGGCCGTAATGGCATTACAACCATGCAGCGCATGCATCCTGACAGAATGCGAGTCAGAATGTGCCAGCTTCAATGCTCTAGACATACTAATGAAAAACATACGACTTATACCAAGCTTTCGTTCTGCCAATATGTAAGCGCACAATATACATCCATATATATTAATGATCCACACAATTTGTCCTATATGATGCCTACACAGGTACCCAACGGCACTACAACTAATTAAATCTGGTCGCGCACCGATGCAAAAATTCATTGCAAGAACCTTCTCATGGAGCATGTTAGAGGAAGCGTTTAAGAGTGCACAACACGAGTCAAACATTGGCTTACGGAAAATAATCGTTAATAATACAGAAGAGATTAACATTGGGGGACTGTTCAAAAAAAAATTAAAATATCACAATTAAAGATCAAATTTGAGTAGATAAATTTTTTTGTTCGAGTATCCTTTGCTGTATAAAAGGAAGGCTTTGTAATTTATAAAAAAATTTAAATAATCATTTTTCAAATAGAATTTGCTTGGAAACAATGGTTTTTTAATTTATGCATGTTTTCAAAATACACATTTTAACATTTTTATTTGTTTCTCAGCATCTATGAATCTCTCTCATTATAGACTATTTAACGACCTTCGCTCGTCATTTTATACATGTATAAAAATTATTGTACTTCGCTGCTTACAACAAACTATTTTACAAATTTACATACACAAAAACTAAATATTGAGTCGTGCATTTAAATTGTATGCTAAGGAAGGAATCGAATGTACACACGAACAAATATATAAAACGTAAATTAATCATAAGAATCAAACATAACATAAACGTAACATAATCATTAGCGCATCATACTGCAAGCTTCAGAAACATATGTGCTCGCATTGAGTATAAATAAGGTTTGTTCTCTTTTTAGAGCTAACAACTAATCAATATGCAAAGATATGTATTTAGGTATGTACGAGTGCATGTGTGTGTGTGTGTGAATAATTCTGCATTGCATCTGGTTTCAATCTCTGTTAACATGTAATTCTTGTTCCCTTTTGGTTTTGGTTACTTTTCTTGTTCAACTACTTGCGCGTGTAAATTAAAAAGCAGTTGAATTTGGCTAGATCAAAACGCTTACGCTATAAAGTAAGTTATAACAAATATATATATATATAATTATAGTATAGAATCGTCAGTTTAAAAAAAGTAACTAATCTCGACGCTGCGGTCAAGCATTCATTTATGAAGGTAGTTTGTCTTTTGGTGTTTTTTCATTTCTTCACATTACATTCATTAAAATTGTTTGCAAAAAATATTCGCAATTTTGCTGTACCCGGCTCAATTTCTAGTTATCATGAATTTGCATTTCCAGCTCGACATCCGAGAGATTTATTTCGCGCATCGAATTGATGTACATGTAGCGCGAAGTGTAGATATATAGCCAACGGAACCATTTCATTTGAGACCGATGTTCCATCATGGCGCCTCTGACCACTGATGCCTCTTTCCAGCTGAGTACACACCTGTAAGACAAGATTCATTAGAGTATCCCTCATTGCAAACCGTAACGCAATACATACCAATGCGTGGACATAAAGCATGTGCATAGAAAATCGAAGACGGACAAATATTTGCGTACCAAATTGATCGAATCTAGAGTATAAAACTTACAGGCTGATATTTGGCCCATATAAAAAATATATACATACGAATTTATTAAAAATTATCGCAACTATAATTAGAAAACGTAACGCTGACAAAAACAGCAACATCAACAAACGCAGCTACAATTAACATGACAATTAACATGTGCAATGCGGTCTGTAGTCTGTTTTGTTTCTATTGCTGGCGCTGCCAGCCAACCCGTGACTCACCCTTAGGCAATAAATTGGCTAAACACAAAGAAGCGGCCGCATAATAAACAGCACAATGATTGGGATGCGAGCTGACCCCATCGCGATCGAAGGTGAATATCGCTTTTATATCAAGACTCTCAACGGTATGCAATATAAAGCTGGCAACCGCATCCGGTCGCCATTCAACATTCGGATCATCTGGCAAATTGGTGGCATTCACCAATATAACATTCGATTCAGCAATGCCAAGACGTTTACATGCCCGAAATAGCTCCTCTCGACGCGACTGCGCCTTTTGCTCGTAGTTACCTATATTGAACATCGTTTATTAACTTTTATTACAAGTAAGGGATGTGACTGTTAATTGCTTACCATTCGATAGGCATAACACGTACACATGACAGCCATCACGCTGCGTCAGCGAGTAGATCAGCGGACCAAAGAACATGCATTCGTCATCCGGGTGTGCGATGACCAAAAGTACTCGGCCCATTAACGCAGCATTGGGCAGATGAACGCTACGTAATCGTAGACCTCTTTGTAGGGTGTTTCGCAACCCGTTCGCTGTGTTGTCTCCGGTACCATTGTGCTGTTGCACTTGATGCTCCTGCTGTTTCTTCTTTGCGCCTGTCACAGACAGCCATAGGGTCAACTTGTATAGACCTAGGCATACTAAAAAGTATACCGCACATGCAATCAGTATATGCTCCAGTGCTTCGGCCGATGTGGACTTGATGCGGCAATAGATTGCTTGAGGGGAGAGCTGTTCCAGGCGTACTTCAGCGAATGGGAGTGTAATAGTCTCGTATATTCGACTAGTGTTTATAATGTTGGCCAAGTATTCCCTTAGCCAGTTCAATTTCATTTCATTGCGTTTGCTGCTTTTGTGCTGATTTTCGTTTGGCAAAATTCTTCACCAAAAATGGACATAAATTTAACAAAAGTATTTTTATCGATTCAAATGACTGACGAATAGAATAATTTGATAATACTACACTAAATTATGAACACGGAAAATAATTCAACTTATTGTGTAATTTAATACTTTTAACGGCTTCGTAATCTACGCGGCAGCACTAAAAAATTGCATTTTATTTTTGCGCTGCGTGTTTTTTGACGGGGGCAACAACTAGGGATGTGCGTGTGAAGTGCCAGTACGCTGATATCGATATATTTCCAAGAGTTCGTTAAAATTGGACAGATTTGTGTCCTTTATCAATTAGTTTTTACGAGGATTTCCGCCCGCTGGTACAAATAAAAGTTCCCGATAACGCACTAGTACCATGACTGGGAAAAGTCGGTTATCGTTGATCCATTTCGCGATGAATTTTTAATAAAGGTCAGCAATTTTTGAGAGGAATATAGTAATTTGGCTTCGAGAAGAATTATCTGTATTTATTTGAATGGATGCAATTCGCAAAAAGTCTTTTTATGACAGAATCAAAAATACTACGATGGTCATTTTTTCAATCGATTCAAATTGCTCATACCATAGATTTTCCGATAGTTTACATATATAATACAAGCTCACGTTGCTGTTAAACGACTTTTCGTAATTGTGCCGCGAGTTCTTTTTCAGTTTCAATTTCTATTTGCATATATGTACCAAAATGGAATACAATTAAGATGAGTCCGCAAGTGGTATACACGTAAAGTAAAATCAGGCGATGAAACACAACTCCAGTTCAAGCCAACGGTAGACAAGAGGAAGATTTAACAACGGTGTAATCTCTGGTTAGTGGTGTAATCTTATTGTCATCCCCAGCTGACTTGTCGCAGCTGATCAATGTGTTTTCGATAGGCGATAGTCCGAAGATAAAAAGTTCACAACAATAAATGTATCGCTTCTCATGCACCTCTAGTGCCGAATTTATGAAGAGGCAGCAAAGTTTTTTTATTCAACAAAAATTAATAGTTAATAATTTGTACAATTGTTTCATAGTGTGTATTTTGTATACCTTAACCTGCTGTCAGAATAACCATTAGAGTGGGTTTTATTCTGCCCAATACAGTGGACACACAACGTACCGGGTTTAATTCAAGCGGCATTTGGAAGATAAAAAATCAAAGCAAGCGTGTTGCTTGAGGCCCGCTGTAATTAGGTTAAAGGTGGCAACGAGTGGCAGTAGCAGCAGAAGCATCAGCAACGTGTGGCGCGTGTGTCGTTGGTTAGAGTGAGCCACCTGCAAGTCAACCATGGCACACCAGCAGCAGGCCATGGATACGGCGCTGTTCGAACGTCGACTGCGACCGGTCTACGGTAAGTCTAATTAATGTATATACACTGTTAACATACATATACTATATATAGTTTACTTTATGTCAATTCATAGACAATCTTGAAGTGGGTAACAATCGCAAAGCTCTACAGGAGTCTGAAAAACTGCTACGCAAACATCCAAATTTACTTTGCGCACGTGCTCTCAAGGTAAACTCAATTGCGAAATAAAAAGATTTTCACTTGAAGTGATGCATAAATCCTTGATTTTTCTATATATGTATAGGGCTTATCGCTTTTACGTCTGGGACGCTACGAAGAGAGTCATAGCTGCCTGCAATCCGTAGCCGAAGAAAAGCCCGTGGACGATTCCACATTGCAGGTGCTCTCCTTCTGCTATCGTGAAATGGAACAACGTAAGATATAGAGGGTGATACAACAAAAAAGACAGATATAGAGACACATAGCTATAGAACGTTGGCGACAGTTTCATATTTATAAGTATATTTCTTGGCACGCGCACAAAGTCGGGCAATTAAAATTGCCTGCGCACTCGCTTTCATTTGCACAGAAATTAGCTCCTCCGTATAGGTACTGGCGGGGTAGTAAGCTAAACGGCGGGTAGAGAGTGCGACTGTAGCGCGTGCCAAAAAGTCAAACAGATTTTTTAGCATGTATATGTGCATTGAACGCATCAGTTGAGTAAAATAGTGCTATAAAAACATACAAGCGCACCATCCACCTGTCCGTTTGAAGAAACCTGTCAATCATTATCGGCTAAAAAAGTAGTTTTTCATTTTATTATGCTGATGGTATATTTACCAGGCTTTTCTATTCCATCAAGTCAGTTAATTAAAATACATTACCTTGATATTGTAGTGGACAAAATAGTTGAACTCTATCAGCACGCAGTCAAACTGAATCCAGGCAATGAGGAACTGTTGGCCCATTTATTTGTATCTCATGTGCGCGTTGAGGATTACAAGGCACAGCAGGCTGTTGCCCTTCAGCTATACAAGGCACAGCCAAAGAATGCCTATTACTTTTGGTCCGTGATCAGCGTGGTATTCCAAGGCATCCGTGGCCCCGAATCCAACATACCTGAGAAGCGTAACCTTTATCTGGCGTTAGCGCAGCGGATGGTTGACAAGCACATCAAGGAGGGCAAGCTGGAGACGGAGCAGGAGGCATTCCTCTATTTACACATATTAAAGTTGCAAAACAAGTACCAGGACGCCTGGGAGTTTCTTACCGGCGAACTGTGTGCTAAATTATATCCTGGTGCGCCCGTTAGCATGAAATTTGAGCTGCTCAAGAAGCTGGGTAATTGGCTGGAATTAAATAAGCTTCTGCAAGAGCTGCTCGATGCCGAGTAAGTGCTGATTGACATTTGATGTCTATTAATATATAATATATGAAATCTTCATTAGTCGTGATCGCTGGGATTACTATAAGGAGTATCTGCAAAGCTGTTTCGAGCTGCTGAAGCAGCAACCGGCGGAGCAGCAGGAGCCAGCATATTCGCTGAAAAGTTGTCATGACTTTCTATTGCACATAATAAAGTCGTCGACGCGCAAGACGCGTGGTCCTTATTTGGCGCGCCTAGAGCTGCATCAGCGCATGCGTGCCCATCAGCTGCCTGCAGAGGAGTTAATCGGTGACTTTGACGAGATGGTCATCGAGTATTTTCACCTATTTGGCGATAAATCTTGCTGCACCCACGATATAGCACTGTTTCTACCCTCAATTAGCATGGATCAACGACAATCTCTAGCCAGTAAACTGCTCACTGAAAGCGGCATTAGCTCAAGCTCCTTACCGCAGAACGTTAGTATATAATTAGATTTTTCTTATTCAATTTAATTCATTCATGTTTGCTTGCAGAAGGAACACATGCAGAAGCATATTTGTGCTCTGCAAGTTTCTCGCATGTGCGGCGCTCATATTGAGCTGTCCACAGATCACTTGATTGCCTTTTATACGGCACTTAAGCTGCACTATGAGCATGGGCACAGTACGTTTGGCAAGGAACTGCTGTCTACGGAAATGGGACCCTCGGATCCGTACGCACTTCTTGCTGCAAATGTAATGTACGATGTGTCAAAGCGAGAGAGTAAATCGGATTATTTATTTGAGGCGCTTTGTCTGCTGCAATATGTGCTACGTAACAGCACTAGCAACTTCCACGTGAAACTGCTCAGCTTAAAAATCTATCACATGTTTGGGTGTATGGTCGGTGCTCAAGAAATGTATGACTATTTGGACATCAAACAAATTCAGTTGGACTCCATGGGTTATGTGCACTGTAATCTTTTGCCTCTTTCCGGTCGCTTTTCGGGCGTTCGAAATTGCTACGATTCCACATTGAAGTTCTTCACAAATAGCTATAAGGAGCGTTTGGAATATATTTCGTTAACTTATCGCTTCTGTACATTCTCGAAGATGGAAGAATTTATGAACTTTAAGGAACGCCTGACAAATAGTTTAATGTATGTATCCTGTTCGGTGGAGGCGCAACTGTGCGATATAGTTTGCTTTTATGGAAGCATTCAACAAAATCTGTCAGCCTATGTAGCAATGAGCATAGAACCCGCCGACGATCGTATTTCGTGGAATGAGTTAAGCGATAATCGAGACCTTCAGGCTATTATTCGCTGGGATCCCTTGCATATAGATGATACAGAAGCTGAACGAAAGGAATCATATGAGCAGGAGATTGAGGTGCTGCAAATTCGGTCATTACTTCTTCGCTTATTTGCCTCATTCATTGACCTTTATCATGCACCACAAAGCGCAAAGCTGGTCATGTCAAATGATAAGCCGAGAACTCCAACGTCGGGCGATGACATAGCTACAGTGGAGCTACTGCGTACGTCATGGACAGGCCTGTTCCAGCGTCTTCGGCTGATGAACTACAAGCCGCTATCGCAAAATTTTCTAGTCAATTTGCTGCCAACGCGTCTTCATTTACTGCTCAAGCTGCCTTATGAGAGTTTCTTCGATGACTTAGCGCAACTGGTGCTAGATTTGTACAGCGGCGCATCGCAACTGGCACTGCAGTGCAAAAAGGTTAGCGAGAATGTTGTTTCTGTCATGGAGCTGTGCGTGCAGACAATCACGGAGAGCAATGAGTGGAACGGCATGGATGGCCTATGGAAGCGTCGCGAGCATCAGCAAAAGGTGGCGGCCAGCTTGGAGGTAGGCACATTCGTTAATTTATTTTCAAATAGCTTGACCAATCTAAACTTGCAGATTCTTTCACTTTATGCCTTCCTATTATCGGTGCTGAATGACAAGCTGCAATGCAGTGCAAAGACAAAAGCAAAAAAAAAAACATCGGGTGATAACAAAACACAGGAGCCGATTAGTGAAAAAGAGCGTAGTCAAATGCTCCAAGAGCTGATGCGTCAATTGAAGCATAAATTGGAGGCCTGTGATGCAGCCATACGTAAGTAGACGAATGCATCATTGCAACATAACATATCGAACTGAAAACCAATTTCCTGCAGGCATATGGAAACCGCCTACTCTTCCGCGTGAACTTAGCTCATTCATGGCCGATATGTCACTGAAACCGGAAGTGGAGGCCACGTTAATTGGAGATGTTTCCGCCACATTTAAAGAGTCCCATGAACTTATGATCACCGAGTTGCGCAATCTGTTAAAAGACAAAATACGCATGATAGGCAAATAGGTTTCACAAAGAACTGACTTTGCTGTGCAAAGTCTTCGTTTATCTTCCCAACTGCTATAAATCATCCGATTCCCAACCCAGTTTGTTATTTAATATTTTAAAGAAGGCAATTTATATATGCCCCGTTCGCTAATCCTAACTCCACTCTGTCAGCTACTTACAATCACCAATCAAATTAGATTCTTGTGCACATTTTTGAATTACATATTTTCGGCATTTTTGTACAACAGGTAAGACGTTCTAATCTTGTAACGTTCTTGGTTGACAAAGAGACCAGAGAGCGTTACATAGGTTGAAATAAATGAAGATTAAATCATATAAATGTACATCATTTAAATACGACTAACAAACTTATTCCGATGTTCCAAATAGGAGGGCACTTATTTAGTATAGTCTAATATATTCACAACCAATGAGTCGCAATATAGACTACTCATACTAATTATTTCAATTAATAGTTGAATGAGAAATATTTTGGGGCTTTTCATCTTCGCTTTCTAAGACTATCCAGCTTTTCTAGTTTTTTTTTTTTTTTTTTTTTTTTTTTTTTTTTTTTTTAATTGCAGACTTTTAACACCTCTCAGCCATTTTCTGCAGCTACATTGGTGATGGCTTTGAGTGTTTGTAAATAGGCCGCGGCACGGGGATCGTTGATATGCTGTTGTGTCTGTAAGTGGGCGACCAGATTGTGATTGCGTGCAAAGCTTTTGTTACATAGTCTGCACAGATGTGGCTTCTCGCCGGTATGCGTTTTGTAGTGCACTTTGAGCACATTGGCATATGTGAAAGATTTTCCACACAAGTCGCAAGAATAGGGTCGTTCATTTCGATGGGTGCTAGAAGCAAAGTATATCTTTGTATGACATAAATATATCCAGCATTGTCACCTACCGTTCATGCTTGACCAAAGACGTACGATCCGTGAAGCTTCGCTGACAGTATTCGCAGCTATAAGGTCGAGCGCCTGTGTGCTGGCGTATATGGCGCATTAGCTGGTAGTTTACGTGAAAAGACTTTTTGCAGACTCTAACCAGAAATAAAGAAGGCTTTTAATAAAGCATTTGCCTAAAAGGTTGCATTTAGGTCAACTCACTCGCATTCATATGGGCGATCATTGTTGTGTCGTCGCATATGCGTGTCCAGCGTACTCTTACGTGGATAGCTATTACCACAAACGTCACACACATGTGATTTGGATGTCGAAACATGCGTGGTTACTACTTCTTCAGTGGGCACTAATATGGTACTTGTTTCATCTTGAGCAGCAGGAGGTTCTTCAATTATTTCATCATTGCACCAAATACCTTCCTCCAGTACCTCCACTTCGACGTCCTCGTATGTTTGGGTGGATGGTGTTTCTATAACCTGGTGCACTGCGTCCTCCTCTCTCACGTCTTTGCAAATGTATTCACGCAGGAAAATATCTGAGTGGCGGCAAATCTGTCGAAATTTGTGTGCCAACGTTAAAAATGCGCGACATTTCAGGCAGATGCGAGATGGTAGCTCAGAAGTGCGTACTATCTAAAAATGAAATTCGAACTCAATAAATCTTTGCTTTTGTAGTTGTATCAAAGGGAAAGACTACTTTAATGCCACTGCAATTTTCAATTTTCTCGCAAATAGATAGTCCGCGTTGTTCCTCGTCTCGCTCGTAAATGGAAACCATATGTGTATCACTATCCTGTAAGCAAACTCGACATACGGCTCCAATGTCCATTAACAATTCATTTGCTGCCATAATATGATATTAATATGATTTGACTGTATGGTATTATTGTTTTGAAATATATCAAATGTATTTGTTGTATCATAACATAAAATTATCGTCATCGGTAGCTAGACATCGAGATATGCGCGAATAATACTCGATACTCTGGTTAGTGATAATACCAATTGGAGATAGTGTGATTATAATAATTATGTTGTTTATCTCTAAACTCTTATATTCTTTAGGCGAACGTTTTAATATTTTTGTTAAGTGGCAGAAACTATGATGAACTGAAATTTATTTTTATACCGTTGTCTTTGAGTCCGTTGCAAAATCATCGCTTTAAAATATATTATGAACGTCGATATCATAAAGGTATTTATCGATATACTGCTATTAATGCAACAACTCTCATTGACCACAACATTTCAGTTGAACAACATGGACAACACGGAGCCGATTTGCAGGATTTGTTTGCTACATCCCAAAGCTGAGACGCTTATGGCCACGGAATCGAATTTTGTTGTACAAATTAAACAATGCACAGGCGTGCTGGTGAGCAGTGAAATTCAACTATAGCTACAGAGGCAATTGCAATAGGTGGGTCTCTTTTTGCAGCTAACACAAGATGATCGCATGCCAAATAAAATATGCACAAGCTGTGCCCTGCTACTCCGAGCAGCTTTGAAGCTGCGTAGCATGTGCCAGCAGGCAGAGGAGCAACTGCAAAAGCTGAAGCACGAACAGGAACAACAGCAGTTTCAGCCGGACAGTGGGAACGAAACGCCATCGGATTTTATCGATTCATACGAGGTGACACTGGAAACAGCCAGTATTGCAGGCAGCCAGGACAGTACAGAAGTTATCACAATAAAGCCTGCAACACCAGCACGGGCAAATATAAAAGCGCAGCCATACAGGCCAATCCGCCGTAATCGCACAATCGCCGGGATGCCACCTACATGTTATCCAGAGGCGTCCAAACCTCTGGGTGTCACATATGTGTGTAATATCTGCAACAATGTATACACAGAGAAAGTGAAGTTAACAACACATTTAAAACTACACAGTGTGCACAAACCACATGAGTGCGAGTAAGCAACAAAGCTTTAATGCTCAAATTGAAACTTTTAATTGCAATTTAATATTGTAGAATCTGCCACAAGCGTTTCCGTCAGACGCCACAGCTGGCCCGGCACATGAACTCTCATACGGGTTTACGTCCATATAAATGTGATTACTGCGACGCTTCGTTTGCAGATCCTTCCACACGAATTAAGCACCAACGGTGAGGGGCAACGCTTTATATCACTTTATGTACTTTCTATAATTATTTTTATTTAGCATCCACACTAATGAACGACCGTATAGGTGCAAATACTGCCCAAAGTCCTTTGCCTACTCCAATGTGTTGAATGTGCATCTCAAAACTCATACGGGAGAGCGACCTTTTAGCTGCCAATACTGTGCTCGACGATTTTCCCAGGCACACCATAAGAACACACATGAACGTTCGCACAGAGCGAACAAAGAACTGGATATTGCAGTGATAACAATGGAAGAGGAGTAATTTCCATTGGGGCTAGAGTTTAAGCAAGCACTTTTTAGTACAACAATAAATATATAAATTATAATACAATCTCTCTCTCTCTCAAGGATAACTAATTGGAATTTCCAAATCCAAATTGAAAATATCATAAAAAACGTTTTTATAATTGATGTTACAATAATAATTTGGCTTTGTTTTCGTTTTGGGACCTATTATCCCTGCTCCATATAAGGAGCACAAGTAAAACAATTAGCACACAACTTATGAAATAATATTAATGAAATATAAGTTTACAATTATGATTTGTACAAGGCCTAAACCGATGGCAATATGCCAATCACCATCTCGGACACATTGTCTTTCATGCGTTCCTGAGCTTCCAGGTCCAACTCAACAGGTTTCCAGGGTCCGCGTTTCTCGTGCGTTACACGATGCAATCGCATTTTGTAGGCTTTGACAAATCCTTTGCCACACAAATCACAACTGCAAAAACCAAAAAAATGATTAGTTACAATTATATTTGGGTTGCTCAACTAAAACTTACACGTGCGGCTTTTCTCCCGTATGTATCATCTTATGAAATTTCAAATTGTCCGAATAAGTAAATGTTTTAAGGCAGACATCGCATTCATATGGGCGCTCCTTTGTATGTATGCTGTGGGTGTATGCAGATATACTAATTTTATTATTTTTAAAATATTTACCGTAGTACTTACCGATGATGTTTTGTCTTGGTGGAACGATCAGCGAAGGCCGCTGGGCAGAAATTGCACTTGTAAGGTCGATTACCTGTATGTGTGTTCATATGCCGCACCAGTTGCTGGTTTTGGACAAATCCACGACCACAGATCCTGCACAGTAAATGAAGGATTATTAAATACGTTCTTCGCCCTTATAGCATGGACCAAACCTACTCGCACTCGTGCGGCTTGACTCCGCTGTGGAATTTCATGTGTTCAGTGAGACGCGCCTGTGAAGGATAAATGTTTCCACAAACATCGCAAATATAATTGGAATGTTTGTCGCGCGGTTTGCGTCCCATTTTCTTCTCCTCGTGCTCAGCGGCTAAAGAGCCTGCTGAAGTCTTTGGTCGCAGCTGCACTTTGCGCGGCTGTCGCACACGATTTAGCAGGCGTGGTTCCGCCTTAGTATCGGGCATGTAATGTTCATCGTCGGAGCTTAAGATATCATTCTTCATGGGATCATCGGGCACGTCGGTCCACACAATGCGCTGAGTGGCTATTTTTGTTTGCATTGAAGTGCTACTTGGGGGCAGTGATTCGGTTGCCAGGACTTCCAGTTCCTCATAGTCTGCAAAGTTTTCAACCTCGGTTTCCGTTTCAATTTCTGCCTCCGCTACCTCAAT
The DNA here is from genome assembly GCF_001654015.2 of Drosophila navojoa. The sequence goes on from NW_022045910.1 coordinate 462,872, forward strand.
AACAGTTGCGTCATCGTATACAACGGTATTCTGTTCTTCCTCAGTGTTGGTGGCATCATAAACAATGGCATCCTCATCCCCGTCTCCCTCAGCGTCGTCCCCTGAAACTACATAATTTATGAATTCACCGCTCGTTTCTTCAACTTCGCCTTCGATTTTGATTTGTGTCTGCTCCTCCCAAGCATTCGCTATGGCCTCATCTTCTTCCTCGTAATCATTGCTTCCACCGGTATCCAATTCCGTGGAAAGCATATCCGCGATGTGTTGATGCGACCTCTGACAAGTCAGACGGAATTTGTAAGCGATCCGCAGTACTCGTACACATTTGCTGCACATCTTGTCTGGAAAGTTGTCATCGATGCTAACCTGTAATGCAATACAAGTTGGGTTTATAAGAGTGCTGGAGCTATTACTTAATTTGTATTGTACGTACAGGGATTCCAGCACAGATGTGGAGCATTTGATCAAGGCGGGTACTGGCATTTTGACTGAATATGTCCAGCAATAGATCTTCGCCGTCGTTGGGATTGCTTAGGCACACCCGACATACAATCCATTTTTCATTTAATTCAGTTTTCATAACTTTTGTATTTTATTGTTGCAAAACATACAAATTATAAATACATATATCTTATATTTTGGCCAAATTATAATAATAATGCAAGCGTCCCTTGTTATGCTTGTCATTCACTTGCGGACGCGTACATGGCCCAATAGTATTTAGTATTTTAAATTTGAGTATATACTATTTTAAGCAATTGAATTCAGCTATTTATGCTTAATGATAGTATTAAAATATCAGTTAAAAATAAATAAAATATATATATTTATATATTTTTTATAACATAAATATTATATAAAATGTGTATGCATTTACTCAATGTAACTACAGAAAAATACCACATGCATGATGCCACGGTCACCTTAATAGATGCCATTCACACAACAACGGCAACAGCTTGGATTTTTGCCTTTAATATATTTTTAACATTTTTTTGGCGTCGTCTAGAAGAAATTGGATAATTTGTGCATTCCTTGAGGTAGTACAATTTTAAATGATGCCAACAACAACGACTGCAACAACACAGAAGTGGATAGTATGCCGAGTGTGCTTGCAGCAACCAAAAGAAGCGATGGGCAGCATTTTCAATGACGACGCATCGAAAGATTTGACGAACATGATACTAGAATGCGGCGGCGTACCCGTAAGATTGAATTAAAAACAAAACATTAGACAAATAATTGAAATGAGTGGAATTTTGAAAATGATTTGTACTGCTTTCAGATAAAGAAATTCGATCACTATCCGGACAAGATATGCGAAAAATGTTTAAAGAATTTACACATTGCATACAAGTTTCGTCGAGTTTGCCAGCGCTCATACAAACATCTAAGGCAATTCATAGCCCCTGTTGTAGTGGAACAGTCGGTCGAAGAAGATGATAATGGGCTCAGTGCTAGCCATGAGCCCTCGGGTATAGAGTTGAATGAGGGACAGGTGCTGGCAGGCAATGAAGAGACCAACGATGAACACGTGGAGGTCAAGGAAAGGCTGGTTCATGTAAAAAGCGAACAGGTGGAGGAGGATGGCATTATAGAGGAGCTGTATGATGTATATGAGGCATACGACGGTGATTTAGTCACCGAACAACCGGCCTACGAGGAAGGTAATGCTGAAGAAGGTGATGAGGATATTGGCACACAGTCTATATCTGGTCTGTCGGCCGATATAGAGTATCTTGAGCAGCTGGATCAGGATCAGGATCAGTTAACAGAAAGCGCACACGAGGATGAAATAGAGGTTCAAAATTCGTCTGACGAGGAATTTCTGCCAGTAAAATCGCGTACGATGTCGACACGCTCCGGTATCAAACGACGTGCAAACCAGCGAAAAGCCGCCACAAGCAAAACGGCTTTAGGGAATATAAAACGTGAGAAATGTAGCGTGACCACAACCAACATCATATTGAATCCCGACGAGAGCATAACCTTTGGGGAAACAATTGTGCGCAAGACAGCAGGCATTAAGACCAAAGGGGGACACAAGATTCTCGTGGGCGATAAGAAGGAATTTAAATACATATGCGATATTTGTGGAAATATGTATCCATCGCAGAGTCGCCTCACCGAGCACATCAAGGTGCATTCTGGCGTTAAGCCACACGAATGCGAGTGAGTATTACGAAAACTGCCTTTCAGTTTGATACATCAATTGAGATATAAATTTCCTTTTAGAATCTGCGGTCATTGCTTTGCACAGGCTCAGCAGCTAGCACGACACATGAACACGCACACAGGCAATCGGCCCTACAAGTGCACCTATTGCCCGGCCGCCTTTGCGGATCTCTCTACACGTAACAAGCATCATCGGTAAGTATTGTTTTACGCAAACACACACCTATACATATATGAAAATATATACATTTCAATTTGATTAGCATACACACAAACGAGCGTCCATATGAGTGTGATGTGTGCCACAAGACATTCACTTACACGAATACGCTGAAATTCCATAAGATGATTCACACGGGCGAAAAGCCGCATGTGTAAGTTGAATCATTCACATACCACACATTTATTCTAATGTATTTTGTGTTCCTTGACAGCTGCGAGATTTGTGGCAAAGGCTTTCCCCAGGCTTATAAATTGCGCAATCATAGAATAACGCACGACCGAAGGGGTGGCGGCGTCAATGCCAATGTGGATGAACTGTATCCCATATATACGGGGGCCAAGACTGGCTTGGAGCTGTAAACGCTAACTAACACATATTAATCATATAGATATATGTATATAGGTATGTGTATAAAATTATAACAAATTGTTATATATAAATGCATATATATATATATGAATTACAATACGTAATTGATTATACAACTTTAAACTGTAACAAGTACTTGGAAATAATTTACGAACGCTGCTTAATTGTGAAGATTGCGTCTAGCCTAAGATTTAGTCTAATTATGCGGAAATAAATTAAGTATTGCTGCACAGATTGTCTTCGCATCGGTCTCATCAGGGTAGAGCTGTAGCACAGCATGCACCTGATGTTGCGGGAATAGGCTGTTCAAGTGATAGCGTAGCATATTGCGCTGCTCCTCACGTTTTGTGTGGTGCAACTCTTCGTTGATGCGTGAATCGGAGGCTGACAAATGGGCTAGATTGTGGGCAGGAATGGATAGCTTGGTGGCCTGATGTTGATCCGTCAGCGGCTCGGACGGTGTACGAGTCAGATACTGATGTTGATAATTGCCATTGATATTATTATTGCCTAACTGTTGTTGCTGATGTGGCGCGCTGTATGTGGGAACTAGCAATCGAAAGGAAGGGGACGGCGCCTGCCTTTGCAGCTTCTTGTGGCGGTTCTGAAGCTGCGCCGGCTCTACGTCGCAGCTATTACTGCCCAGCTCCAGCTGGTTGAAAGAATGACAGAGCTGTTGCTGCTGCTGCTGCTGTGAGATTTTGTCAACTGTATTCGATTTGGTGCGGGCCAGCGCCGCCATCTTTGCAGTATTGCTGCTACTGCCACTGGTAGACAGTAGCTGCTGTCCACCGTTGCTGTGTAGTGGAGCACTGTGCGAGACCTGGAGCGGCAGACGCTGAACCTGCGTCGTATGACGAAATTTGCACTTCTGTCCGTATGTACATTTCTTACCGTATGGACACAATTGTTGCTGTGCGTCCGCTATTTTCTGCTGACTCGGTGAGCGCAAGAACATATCCAAACTAGGCCCGGACCGACCCAGTGGATCATCGGGCGGCATAAAGATGTCGTCCACAAAAGAGTACATCAATAACCGTTCCTGGATAACACGCCGGAACTCGTTGCTCTCCAGCAACAGATCTCGATAGTTATCGTTTGATACCACAATACCGTCTGTTTCTACTGCCAGCTTGAGTATGAAACGATCATCGTAGCAGGAAACACGTTTGCCATCCAAATGCCGCGATGGTGTAAACACCAACACTCTTTCCTGTTCCAGCTCATAGAGCAGCTCCTGATCAGTTATATTGTTGTTGGCCAGCTCCTTGCGCCAGTTAGGCACAAATGCTGTGATATGACGATGGCCACGCTGCCTGAACCAGTCCACACAGATGCGTATGCCACGACAGCTGAAGATGGTGTGATTACCATGTGACAGGGCCACATTGCTACCATCGATGACAATATGCCGTAGCGATCCACTACTGCTACTGCTGCTGCTGCTCACGGGGGGTGACACATGACTGTTGTTATTGCTGTTGCTGCTGCTGTTGGTGACTATTGGACGCGGCGCATCTGCTGTTAGTTTAATAAGTTCTGCCAGCAGCTCGTTTTGTTTAGCCTCTGAACCAAGACGCGTTAACGCCGTGTGTATCGACTGCTCGCTATAGCCTAATTTTTGTGCAAATTCCAGATTCTTACGTTCCGCGTTGCTCAAGTCATCGTCGTCGCTGCTTTCCTGTTGCTGCTGCTGCGACGTCTTTGGCTTTCTCGCATACTTGTTGGCGCTTTGTTGTTGTTGTTGCTGCTGCTGCTGCTGTTGTTGTTGTTGGTGTTGGTACTGGTGTTTTTGTTGCTCAGGCACTTCACAATCCATTTTAATGCGCATTTAGTTGTCAAGCCTCTATTAACCACTGCACCTGCGTATGTTGTTTGCTTGTTGAGTGCCTTCTTAGTTTTTTAAACAATTTTTGGCGACTTTTGCAACAAGTTCCGTCTTTTTACATTTTGTTGTTGTTGCCAAACAGATATGCTGTTAACATAACAGCGGCACAACATTAACATACTCTTTACTGTTAGTTTCAGGGAAATATGAGTTCCAATAATCGTTAATCAGTCTTCAATTAAATAAACAACTTCTTAAACTAAGCTTACCGTATTAATTATAAGATGCTTACCAGTTTACATATAAATCAAATGAGACAAAAACTGATATCCAGATCTAGCAGCACTTATTGGTTTCATTCTGCACTCTAATTGAATGTTATAAATAATCGATATCAAGACTACACATATTAATTCGTTGTTCAACACATCTGCGCGCCACTTTCAAGTTCAAGTTGTTTATTGCTATGAATAAAAGTCGCAGAAACATTAACCATGCATAAACAGATCTTTATTGTGTTGTACATTATAATATCGCATATATAAATTAAATTTAACAAATTCGCTACAATTCATATATATATATAAGTATATATAACATTTAGGAGTAGTTGTTTTTAACATTTATAGATCTCACTTTTCAAAATAAAGTACACGTTTTTCTCAGTGTTTGTTGTATGGTTTGGTCCCTCTTTTCATGAAAAAAGAGTGCGCTGCATTCTAATTAAACTACTCGTACAGTAAATATATATATATATATATTAGTAATGGTCACATTAATTCGGGTATATAGTATGTATGTAGGTATATAGATTTTTGTTCAATAGATTAAATGCATAGAAAACACACGTATTTCAACGACAGTAAAGTAATTCGGTAATTTTAATACTTTTATATTTTGGTGGCAATTAGTGTGACAGCAGCACTAAAAAAGCTATCAAATTGGACGCAAAGTTTACTACTTGTGTCTAAGAACGTCTATAGAGCTGCAAAACCATGTGCGTCTGTGTGTGTATATATATGTGCAAGTATGGGTCTATTCGTGTGTGACTAGGTGATTGTGCGTGGTGCATTTCAAATTGCACAAGTCATTCGTTTTGGACGCAGCTTTACTAAAATTTCATTCGGATAAGATTATTATGAATGCATTCCCCTGACACGACATTTCCTGACACGCTATATCCTATTATTTCTGCTTTCGCGTGCTCAACCAATCTGTTTCCGCTTCTTATGGCTAACATAAAATTTTTGTTGCTTATGTATTTGTATGTGTGTGTATATGAGCTTTATGCAGGATTTTCTTCTTTAGCGGGTAATTAGTGAAGTTTTTCGCGTTGACTTTTACACCATATTAAAGGGCGTTACAATTTGTCTCATGCTCCACTCATTTAGGTCGCGTTATTTAAGTGCCCCTCTGAGCAAGTTTATGATGCTTAAAAGTCGCATTTCGAAATAGCTGGCTTTTAATGCTCCACTATCAAACTAACAAAGTTGGCGCAGTTACAAGAGTTACAACAAAAGAGCTGTAAGCTTCAATGGTTTTTTGGAGTGAATGAATTTGAATTTTGTCCGACATCGTTGGGCTACTTAAACTAACAATTATTTAAGAGTATATGCATTTAATTCTAATTAGACGAAGGCAAAATTATATTATTTTGATAAAAGACAAACCATAATGTTTGTTGCTGTATACTCTAACGCGTGGTAATTTAAATATCAACAGCTTATCGTTGGCTAAGGATATAAAACAGGAAGAATGGAATTATAAACACAGGGAGTCTCATAATTCAATTTGTCTATGAAATATTTCTATCTCCATTTGCTACGATATCTGACGTTTGAAATTAACCTGCTTATTAGCACACACATGTGGCAAATTTTTGGTATGTCCTAATGGACTACGTCAATGGCTACGAGAAAGAATTGATGTGTTCCCATTAGGTTACGGCAATTTGTTAGGCTCGATATTATTTGGTTAAGCAAACGTTGCCATTAATCAGGTGTTTAATTTTTAAGGGCATGCGACAGGATAACGCCCGTTGCCAGGCGCGTTTGTTTGAGACTTTGTTATGTTTTTTTCCTGGTAACAGCTTCTTCTTTATGTTTCGTGCTCTTAGGCACACAAGCCTGTTTATGGGGCCTAAAAATAAAGATAGATTGCATGCATGCCAGCTAAGCTGATTAACATTTAGTCCCTACATGGAAGCGAGTGTGTTTGTGTGTATGTCTGTGTGTGCGTGTGGGTGGGAAAGTTGGACAGCGTGTAGGTGTTTTGGCGTTAGCTGTTAAAGCCGACATTTATATTCAATAGGTCGGAACCTCAGCTGATGTTCATTGTGGTCAAAAAACAACCTTTTATGTGCACCATTCCCACTAATTTAATTTCAAGTTGATTTGGCCATTGAAGCTATCCGCGTTAGCATCCCATTCTCTCTACTCCTAATTTCGGTTCCCGTTTTATTTTCAGACAATTGTTATGCGACGTTTCTTTTCATTGTTTCCTGGCGCTTTGTTCGTGTGCCTTGCATCCAGTTTCCGTTACTGTTTTTATTATTATAGCCTCGAGCCACCGAAAAAGGGCAAGGAAAAACGAGAAAATAAGAAAACTCACTTCACTCAGTTCATTTTTACTTTTTTTTTGTTTGTTTGTTGGCTTATTCTCTGTCCTTCTATTTGTCTGCCTGTTTGTCTGTCTGTCTGATTTCCTTTGACTGGGTAACTGCTCCCCCGGATTCAATAGTTGAAATTGGCATCTGCATCAGCTACATATATATACATATATCGAGAGCGGGTGTTACCTTCACAAAAATAAAAAATAAATAAAGGGATTGCTGCATTTCCATTTTAGTATTACTTTAAATTAAACCGAATTGCGCTGCGTTTAATTAAAATAAAAAGTAGATACGCTGCACTTCAAACTCTATCGACTGCTCTCGTTTTAAGTTCCACGAACAGGTTGTGTAGTGTAGATATATGTGTATATTGGTAGGTAATCGTATATAAAGCTCAATTAAGTACTTTATAGTATGTATATAGATATAAATATATTTTATATGTGCATATTTAGCAACGAATTAAGTTGCATCGTTAATTCTAATTTCATTTTTACCATGCAGCAAATGGAAACCTGAACTGAAATTTATTTCTTTTGGACCTTAACTTTACAAAACTATTTAGAGAGATAGAGGCAGAACTAGGTATGAATTCTAAAAGAGCTCGGTTTCCATCTCTTGCATGTGCGGATACTTGACCGATTCGAAAATTTGTTAAGATTGAAAATTTTTGCGTTTATAAATATTTATAGTTTGCAAAATTCAATATTTTTATAAAATGAAAATTTAAGAAAATAAATAAACACACACTAATATTTTAAAATAATTTAAAATGTATGAAATCAAAAAATTAATAACAATAATAAAATATATAATAAATATTTTAATCAAAGCTAAGTAAATTAGTAAAAATATGTATAATAAATGTTTCATTTCATATTTTTAACGTAAGCATTTGTATAACACTTTTGTACCACTGTGCACACTTCATACATTTTAGCCAAATTTGAAATCGAAGAAAATCGAATGAATACCCCAAATGCTACACACAGTAGACATGCATACACTAATCTTAACAGTACGTGAGTGTGCGTAAGTGTGTCTATTTGTGTATGTGTGGGTGTGTGTTCTTTAATTCTGCCGGCTGCTCGCCTTCGCCTTCGGCTCTGTCGTACGCGTTTACCAACTTAAGCGTCAACGTCAACATTGTTGCAGTTGCAGCAGTAACAGCAGTCGCAGCGGTTGCTGCCACGGCTGTCCTGTTGACATTTGACCTTGCCATTTACCCCTTTGTGTGTCGTTCCCTCTTGTTTCATTTTCAGCTTTAGTTTTATATGTTTTTGGTTTGTTTTGTGATGTGTGCACCCGTTAGGCGTTGATAAAATATTCACGCTTCTTGTGGCATTTCTCATACGCAATGTAGCACAGGGCAATCGTGATCAGAACGATTATCGTAATGCCCATTATAATGCTGACCAGTATGATTTCGTCGTTGATGCTCTTGTACGAGTGACCTGCATAGATTCAAGATAAGCAAAGAAGATAAAGAGATTAACATTTCGTGATGGCTTTGACAAATTGGTCAACATTTGTTGTTGTTATTGTTGTTGGTGTTTTTATTGTACTCGTTGTTTTTACAAGCTGTGTGTCTGTGTGTTTCGCGGAGCAGGAGAGCTTTAGGGCTTTTATGTCAATAAACATTTCGGCTTGTTAGGTCTCATGCATATTCAACATCAGCTACATCAAACAGAAACCAACAATATGTATATATATATATATATTTATGTATGTATTTGCGCATATCCTGACAAATGCATTCTTATAAATAATGGCCAAGCATAAATGTAGGTACGCATGTTTCAGATAAATAACAGAGATAAATAAAACAAAACAATAAAATATTAAATTAAATTTGGATTCGCAATTTCGCTTTTATTGCAGGAGATGTATCAAAGTTTTATGATTTGTGCATGGATTATTAATGTCTTTATCAACAGCAGAAATGTCAGAAAAAAAAAAATAAAATTAAAAAACCTCATGAAAATGTACATAATTTTATAAATTATTTATGGAATTATTACTCTGTCAACAAATTTACATATTTGATTAAATGAGTTTACCTCTGAATTTATTTGTTGGAAGATATATAATATATGTGTGCACAGATTCCACATATTATATATCTTGGTATTTGTATGTAATAAAAAATAAGGTAAAATGTTTTATTGTTATTTTTTTAACAAAAAATGATTTGTTTTCGGTTTTTATATACTTGAGACAATTAAATCGAATAAATTAAATTTTATAAGATAAAAAAAAAAATAAAATAAATAAAAAACATAAAAAGAGGCGCAATTATCTTTTAAATTTAATTTTATAACTTTCCAGGTTTTATAACGTTTCTCAAACTGAATTTATTTTCAATTCAAATATTCAAGCAAAAGTTTTGACAACTTTTGATGGAATTCGCTTAGCTTATATTCAATGTTATTAGCTGAATAAACATCATGCAATATAAACATATATGCGTCGATATTTTCTATGGCATCGTCTATTTGGCAAATGGCGGCCTTTTTTGTGCGCTCCATTTAACCAAGATGTTTGCTCTCTGCGTAATTTAACACATAATCGATGAAGCTTGAACCGCCATCGTCTCGTATCCCTCTCTACCCACTTGCAACAGAATATTGGGGCAAATTAAAATCTTGATTGTTGTTGGCCAAGCAACCGTTGCGTCGCGTTGGATCTGTTAATTAGGTGCCTTAAATTACTTCAGTTAGTTGAACTCAAGCCGGCTTTTAACGATCTGATGACTATATGGCCTAATAAATTAAAGTCAAGTGGCATGGCTAATGGGCCAGTGTCCTTTAACCAAGTCCAAGGCATTTTTCTTACAGCCCCTAGATGTAGGCAATGCTTTATCTCTCTCTGGTATGCCGCTCTTCTGCTAGATTATGAATTAATTATATTGTATATGAATTCAAAGAAACAAGAGGGTAGACTGTTGCAAACTAGAGCCATAGATATAGGTAGAGCTATAGCTAAAAATATATAGCATAAATGAATGCATAATGAACGTCTGGAAAAGTCTTGTCTAAATTACAATTCAGAAATTGCGTAAAGTTTGACTTAAAATGTTTCTTTCAAAGGCAAGTCAACTGAAACATAATTAAAACAAATATGAATTTTAAATTAAGATGAATGTGCTCAGATGAAACGTATTTCAGGAGCACATATTTATATATATGTACATATATATAACGAAATCGACAGGTCTGTTCACACTTGGTTTAGCTTATAGTTTATTGAAGCTAATTTATGGTGTGGTAAAAAAAAAAAACAACAACAACAACCAAAAGTATTCCAAAAATTTTACCCAACCGACATGCAAATGCCTACCAACAAGGATATGTCGAAAAATTCCCAGAACGTCCAGCGAAAAAAAGAAAAACTTTTAGCTGTCAAATTGTAAAATTGTGAAATAGACAAGATAAAAAGAAATGAAAATACCGAGTGCCGTAAGCAAACCTTGAAAAAAGAACAAAATTGACAACTAAATGAGAACTGGCATACAAATACCCCAAGCGAGCAAAGCATAAATTATTGAGATTGGCGAGTGAACGGGAAAAGTGAGGAGTGAGACTAAGGCAACGAGTCGGCTCCAAATTCTGGCTCATTCCATTGGGGTACGTGGCACACATTTTCGTATTAAGTTTCACTTATTGTTTGCTGCCAATAAAGTTATTTGTATTAATATTATTGTTATTATTATTGTTATTATTATTATTATTATGAATGCTTCTGATATTTATTTCTTGGTGGGAGCGAACAGATGAAACAGAAGCTGTCTCTGGGGGGACTTTATGGCCAGCATTAAAGAATTTGCAGAAACACTCTGCGTGATTTGTTCTGATTGAAGCTTTATGCCAACAAGCAGACACACATAAAAATGTATGTATACAGATCCACATGCTGTGCAGATGGAGACTCAACCTGGATTACATTGCTGCCACTTCAACATTCCATAGCACAACCACAGCCCCACAAATATCTCGACTTTCGCTTTAATGTCTGTTTTGAGCTTTAATTTCAATTTACCTTTTGTTCATTTCGAGTTGGGAGTGTGAAAGGAAATTGTCAATTATTTAACATCAAAGCGGCGCTGCAAGTGACATCAGCTCGCGGGGTACCAATCGTTGGCCCTAATTAGCATATGGGATGGAATATCATTATGTGGGTCAGCTTGCTGATTCGACCAGCTATCAGAGCCATCTCGGTTTGTTGCCTTCGTTGCCTGAACTTAAAGTTGGCTTTGTCGATAGCTTCAAACCAACTATGTTTTTGTTATTCTTTTCATCAAATATTAGTGAAATCAATTTCGGAAAGAAAATATTGAAAATAGCAAAACAAAATTGTAATGGCTGAGTATGTATTAGCGTACAATGAAAAGTTTGCAATTATTTGAAATGCATTTGCTTCACACACAGCGAAAATAAAATCTCAGCCAGTCAGAGTGTTAAATCATGTTGCAGATTCCATTGGAGGGGCAAGGTGACCGTTATAGTGCCCTTGGTCACGCTGCCCATCCTTGTTATTGGCTATATTAAAAACGCTCCAGTAAGTAGATCCCATTGTGGTCAACCACAAGACTTTCACTTTCATCAAACATTATTGTGAAGGAGTTCAGGTGCTTGTATCTGGTAGTGAATATGGCACTCTTCTGGGTGACTGAATGTATGCCTCTGTATTTGACATCATTGCTTCCGATAGTATTTTTGCCAATATTCGGCATATTGGTGAGTGCTAGCCAATTTGCTAAACCCCAAACGGAAACGATATAATTGTTCTTCCTAGGATTCAAATGCTGTATGCCGACTGTTTTTTACTGACACTTTAATCATGTTTCTGGGCGGCCTCTTTGTAGCGCTGGCCGTTGAATATAGCAATCTCCATCAACGCATTGCGCTGGGCACTATCCTCGTGGTCGGCTGCAGTCCTCGGCGGTAAGAATTGTTATTGATTCAGAACGGGAAGTTGTATAGATATTCCTTTCATTCCTCTTAAGCAGCTTACACTTTGGTCTTAGCATGGTCACATGTTTCATATCATTTTGGATATCCAACTCTGCTGCTACGGCCATGATGTGTCCCATTGTGAAGGCTATTCTCATGGAAATGGATGCTGTAAGTCACAAATCACGTAATCCCATAGCCATCTTATCCCCATAGTCGAATTTCATGTTTGATATAGCAAAACTCATTTCAAGTGTATATGACACAAGAGGAGGAGAGGATGGAAGAGGGCGAGTGAGTAATCTACATATATAGATTCATATGAGTAGCACAGCATTGCTTACATTGTAATTCTCTTGATTAGTCCGCCGCATCTTTCAAAGGTATCGATGGCATTCTATTTCGGTGTCGCATATTCTGCCACCATTGGAGGCACTGGCACGCTCATTGGCACCGGCACAAATCTTACCTATAAGGGTCTATATGAAACGTAGGCAATATTGCATAATTGATTCGGCTCCGGTTTCTTAAGCGAATCATTTTTCCACAGTCGTTTTCCCAATATCAAGGAGAAAGTGGACTTTCCGAAATTCATGATGTACGCAATGCCGTTTGTCTCAATCGTAAATGTATTACTTGTGTTTTTAACGCTGCAAGTAACGCACATGGGTCTGTGGCGACCGAAGAGTGATGTGGCTAAGCAAGTGAAACGTGGCTCAATAAGTAAGTCTGCCACTAAGTTGGTGCTCCAGGAACGTTACTCTGCATTGGGTCGCTGGACTTGCCATGAAATACAAGTAGGCATCATCTTCGTAATGATGATTCTGCTGCTCTTCTTTCAAAGGCCAGGCTTCATGAAAGGCTGGGCGGATGTGCTGAACACTAAGTAAGTTTACAATGCCGAATGCTTTCAGTGTGGCCATGCAGACAGTCTTTGCAAAAGATTTAAAGTTGGTATTTTCATCCACATTTAACAATCAACTAATTTATCCTATCTAGACATATAGGTGGCGCATCACCGGTGCTTATAACAGTTATTGTGCTGTTCGCCCTGCCCACACAGTACACTTTCTTCAGGTACTGCTGTAAAGGACGTAAGTTGACGTAGGCTTCAAAATCTCGAATCGACTATCGGAACTAATTTATTTACTAACAACAGCTCCTTTCACTGGACGCAGCATGGACGCCTGCATATCCTGGATCTTCCTTCACAATAATACGCCTTGGGGCCTGTGTTTTTTGCTTGGTAGAATCTAACTCTTTCATATTTATGTGAAGTATTATTAGTGTGCTTTTGATTTAGGGGGCGGCTTTGCGCTTGCCGAGGGCAGTAAGGTCAGCGGAATGGCCAAAATGCTGGGCGACTCCTTGGCCTTCATCACTGTAATGCCAAATTCTTTAATTATAGCTTTTATTGTCGTGGTTAGCCTCTTCTGCACGTGCTTCAGTGCGAATGTGGCCATTTGCAACATACTCATTCCCATATTCAGCGAAATGGTAAGTACAGCTATTCCAAGTCACTTGGACATTGACTTCCAGTTGCTGCATCAATTGTCATTCCTTCAGGCCGTCACGGTCAAGGTTCATCCGTTGACGCTAACCTTACCAGCCGCTCTGGCCATCAGCATGTCCTATCATCTGCCGGTTAGCACACCCCCAAATGCCATCATTTGTGGCTATGCCTACATTAAGACCAAATATTTGGTAAGCATGCATGAGATTGATTTCTCTTAGCCGAGCTAATTATGAACTATTTGTTTCTTCAGGCAGTTGCTGGCATACTGCCAACCCTATGGGCATTCATTATAATCCTCCTCAATAGCATATCCTGGGCTCATATCATCTATCCGACCATTAAAAAATTTCCGGCCAAAGAATTCTTAGAGAAGTAATGATAATTTATCCCATGACAGATAATCCAAATCAACGAAGTTTTCTTCACTCAATGGTTCGAAAATGTAGATATTTTAAATTGCTCTGTGTTAGATGGTAGCTATTGTAGTCATGTAAGCATTGTGGGCGATTCATATAGATATGTATATGTACATCACACTTAATATTTTCTATTATTATTTCTTTAAACATATAATTTATATAAATAAATTCGCACCTTATCTATAAGAAATATGAAAATATTTACTTGAAGTGCTATCCAAGCTAATGTGGGTTTAATAGTATACAAAAATAAATACATTAAATTTAAGCGAATTTAACTAAATATTTCCATTTATCCACTTGAACTTATTAAAAATTCAGCCAGCTTAGCCAAAAGCTGTTTGAATAATTTTACTCTTTATGGCGCTTTGTGAAATATTCATAAAAAAGAAAAATGCGTGTTGATAAATTTTTAAGAATTTAATTCGTTTGAAATCCACTTGACGAGCAAGCAATCGAATTCAATTGGTAAATAAATAAAATGAACACTCAAGGCAATTTGTTGACTAAACAATGGCAATAATAATGAAGTATATATAGAGCATAAACCATTAGCACGCCACTTCCCATAAAATTGATATTTATTTTCAATTATATAGACAAATCCCGAAACTTGTTTTATGTCCATTTTATGCTGTTTGCCAACACTGCGGGCATGAAGCTCGCTTTAACAAGGTCGTTCTACCCTCAGCACACACACACTTACACCTACACCCAGACACTGCTGTGACAGGTGGTCTTTGTAGGTGGATTTTCGGCACATTCTAACAGTATAATATACATACATACATATTTATTGCATTTAGCTGGATCACAATACATAATTCACGCACAATTTGTGGCAATCAAAAACTATGATAAAGTTTTATATAAGAGCACAAAAGCAGCAGCCAAGCTCCGGCATCACACACACACACACATACACTGTCTTACGTACGTAAGTGTTGCCAGCGGGCGGCCCGGAGGCGTTCGTAGGGCATAAACCTACTTAAGATGGCGAGTGGACGTGGTTGGGCGTCGCTAGGACCTGAGAAAACAAAACTTTATGCAAACACAGCAAAAAGTCGTATGCTGGCATGGCTTCTATACGTTCATTCATAGACAATGCCTATGTAATATTTGATCCCTGGGGTTTGCGTGCTCTCCATGCAAGGCTCGGTCTAGTCGGCAATCGAATTTGTATTTGAGAGCAAAAGTAAATGATATTCAGTGCACAAGGTAGCATAAAATGTACATAAACCCCAAACTCACACTAAATATACATATATATATATACATATATATGT
Source organism: Drosophila navojoa (assembly GCF_001654015.2). The sequence goes on from NW_022045910.1 coordinate 478,251, forward strand.
GTATTCCGTACACACACTTGTTTACAAGAATACGAAAGGCAACAAAATACAAATGTAATAAAAACACGTCTGTGGAGGTGGCCAAAAATAAAAATAAAATGTAATAAAAAAAATATAAAAAAAAGGAACGAGAAGTACACAAAAGCTCGCTATCGTACAGTGATTACTGTGTAGGATGCCACGCGGCGGCAGTTCATCAGCTACAACAACAACAAGAGGAGCAACAGCAGAAACAACCGGCGGGATGAGAACTTAGACGTCAAGTCGACGCCGCTGGCTGATCCACCAAAGCCGCCAAATGTTGTTCTTGATGTCCCCAATGAATAGGACAATAGCCCCATGCGTAAGCCTCCACTCAAACGCTTTACGCGGCAATACTATGGAATTCAACGTGGAGAGCCCCAAAGAGCAAGGAGCGTAAATAACATATAAATCAAAGAAATAATGTGAGAATGCCAGATTATTCTGATTATAATTGATGCTGAGGGCCTTTGACATCAAAAACTTACTTAGAAACATAGAACAAAGACAAAGAAACATAAAAAATAAACATAAACTATAAAAGCAATTTGTGTTTAGTTAAGATAAGGTTTTTGCTTATAGAAAATAACATAATGGGAATAATGGCACTCAATATAAAATATGTATATATATAGTAGTAAAATAAAATGAAAAATGTTTGATATATACACATATAGCTAAAAGCAAGTTTATTAATGTAAACAATATTTTATGTATATATGTACTATTTTCATTAATATGTATTGTAATAAATATAAACATTTCGAGATAGTTTGCACCACTGTGCCATTTGGACAGTGGCAAGTTAATGAAGTTGTCAAAGTCTCTGTGCGATTGCCTGTAAATATGTATATATGTACATGCATGCATATGTATATCTGTCAAGCTGAGTGGGCGTGTACGTGTGTGCTCGTGTCCGTGTGTGCGTAGGCTACTTACTACTGTAGTAATTGTTGTCTGAATATCCGTATTTGCCGGCTGTCCTGCCGCCGCCCGCCATCTTGATGCGTTGCTTTGTTCCGTTTGATGTGTGCTTATAATGCAACTTCCGGTCAAACTGGCTGTGACCCAAGCAGAAGACCTTGAATTGGTTAAGCTTGTGATCCGCTTATGTTGATGTTTATGAGCTGTCAAGTAGAAAAGCAAACCACATTGCAATTTATATCATGTAACAGGCGCATACAAAGCGGCTTGAGTGTGTCTAACTGTTAGTGTATACGTTTGTATGTGTGTGTAAGTGGCTGTTTGTAATTGGCTGTGTGTGAGTTCAATTACAGCACATCAAATCATAAAATACACGAGGCATAAGGAAATTTGCAAAAGTCACGTTACGTATACGCCGCGTGAGTCGCGTCAGCAGCGTTTTAATTATGAAAGCCGCGCACTTACTTACTCTCACTCACACTCACCCAAACCAATTCACACACACATAGTGGCCCACTGCTGACGACCTTGTTGTGTAATTATGCATATAATTGTGCATGTACCTATTTAATATTAACAAAATTGCTCGCACTTTCGGCGGGCAGCAGCAACAACAGCCGCAGCAGGTGCCAAGACCTGCGGAGGCAGCATCAGGAAAACGAAGATGGAAGCTGGAGCACACGCTCACCAACAAATAAATTGCGTTCAATTTGTGTAATTAGTGGAAGTAGCTTTGGCTCCTGCTAAATGTGCGGCTTTACCTCAAGTCCTTGGTCGATTGGGCCCAGCGTACGAAGCAATTTACGAATTGCATTTTGGCCGAGTTTTGTGAGCTGCATATGGTATATGTTGTACATTTTGCTCTGCTCCATTTGAGCTCGCATTGTTTGCTCGCCCCGAGCCGTGGCAAGTTTAATGAGTACGAGCCATGCCATGCCATGCCATGCCATGCATGTGTAATAGAACCACATTCCGATTGCATGCTGCCTACGTGGCTGCCAGACTTGCCACAAGCTTCTGCCTCACCTGGGACTGACAATTTGCTAAAACCACTATCTATATACTCAAGAATTACCTTTACAAATACCCTTCGACTTATCAGCCTAGCTCCAATTTGTGGCGTATGCTGTGAACAGTGCTGTGGGCTAATTTCTTGGTAAATTAAATTTACTGCCTATTTATGGATGGGAATGCCAAAACGAGAAGTTTGTTTAGAAAGTCATCTTGAAATTGGAAGAGATATGCCTGCTAATTATTACAACTATAAGTAATGTATTATATAATATAATTAGTTTTTTCATTCAATGCAATGATCAAATATATTTCAAATATGCAGCACAAATGCTATTTAATAAAAACTTTTACAAAATAAGCTCCTTACAGAGTATATATATAACCTTAGCTGCTATTCCCCCACTCGACGTTTTTGATGCATTTTCATTTTCAATTTCAGCTTTAAACAAATAGCATTTCGGTTTCATATGACTATTATAAATATTTTTTTTTACGATTGTCTAATTGACTAGTTAGTATTGCTTCAATATTCTTAGAGCTTGTGCTATTTATACTCCAAGGCCAATCAATTGCTGAGCCTAGCCAGGCAAGCCTTAATAAAGTGTAATCTGTTAATTCTCTTATTAATTTGAAAGTTTGCTTACTTTCGTTATTAATCATGAACAAAAGTTTTGCCATAAGCATTAATTGCTCCTGCTTAAAACGATTAATTATCGCTTGGCCGTGTGCTCAGCCATGCCTCCACACAAAATGCAAAAAGTTTAGCTTAAACACAAATATAGTCAGCTAGGCGAGCACTCTACCCAAAAAGAGGAAAATGCAGCTTTAATTTATAAAATTTGCACGTTCCCAAAGAAAGTCAATTACAGACACAACAAGGCAAATCTTACAGTTCAACTTTGATCTACATCCACGCATACTCATCCACATATATACATATATATACATTTGTACATATGTGCGATATACACACATTCTGATAAAAGTTCATCCTTTGAGCTATGTGTAGGGCACTTGACAGCTGGCTTGGCATTTTTCAAATACCAATAAAATAAAAGCAATAAAAATTTCTTTTCGATTGCCTTGGCGAATATTTTATTTATTGTTTTTAACTACCTGGCAAAAGTTTCTAGACTAACACAAATATTGGTTGTTAGAGTTTGCAAAATGAAAAAAGACAGGCATTAATTTGTAAAACAAAATGAACATTGATAGTTCTATGTAAAGTGCTCTGACCCGGAAACAAAGTGTTTAGCTAGAATTGCGATCGAGTTGCCAACTCGGAATTTACACACAGTTTTCAGTAAAAACTCAACTTCTAGTTAGGTTAGGTTTCAGTCAAAACACTTAGTCGCAACAACAAAACTGAACCGAGTATGCCATCATAAACCAAATTTAACAAATTTTGTGTATTTAATGCAATTTAGGAACCAAGAACAAGATTTTCCGACCTTCGAGCAGATGTTAGGATAAGACAAGGGACGATGGGCAGCTGTGCAGTAAATTTAATAAAATATATCCCAGTGACTAACAAAAAGGATTTTTTAAACTTAAAAAGGGTCTTTGTTGATAGACAGGATAGGCTAGGCGTTAATTCAATAAAAAAAAGTGATAAACGTAATTTAATCAAGTAACTCGTTGAAAATTATAAGCTACATTAAATAGCTGTTTGAATGAACTTTCTATAAAAAATAATATAAAGAAATAAATAAAAATAAATCGTTATAAAATATTGCATGCTCCCACTATCAATAAAAGTTAAAAACATGTGCAACCCTTGACTAAAAACTCTCTCAACTAAAAACAAAGTTTCAAACTGCTGTTATGAAATATTGTCCAAATCATTTTCAATAGTTTGATCACAATTTAGAGTGGACCAAAAGTTGTTTATATTAACGAAAAGTTTTGATAACATATTGATGCAGCAGCGATTCGGGTAACTTACCCGAGCTTAAATATCTGGGCAAGGAGTAGTTAAAGTTTACCGAATATGCAAAACACGACTTCAAAGGCCGTTGAAAATATGAGCCAGAACTTTTAGCATATGCTATGAACGAAAACACCAGATGTGGGAATATGGACAGCTGTGACGGAGTGGGAACCACGATTGTGGCCGTGCGCCACGATGATGATGATGATGCCCATCAGCGTGTGTGCAATCTACGCCACTTATATTGGCAAGGAGTGGCGTCCCCGAGGCCAGTTAAGCAGAGGCATGGTCGACTGCGCGCCGTGCGAAACGCGCTCGGTTTTGTTTTTCGGCTCCTACCTGGTTGCGGTTAAGGTGTGCGTGCTTCAAGCCAAGTACCAGCATGTGTTCAACAACAGCTAACAGCACTCCAATCGGACACGAGAACACGCTGTTTATGAGTGGCTGCCTGTGTGTGGGTAGAAGATAGAGGAGCTGCTTTGTATCAGTGTCCAGTGGCTGTTCTTCCACTCAGATACTTCATATAACGCCCGAATAATGCACAAAAACACCAAGGAGAGGAGAAAAGCAAAACAGCACTAAATTTGTCGCCTCTATTTCTGCTTTGATTGTCTGCCAGGAGTGTGTGTACATATGCGTGTGTGTGTGTGTGTGTGGCCATAACCATATCCCATCCACTAGAAGCTCTTCCGTACCGCCACAACCATTTGGTTGGGTATGGCATTTGCGCACGAGTGGCCCATTGTCTAAATTATTTCTATGGCGCAAAGTTTTCCATTTGCCGTCGAATTTGCGTGCTTGGCCCGGAACTCGGTGCTCGGAGCTTGGCGCCCGGTTACGGTAAAAAAAAAGCAAAGAAAAATAAAAAATTAAAAAGCAAATGTTAGGCTAACAATGCATCAATTTAAAGACGCACGTTTTACTCCTCGAATTTCGTCAGACGTCGTGATTCCTTGCGATTGCCCCTAATTGTAAGTCAAGTCACTCGCGCATACGCCTGCAGCATAGCTCATACATACACACACGCACGCAACATACATATATATGTATACAGAGATGAATACAAATAATAGCAGGCTTATACGATCTGTAATGTCATTAAGAGTTAATAGTCTCTGCGTTTATAAATCGATTGAAATATTGTAATAATAAATTATTTCAAAATGTTTGTTTGTCTCAATCAAAAGCATATTCAGCACATTAAATAAATCAATGCAAAGCATATCTTACAGACAGTAAAGAATTAAAAGGACATCTTATGTATTTAATTGACAAAATAAACATATAGCTAGTATTTGTATAGCGGACAAATAAATTTTCAATGAATAATATGTACATTTACCAATTATGTATACGATTCAAGCTCGCCAATAAAAGCCTTTTATAAAAATCCATTATTTGAATGCATTTTTGTGAAGATCTTCTGTTTATACAGCATACTTTCGGGAGCATAGCTTCAGTGAAATAGCTTTAAAAGTCTAATGTAATGTAACAGACATTAACTTGGGTAGAGAATTGAAATCGTGATAAGAGTACATTTTCGAGTGAATTATAAATTAAAATTATCATAAAAGTATATTACAAATTGCAAATTTTGATTTATTTCATTGCAGGCTTACGAATAATAATTCGACTCGTAAGCCAAATGAACGACGTTATGCTTTTATATTGGACCTTGCATAAATATCTATTAACGGGAGCTTTCATAAGCCAGTTCCGAATGCGTATATAGTTCGTAGGCCATTAATCATTGTAACATATATATATATATATATGCATATATGTGCGATGGGCATAATAAATCTTTCAGTTGTCAGGCTAAATATTTAAACATAATTAATGTGAGTTAGCGAAATGCCCAGAGAGCGCACCTTCAACCTTGGCCCCAAAACTGTGCCCAATTGAGTTGAGGCCGAACGCTGCTGTGATAAGCACTTTTAACACTTTACTGCGTCTATTAAACGCCCATATTTTAATGCATGCTAATCCCTTGTATACATTAAGGATTTTCGAACTGCCCGTTAGGATTAAAGTGCGATTTTCGTGCTCATGCCAGAAATAATTATAAGTCCCGAAGAGCTTTGAGCACACTTTCGCTTACTTACTCTAATGTCCCGCACTAAAATAACTATAAACTCTAGTTCTATAAGAGCAACGATTTATGCCTGAAATTTTATACAGGCAAAGCAGCGTATGCTTAAGAAATATACATATAGAGGAAATGCACATTGCCGTAAAATTTATATGGAAAAATAAAAGCCAAGGAAAAATAAAATCAAGTTTCAGCTAAATCAAGGTCGAATATATTCAAATCAAATTATGATAATTTATCTAAATCAAATACATTAACAACCGGTAAACAATTTCATTTTCAGTCCTCCCCTATTTTTTACGGTAAATCATAAAAAAGAGCGAAAGATTTCATTGAAACGTAATGGCTTATTCATAATATGCAAATGGTTCGTCGTAAAAGTAACGTTTAATGCTTTAAGCAGCTCCCCCTTTTCGCTTTTACCAAAATATGTTAAATGCTACGGGCGAAATTTGCTGTGGCCAATGTGTTAAAATGCGCATAAAAGAAGTTTCACTTTATGCATCAAATTGGACAAAAGACATAATAAAAAAAAAAAAAAAGGAGACTCAGCGTTATTTAGTTCGGTGACTGAAGCCTTAAACTGAACCAGAAAGCCCTGAAGTGAATTTGGAGAGAGATTGATGTGCGTGTAATGAACAAGTGAAAATTGATGGCGTTGATAGACTGTTTGTTGGGAAAATACCCTGTACACAATACAAACAAAACAGGATTGAACACTGGGCAATTTATAGTATATCAAGACATCATCACGAATACGCGCTGATTATATAAAACGAACAATGTTTCATACTTGAATACTGAACACAAAACTCTCGAAATATCTTTGTCTCTCTCCCTCGCTCTGTCACTGAGTAAAATTTGATTTGGTTTTCCACGTAATTCAGTCTAATATCATGCAAGCTTCCAATACACGAATGCAAATATATATTTATGCAACATAATGTAACATAATTTTCTAGGAATTATTATATTCCCTGGTATATACATAAGTATTGCTGCGCGTGACACTTTTGGCATTAAAATTTTCGCTCTCGACGTTCACTAAAAAATTATCACAATACGCTTTACACCTTTTGTCACGCAGTAAAAGCCCCTTTAATGAGATAAAAGATAAAAGCGATAAAATAAGTAAAAGGCACTTTGAATTCGGTGATGCGTTTAGCACGGAAGCCCGACATTTATGTGGCCTGGCAGCTGGCAGTTACTCTTGTGGCAGCTGGCAGGCCTTAGGTGACTCCGTAATTGATTTATATGGTCCATCCATATGGAGGTGGTCAGCTGGTAGCAGTTAACTGATCCCGAGTTCACGCTAGCACTTACCCGGTGACGCTATTTGGCTTAAATCGTGCAGAGCTTTTGTTGTCTGGCGGCCGTAAAATGCCTAATTTAAGCAGCAATTGAATTTAATTGCCAGCAGTTGATCAATATGCCCGCAAATAGCACGCAACTCGAATTCTGGACGGTCCTTTGTGCTGGCTGCCGCCTTTGTTTGATTCGGGGCTAAGGCAATGGCCAGGATAAACAGTTAAAGCAGGCGACACAAAAGCGCGCGAAATCACACAGTCAAATATACACGCACACACTAATAGAGTAATACGCACTCACACACACTCACACACAAGTAAGCCACACGCAGCGAGAGGGAGATACGGGCCGCAAGGACCTCGGTCGTAGCACTTTAATGTGTGGCGCCAAATGAAGCGGCTTCCACGTCCACGTCGTCTGGCTCGTTGTCAGGATCTGTTCAATGCGCGACCGTCGCAGCGGCGTCTGTGCCATCTAACGGTATTTGTTGTACTGATTGCCCAGCACTGGCTGCCAGATGAATGGACCAAAAAATTGCTAAAGAACTTCACAGTTGTCGGTGCAAGATGCGAAAAGTTTGCGCGCGCCCCATGGACGAAAGCATCACGCACATACACATACACACACACACACACACACGCCCACCACTCACGCTCACGCAGCGCTTGGAGGAGCTTTTACTACGCGACGAGCTTTTAGGGGATGCTATTCTTACCCCAACCAAGCATAAGCTTATTCAAAAAGTCAAATTGCTATATCCAGTTGAATTTACTATGAAATATGAATATAGACGTTTTAGTTATGTTGTTATTCTTGTATCTAAAAATATATTATATTATATGATTTTTTCATAATTTTTAGGCATACTAAAAACAGAAAAAAAAACGATATTTACTTGTAATGTTTTAATAACGTAAATATATTTTATATTGCCTTTTATTTTAGGTAGGAAATATTTTTAAATAAATAAATATATATAATATACATATTTAAAAATTAAAAACATAAAACATATTCAATTTATAAAAAAAAAATAATAATTTCTATATGTATGTCTGAATGATATTCACTTAATAAATATTTTTCACATTAAATCTTAAAGGCCTCAATAAAAAATTATGTATTAAAGAATTACCTTGTCTGACTCACTCCTAATGAGGCGTGGGCTTTTGGAGTTTTCATTTTTATTTCATTTGTTTTTTCTTTTTGATGCTCTGTTACCTAGCAATAATATAGCTTATATTATTATTTTATGATTCCCTATTTTAAATTGACAATAAATATGTCAAAGTCACATTGCGCACACTTATTTACTTACGGAGAGGAATTTCTATTGCTTCTTACATTGTTCTAGATTATTTCTTAGTACACAATCTGAAGTGTCTACTCACTGTTATATAAATAACCAATTGAGCTAATACTAATGTGCTAAGTAGGCGTAAAATGTTCGTATTTGTTTTGACTTTGGAGCCAAGTGAACAAACTCTGACGTCGAATCCATTCAGTTTTGTTCAACACGTGATGCGTAGCAACGCGTTTGAGTCTGTCTGAGTCTGTGTGAGTGTTTGGATGCGCGCGTGTATGGGTTGATGGGGATTATCAGTATATGATTTGCTAAACAAGGCAGATGATTTAATTGAATTTTCAGAGCTATAGTTCAAAACCGTTTGGCCAGAGATTAGAAGGAAATAAAAATAAAAGGCAGATGTGTTGGGGTAAAAATGAAAAAAAAAAAAATGAGATGAAGTCATCATTTATAATAGATCACGAAGTGTCGTTGTAAGCGAATCCTCCCCCGGGTAACAAGCTGTATTTACATATGTGAGTACGTGAGTTCACTGTTATTCAAGACAGATTGCATGAGTGTTTACTGTATGTATATTACTTTATTAAATATTTTAAAATTAATAATTACAAAATATATTATCATTATATATGTATTACATATTTGTAGCTTGGGATGGGGCATATGTTGGTAGTGTAAGGGGCATTAAAGGGAGGGGCGTGTTTTGTATTCTGCTGCAGCACAACTTAAAAATATCACACACAAATACCACGCAAGAACTGAAAGTTTGATGAGTTTTGTCATCGTTCTAAATCTGCGCACTGTCAAAACTGGGACTTGGCTCTAGCATCTATGGACACTCCTTGTCGCTGATCTTCTGAAAGTCTAAAGAGAAAATATAAAAATATATATATAATTCAATATAGAATTTCTAAATTTCCTCTATATAATATGCTAACTCACTTGCATTCTGTAGGCAATTCTCGGTCTTCATGATACAAACATTGCGATACGTTTTGGTGACTCCTTTGTCATCCGCCGCGCATATAAATTGATTCTCCTGCGTATCGCACTCCATGTTGCACTTCACATTCGGATCGGGCAGGCTGAGGCACTGCACCAGTGTCAGCGCGTAGAGCGTCACTATAAATAAACACAATGGCCATAATAGTTAGTTAAGCGGAACACACAATCAGCAATGAGCAAAAGAGGAACAAGAAGAAGCAATCGCTGCCTGGCAACGTGCTCTGCATGCCAATGCGATCCACCCAATATGATATCATCAATAGAAAAAACTCAATCCATCGATTCGATCGTACGCCCATTTTTTCTAGACGCCAGCCTGTCTGCCATGCCATTGGCCGGCCGGACAGTTCGACAATAATACTCAATTATTACCTGGCACAGGCAGCTCTGACTACGAAGTATTTACGTTTTGCTATTAGCACTCATTAACTAATAGGCCAACTAATCAAATAATATATTTGTTATATTATTAATAATTAAATTATATAAAAAATAAATATAAATATTTTTATTCATATTTTTGCCTTCTATAGAAAAATTTAATATTGAAGAATAATGTAAATTATATTTCCCTGCATATATTTCAGTATCAATGCGTAAATAGGTCAGTTCTGTTGTTGCTTTGGAAATTTTAAGTATTGAATTGATTGCAAAAATTAAAAAATAATCACAACTGTCACTGTATTGTAAATAAATAATATATGAATCATATACATATATAATACCAAAAGTCAGCAATAAAAATAAAATATAAAGGTAAATAAAATACAAAATACAATATTTATATACAAAATTCCTTCATTTTTTTTTCTCTATTTTTTACTTTAACGCGATTTTTCACGAAATATGTCAGATAGAATTTTAAAATTTAGAAAATTCTTGAAAATATTGCAGTTAATGATAACTGGGTAAGAGTTTAAATGTTCTTGTTGCGCAGTGTTAGGTGCCACATAAATTAAATTACAATTTCTGGGAAGCATTACATGAATTTTGTTAGATGTTCTCAACTGATTTGCGATATTATACCGGGAAATTTATAATTCACTAAGTAAAACCCATTAAATTTGAATGAGCTAATAAAAAAATTAAAAAAAAAAAAAACTTATCAAATGTATAAGCGGATGATATGAATACTTACATGCCAAGAATACTGCAAACAGCTTCATTCTGTTGTAATTTATGTAGATTGATTTATATAAATATATATATAAATAAAATATATATATATCTATATGTATATATATTTAAAATATATGTATTGTGTATATTTATTTTGCGATGTGCCTCTCAAGATGAGTTCGCTATTATCTATCACACCAGCAAAGAACTAAAAACTCGGTCGCACAATTTTATATATTTATATTTATTGAGATGCGGCGCGTGAACTTTGCGGGTTAAAATCGTGCGTGTATATATGTAGATAGAAGTATTATTTATGCGGCGCTAGATTTTTGTTTTGCACGATAACTATATACGCTTGTATATATATATGTATATATGCCGTATACTTTATAAGTATTTATGCTGGGCTATATATACTTTCTAAGAATATAGCTTGTCACTGAACTTCAGACACGTGTATATATTACTATATTCACTAATTTAATTTGTTAGTTTTGTTATTTGTTAAATACGCGACACAGTCGTTGCTATAAGTATGTGCACGCACTGATTCCGTTTACACACGTCGGCGAGGCCGCGTCCAAATGCGAACTGAAACTGAACCAAGCGCAAAGATATCCTCCAGCCAGTGGGTAAGCGAGATAGATTCACAGAGCGAGCGAACGAGAGTGATGCGGAGAGAGAGTGAGACAGGGAGAGCGAGTTAGCTCTGACACTGACTCTGGCCGTTCGACTGACGGATGAGACTGAAGCTGGATGCGGTTGCGGCTGCTGTGGCTGCTGTGGCTGCTGCGGCTGCTGCTGTTAGATACAGAGATAACTATGTGTGTACACACACACAGTCACACGTTCACGCACACACACACACGTACACAAACATACACTGAGAACCGAAAGGCACGTTCGAATTTTCAGTTTCGAGTTTGGGGTTCAATAATCAATCAAAATCAGTGACTGACTGACTAACTGATTGGCTGACTGACAGTCTGACTGTGTGACTGTGTGACTCGCTGGCTATCGGGCTGGCTATCTTGGCTTTGGCTTTGGCTTTGGGCTGGCTCGTCGTAGCGCACACGAATGATGTCCGACCACACAGTGTCTGTTAGTTTTATAGAATTTTTTTCCATGCTAAAATTGATTTACGCTCGTGTCGTCGTCTTCAGTTTTCTTTTCGTTTGCTTTGTACATTTTGCCTTTATTTTATTTTATTTCTTTACTGTGTGTGTGTGTGTGTGTGTGTTCCACCGTATTCTATGTGTGTTTGGGTTAACGTGTGTGTATGTGTGTGTACTTGCTGGTACAGCCGCTCGATCGATCGCTCGTTTGATCGCTTGATCGATAGCTCTGTAGGCGGGTCACGCGTCACATTCCCCAGCCCCCTTGGTGGCTTTTGTTTGTATATTTTTTATAATTATTTGAATTATTTATGTATTTCATGCAGTCAGTCGTCACATCTGAAATTTTGAGTTCGGCTTTTTTTTTGTTTTTGGGTATTTTTTGCTCAATTTTTTCGTTAATTGGTTCACGTTCACGTTTTGCTTGATACTGTTCGCTGGCATCGTTCAAATTTCGTCAGAAAAGAAATATTTGAAAATTGTTTTATTTTCTTTATTATATATGTATGTGCATACTTTTTTTTTGGCGACGACCACGAGTTCAGTCCACTCGTCGTCTATGAATTTCCTTTGATGCTCAAATATTTCTTTTATATTTATTTTCTTTTGCTGGCGATTTTTAAATACATATATTCATATGTACATCCATGTGTGCGTGTCTGTGCAGATCGTTATTTATGAAAGCGCGACGCATTTGATTTTTGATTTAGATTCACATTTTTGTGCGTCTGTGGAAGTTTTTTTTTCTGTCTTATCAGCTTACTTATAGACAGACGTATTTTACATATAGACCACGATTATCTCACAACTCATTCAAGACATTTAGATTATATTATTTTAAGTATTATCAAAATACTCTGACTAATGGCACAAGGTGCATGCTCTTTAAACATTAAATGTACTTTCTGGTTTTTCTTGGGATTTTTTACACATTCCGCTCGAAAGTAAACAATCAACACATTTGTTTATATATGCTCCTGCAATGCAATTCACAAGCAATTAATACATATTATTGTTTATGATGTTCACACCCATAAAATAACTTTGATACCCTGTGTAAATAATACGAGTTTGGATTTCGGGTTTTATGCTAGTGCGCCTAAGGCATTCCTACGAAGAAAGTGATTTTATTTGAGAAAAAACATGTGCTTAGAATAATGAAAAAATTTGTGAGATATCTACTAAGGTCACAAAATCTTTTTTGTCGAATTTCTACATAAGTTTTTTGCTTAAAAAGTTTCACCAGATGGAAGAATAAAATTTGATTCGCTACTCTAGTATGCTAACAATATAAGAAAAAAACTAGAAATATATTCGAATAAATTAATTGTTGTCCAATAAATTAGGTTAAACTTAAGTCTGCAGAAGCAGAGCAACGCCCGCCAGTGTCCATTTGCCTGGCTTGTCCTTGGTCTTGAGATTGAAGGTCCACACATAGGTTGGGCCACGGGTGCGTGTCTTGTAGACAGGGCATTCGTACATGTTCCTCATGTCCTGCTTGTCTTGGGTAATGGCCTGCGGGGGTGGAGAGATGCATATATGGATATTTAGAATTGGATTTATGCAAACATGCGCCGCTTTTTAGACGCCACAGATCCGTTCCAAATTCAAATAGGTATTTCTATTTCTATTTTAGAATTCGCTTTTCGGCATTTGAATTACAAACTCACCCGAATATTGATCACTGGCATTGAGGGATATAGTTCTTTGAGACGTGATTCCATAATAATGCCCTGCTGTATATCCCATCTGGCGCCTTCCATATAGATGCCATGCACACAGCAGCCGTCCCGCGGTGCCGTACTGTAATTAAATTCAGACAGAGATTTGCAATTGATATCGAATAAGCATGGATTATTCACTAAGCTCGCCAATTAGTGGGGCGCCTCTGTCTGACGCCAAATTCAAAATACGAGAATCTGGGCGCCACTTAATAAGCAATCCGTGTATCAACTATCAACAATCAAGACTCAAGAATCGACAGTCGGCAAATAGACAATTGTTAATTACACTTTATTATTAATAGCTATTTATAAATATTCTCTGTGTGTGTACTGGTGCTGTGTCTAAAATTAGCCCTCATGGCATAGCATTACATCTATTATTAGACTCAGCTTGAAGCCGTTGGCCGGATGAGCCGCTGTTTACACTATCTTCTCAGTGTAAGTATTGACACAAGTCATGTAGATTTACATAGTTACATAGTTGATACGAGGAGTAGTGCTGAGCACGTGTCGTGTTCAATAAGACGGTCTAACACGATGGGTTAGGGAACGGCTTAATGAAAACCCATAGAGATCTTAAGATGATAAAACACGGATTATAAATAGAATGGTTCCTGAGTATATTAGCACGAGCTTAGCTGAGTGCTGGTGACTCAGCCGACTCTACACAGTATTTACAAGCTAGCCAAGAGCTTAACTCAATCAAGTTTCACGACTCAGCACGACTTTACAAAATCTTAGCCAGCACGAGCTTATTGCAATCGCTCATGAGCTCCTCTCTAGCAATGATTAGAGTAAGGTATGCTTATGTGTGTGTGAGTCTGTGTCGCCTAATTGGGTTGTCAGTACTGAGCACTTAGCCGTTTTAAAGCTATCGGTCACAAACTGGTGCAGTAACCATAATACATAGACATCCCGTTCCCACCCTGATGAAGGCCTTTCCGCAGCCGGAGAAGAATTATAATTTACACGCATATATACCAATATATGTCCTATTGAGTGCCGCCGAACGGGCATCTCCAATGCAATGCCAGACAATGGTTTTAAAATCGGTCACAAGTCTACTGATATCTGTTTCGCGTAGCTGGGGGTCAGCGCCAAAGTCAATTAAAATTGCGTTTCAATAAAGTCGTGTGTGTCGCTCTTTGTCGACCGGCACTTACGTAAATTCCTCCTTCTGCTTTTTGGTCACGTCACACTGCAGGCACATCTTGTCCAGCGGCAGCTCGTTGCGTCGCGCCGTGCTCTGCATGATGGCCGTTAGCAGTGATTGGGGATTAAAGAAGCCCGCCAGCCAGACGCAGGAGGGTAGCTGCAATCGGGACACAAAACAAAAAGCATAAATATTTGCAAACTGGTTGGGTCGGGTCGGGTCGGCATACCACAAAATCGGTGGACCATGTTTCTAGCTCTCGCAGGCGCAGGCACAAATCGATAAACCAATTGTTGAGCCCCAGCAGCGAGGGATAGGCACGTTGTGTCCATATCGGCGGCACCTGGTCCAAAAATAACGAATTCTCGAGCACCTCCATGTCTGATGTGATGGTCAATTCGCCCTTTAAGCCAAGATCGAGCTCCTTCAGGCTGCGTTTCATTTCGCTGGTCAGGTAGTTCATGCGCTCGCATTCCTGGAATGCCACAATCACATAGGGCGTACGCTCCTCCACTTTGTTCATAATCTCGACCATATTAAATTCTTCAGGCAACTTCTCGATGATCTCGTC
Source organism: Drosophila navojoa (assembly GCF_001654015.2). The sequence goes on from NW_022045910.1 coordinate 493,536, forward strand.
CACAATCTGTTTGACTTTGTCCTCGCGCGTTACTGTGGCACCACCGCCAGCACCTGCGTCCCGCGGCTGCATCTCGAAGACGGTGCGAAAGATGTTCTCCGCTCGGGTAGTCAGGAAGCCAACCTCTGCATTGGGATGCAGGCCATACAGGTAGGGCGACTCGGCCGGCATCATTTCATCCACATAATTGTGATAGCCCACATAATCCGTGTTGGGTGGGGCGGGAAAGGAGGGCGCCAGGAATAGCTCGCCGTCAACCAGATCCGGCTGCATATACTCCTCCAAATAGGTGATGCACAAGCGTCTGTCCCAGTCGTCAGTAATGTGACCACCATACATAATCTCACCGAATAGATAACGCAAATCCTCCCACGGTACCTTGGCATTCGCCTCCAAGTAGTTATACAGCACTGATACGCTGATATTCAAGTCGCCCACATTGAAGGGATAGATCTTGTTCCAGCCCTGGGCGCCGAATTTGCGGCGCTCAGCTACCACAGCATGGAAATAGCACAGCGAAAAGAGAATGGCCTTGAATTCGGCCTCCTTGCCAGACATCTCCAGAGTTTCTTGTGTGAAATTGTCCAGGGCCTTGTGCAGATTGGCCAACATGCCCGTTGGCGGCTCGTTGGTGATCTTTATGGAGGACTCCAAGATGCCCTGAAAAAGAAAATAATTTATTTACTCACTTCATTTAAAGCGCATCCCATCCCACTAACCTGTGGTATTATATGCGCCGATGGCGTTGAGGCAGGCTCTGCGCTCAGGAACATGCGATAGTCTGGATGTGAGCCATCGGCATAGTGTTCCAATTTCTTCTCCAGCATGGGTAGCCACTTGCGCACCAAGTGAATGTTCTGGAGTACAACCCAATGACCACTTTTGGCTGCCGTATCCATAGCTGCCTCAGCAATCGATTCCTGGCCCTGGCCCAGGGACACATTGTGAAAGTTGCCCAGGTCCATGGAGAAGCCTAGTTGCTTGCCTAAAGCTTCAACGTCTTTCAGGGGATTGACACCTGGTGAGAGTATAAAGAAGATGGGCGTGGATGGGCTAGCCTCTTCGTACGACTTGGCAAACTCCATTGCGCGATTCTCCACATACTTGGAGCCAAGTTTCTCTTCAATGAAGTCGCTGTGAAATTAAGTGAATGTCATCAAAATTCCATTTTCATTATCATAGAAAATACTTACGCTAGAGCATAGGTCATGCGATCGGGTCGCAGAGCTCTGATCATGCAGAGACGCTGCAAGGCGGTTTTATTCTTCCATTCCTGCGGAAACTTCTCCTTCTCCGGCAGCTCAGATTCCACGAGCTTTTTCCAGCGTTTCGATGATGTCTCTATGTCCCGATCCAAGTTCCGAAACTCATCTTTGGACGCTAGACTGCAAATTCCGCCCCACGATTGATTGCTCAAGAAATCCACAGGACTTGTCACATGTGGCTTTATCGGGAAGCGGAGTAGGAAGTCCAGTTCCGCGGATGAGAGCTCCTCGTTCATCAGCAGTATCTGTTCGAAAAAAAAAACGGAGAAGCTTCAATAAAGGAATCTATTGACCTTCGGCGTGGCTTACCTGAAAAGTCATTTGCGAGGCAAAGATGAGCTTGTCGCATTCAAAAAGACCACGCGAAGTATACTGAAAGACCGAATACGTAATACAATCGATCAGATTTGAAACGCGCAATGCCAAAGTTTCGCTCGGTTCAGCCTTGGCTATGGCCTTTTGGAACACTACACTAAAAGCCTGCGGGAGAGAGGATTATTAACTTCAGAATTTAATTATTTGCTGCTAAACAAACCTTCAATGAAAACTGATAGATCGGATTGATGGTGTTTAGCTCGTTGAGTATAAAGTATAAGAGACTAGCTCGGGCAGCAGCTGGCCTGTAGTATTCCCTAGCCTTATCGATTTCCTTCGACGTGATTTTAGCCTCCGCCACTTTCTCTTCAATATCCGAAGCTGTGCTTTTGGTTGTCTCCAGGTTTTCGACCAATGCGGTGTCACCTAAAATATTCTCACCCGCTGATGATAGGCGCGAGAGCAAATCATCTTCCAGCTTCTTCAGCATAATCTTAAAATCGTTCTGCTGCTTAGTCAACTCAGCTTTCAGATCTTCCAAGTCTGGACGTTCAGCCTTCACAACTTCGGCGAGCAGTTGATCCTCCAGTCCATCTCGAGTGACAGTAAAATTGATTAGTGTAGTCTGTGCTTGCATTTCTGGTTTATAGTGCGGATTAGCTAGTTTAGTGTGTAGAATTAAACGAAATGTGGAATTGTACTCGATCTCCTTGTCACCGATCTTGATAGCTCTGCAAGACAAAGGGTGTTAGAAGTATTCACTTGCATTGAATAAGCGACTCTGCACTCACTTGCCCTTCTTGATAAGATTGCGTCCGAGTAGAGAGTCCAAAACGGGATCTAGATTCTCATCGATATTCTCGATCAGCACCGTTATGCCGGTATTAATGGACTTCTCGATGATATCCAAATAGTTGCGTTGACCCAGCCGTATGACTTTTAGCTCCTCGCCATACTTCTGCTTAATCCACTTGACGCCCTGTAACTGAGGGTCAATCATGAGCGGCCAGCGATCCGAGTTAGACAATATTGTTGCATTCTCAATGGACATGCGATCACTGGGCAGACCCTCGTTTGTCCAGATGGCAATGGTCGTGTCATCGGTAAGCAGAGTCAGCGGATCAAGATTCTCAGTTGTGGGTATGGGGGGATCAATGCTCTTAAGAAAGGGTGTCCACATCTTTTGCAAGAGATCAATGCGAAAACCCTTCGTAAAACAACCGACATAGGAAATGAAGGCGGTAATGAGTAGTATATCGCCGGGTAAGGTAATGCCCTGCTTGACGAAGCTGAAATGGGTTTTTTTTAGATTGGTTGATGGAGATCTATTGTGGGAGTAATACTCACTTATTGACTGCCTCGGCCCAGCGCACGTTCTCGCTGGCCAAACCGCCGACCAGACGATTGGCCAGCGCTATAGTTGCCTGCGTGGCATCCGCCTCCTGCTGACAGCGCAGCTTATCCGCAATCGCCTTTTCAAAGTCCGCTGTCAGCTTGGCCAGCTGCTCTTCAAGACTCTGTGAAGTTGAAAATATATGATAATATTTAAGATACAATCTCTGATAAGCTTCATTTATGTACTTACCGCGACTTTGCGCTTGATGCCCGCCAACTTGTCCTGTGCAGCTGCCAGTTCAGCATTAGCTGCAGCCAAGGCCTTGCGTTTCGGCTCCACATCGCAGTATACCTCATAGAATTTAATAATATTGATGACCCAGGCGCAGAGTCCCGCTGCAGCGCCCGATTTGGAGCGGACGAATTCGGGCTCAAATTCGGGATCCTTGAGATAGGGTTGTATGGCTTTAATAATTTCCGGATGTATATTCTCCTTATCATAGTTAATCAGGGCATCCAGAAAAGCATCCACCTTGGCCATGGAAATTTTGGCCGCTTTCCAGGATCGATCCTTGGGCAGTTTGCCCCCAGGTGCCAGCAGCACCATGACGGCCGCGGTCACATTTGTCACCGCTCCCGGTGGAGAGCCAAAGCTCTTGAGTTCTGTCAGGTTGGCCTTATTGAGCGTGTTGAGCGCCTCTTGGGCGGCCAAGAGGGCGGGCTCAGCCTTGAGCAAATCTTCCTCGCAATCGCGTTGCTTTTTGCTCACTTCGTCGGCTATCAAAGCGACCTTCATTTCCTCTTCGTCGGCAACCGCTTTTTCCGTTTGAACTTTTTCCGTTTCAATGCCCACAATTTCGATCAAGGCATCCGCTGCGTCATTCTTCTCCTTGAGCTCCACCTCCTGCACGGCCAATTTGACCTTGAGATCCGCCACCTGCACTGCGGTGGAGCGCAGCTTTTCCAGTCCATTCTCCAAACGCTCAATTTTGCTCTGCAAGTCCTCGTGCTTGTGATTGAGTAGCTTCAGATAGAGATTAATCTGCTCAAGATAACTCTTGGGCGTGGTATAATTATAGCGACGTTCGTTCTGTAAATAAACCTTGGACGTCGTATTGACCGACGTGTGTACGTAGGCCATGAACTTGGCCACAGAATCGCGATGAGTCTCTGGCAGCACTTTATTTTGGGCCAGAAAGTTCATGGCGACCGAGATGAGTGCCTCCTGAGGCCATTCGTGGAACCAATTGATGGATGTTGCATTGATGATGGCAGGGAATTTTCTCGACCGAACACGCAATGTTGAACCCACTGGTGAAAAACACAGAACTATCTTCAATTGCTTGCGCACACGATCGATGAAGAATTTCCAGCAGTTTTCACGTGTATCAACCAGTCCCGCACCTTTGACCTCATTACGCACACCAGCGATTATGTTCTCGATTTCGTCATCCGGAAATAGATCTGGAATCTCGCCAGTGGCTAACAAATCGTTGATTAAGACAAGAAAATCCTCGCTAGGTATCTGGGCGTCCGTCATTAAAAACATTATGCTAACATTTTTCAGGCCAGCTTTCAAATACAAGCCGGAAAACTCGTTCTAAGTATTGCAGATATGTTAAAAACAGTTAGAAGTTGTTAGAAATCACAAAGAATATATGAATGGGACAGACCTTTAAGTCATTGACACCGTAGCCCTTCTTCAGCTGTATTTGCACAACCTCCAAGCTGGATATGAATGCTGCCAAGCGCGCTAGAGATTGTTTTCCACTGCCACCAACACCAACCAATAAAGCGCTGCCACGCGGCGATTCTAATATGCGATTGATTCTAAGCGAATCAGACAACAGTAAAATATAAACATCGTTTGGCAGATTTGTAAGCCTCGAACTTACCTGCAGACATGCATCATCGCATCCTCGAATAACACCAGATTCATGGCAGCGACTAGATCATTATACGATGACATTGCTTCCTGAAGGAGTTTGTGAAGCTCAGGCCAACCCTTGATGGGCATGTACTTAGGATCACCAATTCCTCCAGCGAAATGACAGTAAATATTCGGTTTGTCGAATATAACGGATTCGTCAATTTCTTCGAACGACTTCTTGACAATGTCATGCTGCATTTTCGTAAAGCTATCAATGTCCTTATCATCGATTAGCTTATCGGAGTACACACGCTGTGTCTCGTGTTGCCACAAACGTATAAGATCTGTTGAGCTCGTCAAGCAATCCGTCGAGCTAAATAAAAGACCCTGCCAAACAGAATAACGTGCAATCAATATAAGTGCAATCATCTAAATCCTATGGAATACTCACTTGAAAAACATTGCTGATGTCCCGAAGATTGAAGATATAGTGGGATTTTATGGCCGTGGGTAGAAACACCTGCAGGCACTTGTTGTGCAAGGCTATTGTGGCCGCCACTATATTGGGCGTCATTCGCGTCACGATCGGCATGAACTTTTGCTCGGCATTCGCAAAATGCTGCGACAATATCGCCGAGTACATGACCGTGATGGAGTCCGTGCCCGGAAAGCTAACGGCTAGCACGCAGAAGTGCCGCTGCAAACGTGGATTGATGGTGAAGCTGCCCGAGGTCGGATTCATGCAGGCCACATACTGACAGTTGTGTATATCCTTAAGGGTCAGCTTATTGCGATCGTACCAGTGTCCATAGTCGAGATGCTGTCGCATGAGCGTGTGCGGCTGCACGGTGCCGTAGCAGTCCACCTCGGGCATGTTGATGTCGTCAACAAAGTAGATCAAGGTCTTGTTGCCAGGCGGTCCGTAGTTGCGACCCGCTTTCTTCTCCAGCGGCTTCTCGAGTATCTTTTGCAACATTTCGGACGTGGTATAGAAATTGAATGGTATTGTGGTGACAGCGTAATTCTCAGAAAGCGATTGAAGCTTCTCATTGACCAGTACGGTCTTGCCGCAGCCGGCATTGCCTACTAGCATCACCGGGTGCTTCTTATCCATCAGCAAATCCAGAAAATAACGCAAGCGTATTGACTCGGAGGTATGCACGAGCACAGCTTGCAACGGCAAGTCCGAATCCAGCTCGAATTTCGTTATCTTCTCGGTCCAGGGCAAGAAAGTCTTTGTCTCGCTATCCAAAAAGTAGTCAAAAACCGTTCCACCTGCATATTGTGGATTGTGCAATTCGCATTGTTAGTTCGTCGTGTTTTCCCAGAGAAATTCCAAATGATTTTGCTACTCACCCGATGGAAACTTTACAGTTTTGAACTCATTTACCCACCATTTGCTGAACTCCACGCGATAGTCAATGGCTTGATCCTGAAACATGGCCGAACCGAATGCCCAAATGCAGGCAAAAACGAAATACAATTCGTGCCACTCTTTTGGACAGTCGGCCGGCGTGTTAGCTGGTATTAGAAAACAGTTTAGCAGATGGCACAGCATTTGTATGTGGGCCATTTCAGCGACAGGCGTGATCTTTTTAAAACGCACGCGTATCGTGTCCAATGAGGGTGGTATGTACTTATCGAATAACATGACCAAATTGGACTTTTCGGCTGGAATTTTGCGCGTTTCAACCCAACTGGTCACATAGCTGCAAAGAGATTGAAGCGAATAATTAGAAACTTATCAATTGGTATATAAAGCAATCTCATAAGCAGTTGGAGCATTCATTTAACTAATCAGTCTTCTAGATAATATATCAGTCAGCTACTCAGTCAGTTCAATATATGTTGGTATTCTAGATCTTTTGCTACTTACGGATTCCAACCCAAGTCCTGAGGATTAATATACAATATGCCAGCTCTGGAGACAGTTGCCGGTGTCGCTGTTCTCAGATTGGAGATCTCAAAGAGCAAACGCATCGAAGGTGTCAACGCAATGCGCTCATTGCTGGCCAAAGTCAACACTTTGTTATCGTCCATAACGGTATTTAAGCTCTCGATCCACATGGGATCGATATCGCCATCGAGCACAATCCATTTGGGTTGATCACCCGTTATGTTTGCCTGATCCCGCATCAGAACTGAGAACAGTCCGTCCTTCCATTCGCGCGTCGCCGGGTTGATAATGCCGAAAAGTTCATCATTGGTCACCGCTTTTGGATTCAAGTCATTGAATATGGGCTTCCGCTTGATGTTCTGATAGGTGCGCAGCAGCGTCTTCCACACTTGGGTTTTTCCGGTGCCCGCATTGCCAACAATGAATACAGAATGACGTACCTCCAACAGTTCCTCCAGTTGCACTACTTTCAGTATAAAATTATCTTCCGGTTGTAGTAGCAAATCGGAGGCAGCTTGTTTTACGGTGCGTTCAAAGTCCTGATCACGTTTGCGGGGCACATCCAAAGCGGGAAACAGATCGCTGATGAGCCCCATGAACACTGGCATATCATCTGTTATGATTTTTGGTATATTGAAGTCGCGCAAAGCGCGCATCAAAACCTCTTCTTCCGGTCGGCCAGGATCACCGCGCTGTAAGAATTATTAGAGTTTTACAATTAGCTTAAAGCTCAAATAGATGAAGAGGCAGCATATTCACCTTTAGCGATCCAGCCACTACCAACACCGACTTGATGGCACGTAGGCCCCAGTCATAGTGATCCTGCTTGGAGAGCAGTTCCTTGCAAAGCGTATAGAGCGTTATGAATTTTCGGGCTAGAACGCGTGCATCCTGAAATCCCTCGGCGACCAACATGATCTCGCAGATAAGTTCAAAATCCGGTACTACCATGGCGCAGGGGCGAAACAGTGCCTTCAGATTCTCCGGCAGCTCAGTGCGTCCGGCATAGCCCGGATTCATTGTAATAAATATGCCCACCGTTGGCACGCACGTGATAAACTCGCCCATGAAATTAAATTTCTCCTTCTTATCGCGTATGGCATCCTGGACGGACTTCACCTGGACTGCCACAACAGAGAGTACTTCCACCGTAATCCTGTTGAACTCATCGAAGCAGCCCCAGGCGCCCGTCTGGGCAAGACCCTTGTAAATATTGCCACAGGATTGGTAGTCCATCTGCTCGGAACAGTTGAATACATAGACCATGATGCCGATGGCCCGGCCCAGATCCTTGGTTGTCTCTGTTTTACCCGTGCCGGCCGGCCCGGCTGGCCCACCGCCCATCACCAAGTGTAAGCTCTGTGTAAGTGTTATGTAACAGCGATCTGTGAGCGGCGTGATGACCAGGCGTGGTGTATTGCCTAAGTATTCGTGACAATACTGGAACTCAGCATCGCAAATATTGGCAAAGCAATCCTTTTCCACATCATCGAAACGATGCCGCAACTGCGATTGCCACATAAAAGCCGAGCCTGAATCCAATTTGGCCTGAATCATCTTAGCGACCACATCTCTCGAGTGCACATCAATGGTGCATATCGTCATGATTTTCTGACGATCCCCCTTGGTCAGCTCGCCGAGCAGAAGTGTAATGAGTAAACTGAGTTGTGAGATTTGTTTCTTATAATAATCCTTGATAGCATTGTCGTAGCCCTCCTCCAAACGGCTGAACGCAATGTTCACCTCGGTGGACCACCAGATCTGTGAGCCGCACAGCGATACCTGGGCAGGATAATCGAATAACCATTGCTCACGTTGCTTTTCCTCATAAGCGACAACAGCTTCCGTGACATAATGACGCAGTGAGGCGCGCATTGCCGCTTGTATGCGATTTAGCCACACTTCAACCGGGCCACGAATGCTGGCCAACTCGTTGAACTCCACATATTCGCCATCTTTGGCATACATGCCAGAAGCTGTCTCTATCTCATTGGCCGCATCGCGGTTAAATTTGAGGCGTGCTATCGAATCGAATAGTTTTGTGAGATGCTTGGTAACCATATCGGGCTGTATGCCATTGCTAAGGACATCGAGCAAATCGGCCGATGATACAAAATAGAAACGAGGAAAAGCCAAACGTTTTGTTTCCAAATACTCTGCCAGTGCCTTTTCGCATAGCGTTAGCTCCTTTTGCAAATGCTCCAGACGTTCGATCAGGCCAGCTCGATTGGTTGATGCCACCACATTCGATGAGACGGACATCTCATCCATGAGTATACGAAATTCGGCATCGATATTATCGAAACGGTCCGAATCGACCGGCAGCTGTTTGCGTATATCTTCCGAACTCATGAAGATACTCTCAAGATGGGTCCAAGTGCGTTGCACCTCAAACCAAACGGTTATAACTTGATCGGCAATCATTAATTTGTTTTGCCAAGCTGAAACTTCTTCGAGGAAATGGGCGATGTACTTGGATGTTATTAAATTTTGTAGGCACACCTGGTTCTCCTCGAGCGTCTCTATGAGTTCTTCCGATGCCTTAAGGAGTTTACAGCCGGTGCGCGGATGCAGCTCATTGTCGAACTCCATGGCGGACCATGTTGAGTTCAAGTCCCGCAATATCTTCTCCATGGACATTTCCTTTACCGCTTTATCCACAATATTTTTCACCTCCTCCTCGCATTCGTGCAGGTTCAAGCCCAGAAGCTCGGCCAGTGTGGTCTCGTGATCCATTATGAATTTTACCTGTGAGAATACATTATCATATCTATCAGTTACTATATATTCAATGGTATACAGTGTATACATAGATGGCTGAACTACGATTACTACTTGAATTTCTGTACAACATGCATAGCACTTACGGTCACTTCCTTGGGCAAGGCGGCCAGACTCTGGAATGAAATGGTATTTACAAGAAACTGTACAGTCGAGGCGTAACTCTAGTATATATACACATGGGCCTCTTTAAAATCAAGTTAGGATTAAAAATAAGAAAGTTACTTATTTGAATTAGAAATAGATTTTCATTGCTATACAAACGGGCTGGTGCTAGCATAAAAAAAGAAATTTTCGATCAATTATTTACAGTATGCCAGATTAATCACAAGAAAACTCTGCATGAGAGGTGAGAAGAAGAAATATACTGAAAAATAGACCTTGGTGGAGTTCATCAATTGATTCCAGTGACGTTCGCGTATGGCCGGATTTTGCAACTCTCCGACAGCTCGAAGCGACGTCAGCATATTCTTGACCGTCGACTCCAGATTAATGAACGTATCCCACACACGCATCTCCTTGTCCAACAACCGTATATCCTTGGCAAACTTTTTGCACTCAATGTCCATGTTCTCCACGTCGACTTTACGCCAGGGCGTGGTCTTCCAATCCTCAATGCTGGTTTGCACTATATTCACGTAATCCCAGAGTTGCTGCGATTAATTGATATAATATATTTTTAGTTTAGTTAACAAGAGTTACGATCGATCTATAGACGTAAGTTAGGATTTATAGCTAGTTAAAAAGTTAAAAAGCTCAAAATTCCAAATGTAGCATGCAGTACATAGGGTAAACATTTAGTAGATTTAGTGGATTATATAGGAAACATGCAAAAAATTAGTTGATGAATTCAATATCGCAGTAAATACCTTGAGCATGCGCAGTTCCTTACGGCATTGCTTGAGCACCTTAAACTCCGGAATATTCACTTCAAAGAGACTGCCCGACTTTTGTATCTCGCCCATTTCGCGCTCACAGAGGTACATATCATCGTTGATCCGGTCCATTAGTAAATAGGGATTTTTACAATCGAAGCGAAAGAAGTCGTACTGCTTGAACACCTCACGGAAGAGCTGGATGTGCGCCTCGAAGAGCGTTATCTTATTCCGTATGCTAACCACCTCGGTTGCTTGGAGCGGCGACACCTGTTGCTTCACCGTTGTGGCTATCTTCTTGGTGTTTGCCCACTGCTCCGGCAATTCCTGCAGCAGCACATTCACCTCCTCGGGTATATCCATGTCGTAGTATTTCAGCAGCTGGATTGTTTCCTGCATGGGCTCGAACATTTCATCCGTATTGGCCGCACGCTCCTTCACCTGCATGAGAAAGGCCATGATGCTGACCAGACCCTCGTAGTCCTTCTCTTTCACCGTCTGCAGCAAGCCCTCGTCGGCCTTGCGTATAAAGTGACTGAGATCCATCAGGCTGGATGTCACAGTGTTTACCAGGTGCATCTTGAACATATTGCCCCACTTGCAGACGGTGTTGAGCAGCGCCTGTCGAAAGGGTCGCACATCCACTTGAAACCAGGAGCTGAACACCTGAAATGCGGGTATATCCTCGATTTCGGTGAACAGCGACTCGTAATTGTCTATCTGCTCTCGGAAAGCTTCAATTGTGGGCTGACATGGCTGTGGGGGCGGCGGTGCAGCTGGATCATTCATTTGCAGCAGCTCGATCTCGTCTGGATCCAACATCCGGCCATACTCCAAAAAGTATTCCATGCACTCCTCACGGTCATCCAGCCACAGGTACGAATAGCGCTCGAATTGACGGCAGAAGCGGGACGCCTCCTCCATGACCAAGTCGACGCCATTAAGAATCTCCCGTCGCATATCAATAATATCCTGATTCTCCTTGATCAGCTCCACATAATTGCGTTTCTCATTGGGCTTGAGCCGCTTAATCAGCGAGCCCATTTTCATAATGTCGCGCATAAGTTCAATAAGCATGTTGTTGAAGCCCATGGGGTCCTCTGGGTCTAACGAGGGCACGAACACCAAGTTCGGCTCCACCAGCTCCAGACGTGACTCAAATAGCGGTGCATAGTTGTTATCCGGATCCATATTCTCTGCCAGATAGCCCACACTCACGCCCACTGTGCGCAGAATGTTCTCGTACACAATATTATCCACAAAATCCACATAGCTTAGCCAGACGGGATCGTTTTGCTTATCCGCCATATCGAACTGTAGCATATTATCCTGGAGCAGTTTATGTATCTCTACAGAGGCTGCCTGGATTTCTGCATAGCGCTTAGCAGTGCGATCTGGTCGCTCATCGATGGAGAGTACCGAATCCTTTTTGCAATCGCGACGCTCGAACAGCGGCTGTTTGGCCCAAACCTCCATAATTTTGCGTATCTGGCGTAGATTCTCTTGGGTGTGATTCATGCGATTACGCAAAGCAGCGACCGGCTGACGTAACTTCTCCAGATAGCTCATGATATCTAAGAGGAAATCATAATTAGACTATTTATCATAGATAAATCGCTCGATTGCTCACCTTCTGAATTCCACACGAGCTGATGCACACCAATTTCAACTAGATCATCAATCATCTTAATCTCAGGCTCAATCAGCTTGAGCTCCACTGGTGAGCTGCCCTCCTGTATGCTGTTGTACCAATCGATGGTCTTCTCGAGGTTCAGTGTATACGAACGAAAGACATCACTCTTCTCTGCAAACTCAATCGCAATCTCGGGTATGCCATCAATTTTCATCTGCTGCATGTAGTGCACCTCGCGCAGTATGGAGAACAGGGTCGAACTAAAGTTGAGGATCAATGAATGACTGTGCTGATCGCGTGAAATGAGCGACTTTTTCAAATCCTCCTCAATTTGGGAAGCAAGCTGCACGGACCAATCCTCAAAGAACTGTCTCTTGCAGGCGCCTAATTTAGCCATTAAGCACTCATAGCGTTCCACAATTTCCAGAGATTTTTCAGTTTTAGTTATGCTGTGAAAGATTCGGTGCTATTATATATGGTAGGCAAATAAGCAAATTTCCTAATTGTTATTTAACATTTATCATTCTAGATCATGTTCATCTTCTTCCAGAATTGTCAAGAATTATGTGTAACTCACTCATGCTGTAGTGCCTTGAAGCTCTTGATGGGGGCGGTAATGCGGCACTCCAGCTGATAGCACCAGCGTATGAAGGCCGCCACCGAGGGACAATTGTAGTTCGGGTATAACGTATCACCGACTCGGGTTAACTCCATTTGCTTGTCATAAATATTCTCACAGACGGTCATCTCATCGTCGAGCATGCGAACTATTTCCGCATAGCGCTGTGTGAATTCCTCTTTGATTTTCGGACGATCTAACACGCTACCCACGATGCTTATAAGCTGTGTAAAGAGTACAGTATTTGAGTATTTAACAAAGGAATATGGTATAAATATATTCTCACCTTAAATATACTCTCTAGATTATGACAATCATCGAATGCCTGACAGAGTATGGCGGCCAGCTTCATGTCTAGCTCCAGAATGCGCGTTTGGAAGCCCTTAAAGTCCTCATCAAACTCATGATCATCGGGATCTAGGACATCATAGCTCTTCGATGCAAATGCCGTGAAGTATTGATTGAACTCCACATAGACATCGGTTATCCTGGTGCTTAGCTGGCGGCCACGTAGTCCACCGATTTCGACTTTCTCTAATTTCAGGAATTCAATCACAGTAAAGAAGAACCTGCAAAAATTATAAATATAATACACCATATATGTATATATACACTAAATTAAGTTTTCGATTGTAAATACCACTGAATTGTTGTCAAACGCTCGAGGAAAGCATTAAAGCGCTTGAAAACTGAATTTGGATGAAAAGTCCACAAAATCGGTGGACGCTCCTCAGGCTCCGTAAAGAAGGCAGCCAAGCGCTCCTTGTAATAGTCAAAAAGTTCCCGAAAGAACTTTAATATCTGTATAGAGAGTGTCAGGCGCTGCATGGCCTCGTCTATGTCGCTGTGAAATATAGACGAGGGATCCAAATAACGTTTAGCCTAGAATAAAAGAGGTAGCATATGATTAACTTATGAATATATACATGATAATCAATCAGTTGACTGAATTTATTTATTTAAATTTTAATTTAATCCATTCTGCAGGAAGGCAATTTGTTTTACGAACTAATTAAGTTATTGATTGCTGATTGATTGCCTTTTCAACTGTCATCGTTATCCATCAACAAAGTGAAAAACTTTCTGGCACACTGCCTGCCACTCATACTGCACATATATACATACCTGATGTATAATCAAATTGCATATCTCCTGCAAAAGTACAGTTATTTTCGCAGACTGACAATAGTAGCGTGAGTTGCCCCAAAGCGTGCATACGGTATGCATGAAAGGTATTAGCAGAGGCTTGAATTCGGCAAAATCTATTTCCTCCAGTTGATGCAGTGGACGTTTCAATGGGTTCAAATAGAGCGTTATATCCTTTGCCTCGGCAAGTGCTGCGATTGCCCAATCAAGTTCAAAACAGTTTGTTGGCATGCCAAAGGCAAAGATAGACAAATATATATATATATATATGTATATATCTAAACTCAATAGCAATGGCATGCTGTTGGGCCATTAAAACGCCTGCACTCACCCGTGACAACGTTTTTGAAGAGCGTCTGAAAGCACGGATGGTAAGCACTCGACGAGTATTCCAATATTAGGGCCATGGCTCGTATGCGCTCATTGCGCAATTGGTCATAGATAAAGGATAGATTCTTAAGACGATTGTTCCAAAATGTAAATTCTATGAGAAAGTTGAAAGGGGCGAACATAGTAATGTAATTCGATTAACTAAATTATGAATTTACTTAGCATAGTATTGTATTAGTAAAAACGTAAGGAAAATGTATTATTAATGACTACAATAAGTGAATGTTAAATAATATTGATTCTATATTTAGTAGTTGTATACGAAAAGAAAACTTCCGAAGTGTGCTTACTTTTAAAATAATAAAAATCGCATAGGTTTTAGGCTATTAACGCTTTAGGCTTTGCCGTCATCGACCTCAAGTAAGGCCTTGTAGATGGCAAGAACTATAGACGAATAGATGTCGACTGATAATAAAAAGGCCCAAAAAGTAATTGTAGTTTTGACATAAGGAAATGTTGCATGTCGCCATTCACCAAACAGATAATAAAAGCTAGTTTTGAAGACATTTTTACCCATATGACACACAGGCAGGTACAGGCTAGGCAAGCGGGTAATAAACATGCAAATTTGGCCAATGCCGGCACGTTGCTAGGATATATCAAAACAAACGTCAACTGCAAAACTTGAATTTTATCAATAAATAATAAATAAAGCTGTGCCAAAAATAACAGCAACAAAGTAATATATGCACGTGTGACTAGAGCTCGCGGCTGAGGCTCACCTGTGTGCGGCGTGGGGTTCTGGCCATTGGCAAAGGCGTTTGTTGGACTCTCCTTGATGACCTCGTGTATCTGAGTCGCCCACTTGATGACCACGCCCTCTATGGCACTCTTCAGATATAGATCGAACTGGCAATGCTGCGTTTCGGTCAGCTCCTTGGCGGCTTTAACTATTTTCTCAACGCCCACGGGCATGGCCAGTATGGTTTCACCGCTCACCTGACCCTTGACCTGATGCACGGTGCTCTTCAAGCTGTGCACATGTTTCTGCACATCTTGCGCGACCATGATGGGCCAGCTTCTGTAGTTATCCTCATTGGAGAGCAACGGCACCAGCACCTCCTCGACCAGAGCCGACAGCTGGTCGATTGTGCGTGTGGCCAGGTCGCCAAAAATGATGAAATTCCCACAATTCTCACGTGGTATGGGCTTGGCATACCGTTTGATAAAGTAGATGCCTTTGCTCTTCAGCTGCGAAAGGGGAAACGTGGTGGAGGGCACCAGCTGCGCAGCGGGCGTCAATATGATAATCAACACCACAGGTGTATTTCGATCCAGAAACTCTTTAATTATGCCCTTGTGCTCCTCCACCGTGATGACACGCGTCCACTTCTCTGGCTTCAGTTTAAGGGATTTGATGACAAACGAGCCCATCAACTCCAGACGTGGATCCGGCCCGCCGGCCGCAGCGGCAGCGGCCGCCTCGGCGCTTGTGGAGGGCTGCTCCATCGAAGGCGCACTCCAGGTATTTGTTTGCTGTTGTTAACACTGATGTTGTTGTTGTTGGTGGTTGTTGTGGCTGTGTGTGAGCGCGTATGTGTTAGTGTTTGATTGACCTTGTTACCAGTAACAACTATATAATCAATATATATCCTATCAAATCTATATACTATAAATTATGAAAAATTTTCTATGTGTAGTGGCAAAATACTTTTAAAGCCCTAAATACTTGTGTAATTTATAGATTATGTAAGTTTTCTCCATAGTAGACAACACTTTTATAACTGTTATGTAACTTAAAATTTAATACAAATATCGATTTAACTGCGTTTCTGCATTTGTAACTAATTTGTTTACAAAAATTAATCTATCTATAATCACTTTAAAGAGTTGGACTTATATTTTACTATTTTATCATAATTTTTCCATTATTTTATATATTCTGCCTTTATTTTTATTTCCGCTTTGCGACTGCTCACCTGGGCTTCCGTTAGCTGACTGAAAGGAAGTGCTTCGACGACAACGTAAGCCAGTTAGGAAAAACTGATCGTGGCAGCTCCCGGTTGCTAGGCATTTGTTTATTTTACACCTTTGCCTTTGTTGATTTCCCCTGTGCCATAACATTTGGTTGTCAGCCACGTTGCCAAGCTTACTTCCGGCCAATTGTTGCGCCGCCATTTTATGTTGCCATTGCACGCAAACGTTTTGACGTTCTGGCACTTTGCCTAATCAAGTTGGCTTTCGGCAGGTAATCGGGGAGTTGATTAGGCGCTAATTCAATTATTTATTGCCAACTTTTACCTACGTAAATGAAAATAGAAAATGTGCAATGAAGGGTTGTAAGGACTAGCGAATTATTTGAATCTATCAGATTAGAGCAACCTTTAGATGACAGTCATTACATAAATGAAGAGATATTGTATTTTAAATAATATTTGTATAAATTATTTAAATCAATATGAAATATCAGTTATATTTTTTTTTATTATTTTTAATAATATTAAATATTTTGCAACACAAACCTCAACGTAAATAAAGAGCCCTGCCATTTTAGCTTTCCCCTGCGATATATGTATGTAGGTAAGCGAGCCATAATATATCGATCGAGCTCTTGCAATGTGCGCAATCGAAATGCAATATATCGATGATTTACTTAGTTTGCCATGCAATTATACGTTCGCGTCTCCGTGACACACAAATATGACGAGACACAATTTAATAGCTTCACACACAAACACGTTCAGACGCCTTATATAATCTAATCATATTTCTCTTTATTTATTAGCTTCTTAAATACTGACATTATTTATGAATAAATCCATTTGCGCCTGATTAGAACAGCGTGTCGGTTGTAATTGGCTAAGTTGTTAGGTTTGTTGCATGCCACAGTGTCGGCAAGCCGTCAGAAACAAAGCCACAACATGCCTAGAATATGAATTCGCAATGAACTCGAAAATTCGCAGCAGTCACGCCAAAATCTGTTGCATATGTGCAACAAATGGGGAGTGCTTGGTGTACGCCCCACTCTGCCAAATTTCCCCTACATATTTCAAGTTTATAGCACATTTGAGGCGCAAGCGTCAAAGTGCTATAAACAAACGAAAACAAATAACTGTTGCGCCTGTTGCGCAGCAATGTTGCTAAGCCAACCGTAGCAACACTGCTGAGACGCAAACAAGCAACAGTTTCTTGCATGACTTCCGTACACAAAAACTTTTGCTATTTCTATTTCTATTTTTTTATGACAACTACGACTATTGATTGACCTAGGCCTAGGCCTAGGTGCAGCGACGGTTCATTCAACCTGCCTGGTTGCTAGGAAAACCAGTTGCTCGCTCGTAATAAATATTAAAGCCAAATTATAGCCGGCTAACCGCAAAGCGGTTGCAAAGCCGCTCATTGAAGCTGAAAGGTAATTTACATTTATAAATATGACTTTGCCCATGTCTAGCCCAACACTTTTGCACTTCTGCACAATGCTGCAGTTGGGATTGCTGCTGCTGAGTGCCGCATCGGCAATTGTTGTCGAGCGCAACATGTTTGCCTACTACAAGGTGCCTTTGCGGCTGCTCGACCTGGCCAAGCCTCATGCAAACGACTCCTCCACTGCCGGCCTCTACTATGTGCTACAGTGTCCGCCCAAGCTGGACGACGTCATACCCAAGCCCAGAGACATGCAGACCTGCCAAGTGGTGGACCACTACAGAGATAAGACCCGGAATTCGAGATACAAGTCCAAACGTCTTCGGCCTGCTCGCACTTACCTCATGCCACTGCCACCGACAACCGTTAAACGTATGCGCTGGGGCTGGCGCCAGCGTCGCAGCAAACGCCACAACCAGGACATATCACCAGCCCTGGATCAGGCCACTCCACTTCAATATCTTGGCCAGCCGCATAGCCGCCAAAAGCTGCTTAAACTGGCTGCGGATCATCGGAAATTTAAGCGAGGCAACAGCTCCAAGGGCTACCAGCACATGTACCATCGCGACGAGATCTACAACGATCACATATTCTACGATGAGCTCCAACTAGATGGCCAGTTCCACAATCTGGGTAAAGCTAAAATTCAAAACTAGCTGGCAACACCTATGTACATTCATTCATTCATTTGAATAAATATTCCAAACAAAAGTCAACTTTATTCCATAATTATAAATTAAATTCTATTGATAAGTTATTTCCTAAAACTATTTTCAAACACAACCCATCATACAAGAAAGAAGAAACTCATTTCATTAAGCTAACAAATTCAAGTAAAGCAACAAACCAATATACTCTCTTTCTCATATATACATAGTACATATATTGCATTATGCAATTAATATTCGTCTGGCAGAAACAAATCGTCGTAGGCGACATTATCGAAGACCTTTTTCAGTATTGACGTAATGCATAGTTCAAAGGTTTTGAGCATACTTGGCTCAAGCTCCTGCCAAAACTCAAGCCAATTTTCATTGATAATATTATTCATTATAATTGTCATATCCGTATTTTCAATATATAATGAGTCCAGAGAAATTATCCATCTATAAAACAGAAACAGCACAATATGCATATTGTGTGATATTTTATTATTATATTTTCTTACCGCTGCAGGTCGACTTTGGGCCTCAGTTCATAGATGCGCAAGTATCGCTTGTTGCTGCGAAATTCCTGTATAGCTTTTATCCATATTTCCAAGCGAAAATTGAGAAATTCAGAGCGGAAACTTCCCGTTGCATTTGCCACAAATAGCAAAATACGAGACTGCATATTATATGTGCCATCATGGATGAGCCTTGGTATATACGCCTTGATTATCATACTGCTATGGCTGGGATCCTTATTGAAGCCCTGGACATGGGTTATGGTTGCGTTGTTGAAGCCCTTATTAGTTAAGTTTTTTAAGTAAAATGATAACCAAACTGCAGCACCATTGGGCCGATTCAAAATCGAGATATCCTCCAGCTGTGTCACATTCAACGGAGGCAAACCAATCCGATATTCCATTCGGATAGCGTCTAATCAAATCGTTCATGGTATGGATAACGCATTGGGAGTCCCCAAAGTGACATTTCTTGATATCATCGGCTGTATATACAAATATCTATAGTTTCTCTAATTATACACAACAATGGCTGCAAAAAGTTGATTACTCACGCAGCTCGATCTCCGATGAAGTTTTACATAGCATTAACAATATGACAACCAATAAGGAAAATTTATGCATCCCCAATTCGATTACGTTTTGATTAGCTATGAATACTATTTAAAAATATAGCTATATATGTAGATATATATTTTTTTACCTATTACATTTGTTCACAATCACGACACGATTTCACTTAGAACCTGCTTTAGCCAATGCTCGATTGTAAATAAAGTCAAGAGTTTAGCTAGAGTTAAGTTTATAGTCAACTATCTGGAAAACCGGATTGCCAGTTAAATGCATGTATATAATTTAAATGAACTATAGATATATATTTCCTGTTACATTAATTAACGCGTTCACAGTTGATATAAATATGAGCTTAGCTTAATTGCTTGATTCAGTCTCATTATCCTTGAGGAACATGTCGTCGTAGGATATTTTCTCAAATGTATCTGTAATCATGCTCGTAAATACACCGCTAAAAATGTTCAGAAATGCTGGCTCCAATTCATTCCAAAATTCCAACCAGTTCGCGTTAAGCAGCTCATTGATTGCAATTGTTAAATCCATGTTCTCGGGGAATAAATTATCCAACCACACAATCCAGCTGTCAAATTGATTTTGATCATATAGTGTTTGGACTATGTAAATACATATAATATGTACGAGGGTAGTTTGAAAACTTTTCAGACTAACAAGAATATATTGTATTTTTTATATAAAAAGGAGTCCAATTTCTAAATATGTTTCTAACTTCATGTCAATCAGATTCAGATCACCCTTGTATGTATATAAATAATTTTTGAAAACTCACCGACTGATATTGACAACTGGCACCAGTTCATAGATTTTCAAATAGCGCTTATTATTCCGATATTCCGGTATGACTTTTAGCTTCAATATGAATCGTAGATTCTGAAAATCCGATGTTGAGCTACCTGTCGCATTGAGGGCAACCATCCAAACTCGTCCTTTAGCCACATAGTTACCCTTATGAATAAGACTTGGAATCTGTCCGTGTATTTCCATTATGGTGGCTGTTGGATCTTTACCGAAACCTCTAATACGCTTTACTGTCGTATTCTCAAAGCCATAATTTGCTTGATTGAATAGCTTGAATTGGAACCAAGCACCACCTATTTGGGCATTATTCCAAACATTCGAATCCTCAATGCCCACAACATCGATGGGCCTCATACCGATTGCAGATAATCCTCGTGAATACTGTCGTATCACAGCATTCATTGATCCAACAATACATTTCGAATCGCCAAAACGGCATTTCTTTATATTGCTTGCTATGCGAATTTATGTAAAGAATAAAAAACACTATAGCAAAAAGAGATTTGTTTATGTGGCAACACAATTGTATTTTGTCTACCCACGTAATGTTTGACAGTTTATTGCGATCAACAGATGGAGTCCGATCACAATAGGAAATGTTTTACGCATACTTGAAATATATATAATTTATATAAATAGAAAAAGTCCTATGTTTGTCAGAGAATAATCCAACTGTATTTGACTCAGCGTTTAAGTATTGAATAAAAGCGAATGACTTTTCAGCAGAACATTTATAAGCTCAGCAAATGGAAACGTAATTATCATAGTTTTATAGACCGGTTTATTGTCAGAAATGAATAAAATAAAGGAATTAAACTAAGTTCCGTACATCAATTCCAGTTTTCATATAATTAGTGGAGAGTATGCAATGTTGGGTTTCGAAATGTCATTTGATACTAAATGCGAGAACTTAACCTATACGAATATATACATACATATGTATGTATGGTATATACTACTACTTTCAATCCATTTATCGTTTATATTTGGTATAGCTGAGTAATCAAACGATGTAAAGTTTCAATTCACATTTTCATTATTAGGTAGAAACATATCATCGTATGACACATTATAAAATATATCTTCGATCATACTTAAAAATACACCCGTGAATACTTCCAATATTGGCTTTTCTAGTTCATTCCAAAACTCCACCCAATTCGCATTGAAAATTCTATTCATGGCAATGGTCAGGTCTGTATTTTCTGGAAAAAAGTTCTCCAGCCATTGTATCCAGCTGCAATGTTGTGACAATGTATCATCATATTTCAAATATTTGGAATTAACTTACCGATCCACATATACATTGGGCACCAGTTGATAGATCTTCAGAAATCGCTTACCATTACGATATTCTGTTTGCACTTTCAATGTGAAATCGAAACGAAAATTTAGGAATTCCGATTCAGAATCGCCAGTTGAATTGATTTGCACCATCCAAAGCAATCGGCCCATGGCTTTATATATGCCTTTATATATTAGTCTGGGTATTTGTCCTTTAATTATTATTTTTGACGATGTGGGATCCTCGTCGAAGCCTTTAACGTCAGTTATAGTTGTATTCTCAAATCCGTAATTGATCTGATTGAGCAGTTGGAAAAAATACCAAAGTACACCCTCTGGCCGATCATTGATGAGCACCGTATCCTTCACATGGACCACATCCAATGGCTTCAAGCCAACCGAGGGTATTCCCTTTGGAAAATTACGTATCAGCGCATTTGCAGTATCCCGAATACAGGTGGTATTTCCAAAGCGGCACTTCTTGATATGCTGAGCTAAGAGTTAGAAATACAGTTCACCATTCTACACCTCAGTCAAACAGGTAATTCAATTATACTTTTTAGCTACGCACGTAATATTGAGCACTCCGAGCTAAGAGTCAGCTGCAGCCCGATCAATACTATCAAAAGTTTCCGCATCTTAGACAAATTCAAATACTTGCATCGTTCGGGACAGTCGGCGCTTAAGTAAATCACAGTAAGTTATTTTTTAATTTTTAGTCTAATAGAAGTATATATCGATTAACATAACCTGTTCTGTGTAACTCACCACATGAAAGTAATTGAACCGGCTCTAGTACCTACTACTAGAGTCTGTTTATATTTTGTCTAGAGCAGGTCGGTGAGCTTTGCTACTGAACAGCTTCTGGTTAGCTTATACAGCTGATCGAAATGCTAGGAGATCGTAATAGATAATAATACTTAATTTGTGCGCATCTAGAGCAACTATTATTCCCTATTATCAATATTATTTATGTATTCAAGAGCTTGTCTTGTGTCATAAATCGTTTTACGCCTTTCCGATCAAATAATAGACAACGCCTCTATAGCGAATTACCCCACTTGTACGTATGTCGTAAGCTATAATGAAGTTATTTATTATTCTGTCTGTCACCTACACCGTAATTAATATTTGACTATCAAGTTGGTCATTAGCTACAAAGGTATATCATTTAGCTTCCGTTTGCATTTCATCCATTTAAATGTCAATTACATCTAATTAAGACTTGATGACAAGACAGTGATGCGTCTAAAACGAAATAAATGGATATATACATATATCCCAGAATATACAAAACTGGTGCATGTAGCCTTATATATATCTTATTTATCATTATAACTTTATCAAAATTATATATACACACATACATAACCATATTGTATCAATTTACGAAGAAGATGCATGCAACATTATCGTTATCATGATCATTAACTCCATGACCATCAGACCGCCCTAGAAAATAATGTTGTTTAGGTATATTTCCATTTTGCTGGACTTTCCTGTTTAAGACAAAAATATCATTTTATATTTAATCTTATAAATAAAATAATAATATTTTTATTTTAAGTGATTTACACAACAATAGAAAACAATTTGATGGCAAATATGAAACGTGCCTTAAAACGGTATTGACAAATTTTGAAGTAGTGTCCTACCCAATGATGACATATATTAAATTGCGATTTAATAAATAACTAGATCATAAATTACAAATAGTTGTTCAATAAAAGCACACGACAAGAAATATTTTTTGAAAAAATTTAGGAAATAATTTCGGAAAGGACCCGTTAATATTAACATATATATTGTTTAAAATTGTTTACGGTTTCTCAGTTCACAGCCTTATAAGTAATATATAAATATAGTTTAAAATTTATATATAAATGTGTATGTATGTATGTATGTGTGTGTGTGTGTGTGTGTTCATATTATATAATAATTATTATCAATTACCGTACAGGGAACTTAAGTCTACTTTGAATGCCACACGTTTATCTTTTATCGAGGCATTTTACAGTTATGTGTTTATGTATGTATGTGGGTTTGCTAAGAAAATCTGCATTGGATTTTTTGGTATACTGCGTACATCATATTGAAATAATTATGCTATGAAATCGTATTACACTAATTCCCAAGATTTCGGCTTTCAAGCGAACAGCGCGCAGAGCGTGACCCGATTTCTGATATGATGAACTAGGTGCTGGGATAGGGTCTGTGGATAGGCTGCGCTGTTTGCGACGGGATGGTTTATAGTTATTATCGGGGCAGACCTGAGCCGAATGCTAGCTAATGACTACATGACCATTACTGGCATTATCCACATTGCTGCTGTGGCAATTCAGCTCATTGTTATTGCTGCTAAAACAAACCTCCTCGCTGCCATCGGAATCAGTGCAGAACAGTAATGGCTACGCATCCTCACCGTCCATGATATCAGCATCTGTGTCGGGATTGGTCGAAATTCTGCAAATGGAAGATATTATGAGTTTGGATGAATGACTACATAACTGTAGCTGTGCTTGTGTGTGTGTGTGTGTGTATATATATATATACATGTCTAAATGATTAAGAGACACTTGAGACCTATGGGAAGGGGCACAGCTTGTGCTGACACTGATCCGATTCGAACCCTTTAAAGAACAGCAAAGTCAATTAGAAACTACATAAGTCCACATTCAAACAGAGCCAGATGCTATTTACACAAACAATGTTTTACTATTGCTATCTACAACAATTTGTTAGTAAGACTTTAGGAATACAACATCACATATAAGAAGGGAGCTACATACGAGATATAGAGACAGAATTATTAAGAGTTAAGAGACTTGAGGTTTTCAAATAAAAATACAACTCAGAAGGAACCATGCATATATCCCAGCAGAGATAACTTTATTGTGGGAGCGAGCCAGGGTCAAAAGGTTTTAAGATCATTTTTATTATTTCTTAGCTATTTACAAATAAGGCTATTTACAAAATAAAGCTACGTTATTTGATTTCTTATAAACAATTACGTCTACAGAACTACCAATAATTATTCAATTATAATTAACATCACTTTGATATACATAGGCGAACATTATAAACGAAATAATATCTTTATTATACAAAATTAAAACTTTAATAGCCATAAAAAACTAAGAGGCGACATTTCTGTGCAAATTATGGAAAGAGTTTATGGAGATTCCATTATCGTTCAGCGTCAGCTCGCTGCATAGAGGATGCCGTCCACATATGGTTGTGTTGCGTTCGGTTGTTTTTGTTGGTTCGATGAGGCACCCATTAGTATAAATGGATTAACAGATTCGGCACGTACAGCAGCGAATTTCCAGATTTAAATAAACAATTGAAAACCGCATTGAATTTTCGGTTTAAAAAAAAATTGTTTTTCGTTTTTTTCTGTTTGTTTTCTTTTTTTTAATATGCGTCAAAATGTCGAAATTCTAATTAATATTGGTTGCCATGTTAATGTGGTCCCAAACAATGTTCTCTTACTTTATTTGCACATTTTGCAGTTTTTTGGCTTGTTTATTATTATTTTGTGCTTGCCAATCGCAAACTTTTTAGAACAATTTTGTACCAATGCCAAGAAAATCATTTGCCGATTTTCAACAAAATTTATAGATCAGTCAATCCAATAGTTTATTTTTATTTTCGTACATTTTTTGCAGAGTGTCGAGTGGCGAGCGGTATAAGAGTAGTAGGGCATGTGCATGTGTGTGTATTTATATTTAGTATAAGACACAGAGAACGGTGTTGGAAAACAAATGGTGGTAGTCACGCACACACATATAATAAAAGAGAATTTTATGATACATAAATAACGGGTAAATAATATTAGCAACACAAGTTTCGATGCTCGAGGCTTTATTGTGTTAAGTTAGCCACGCCCTCTCGATATATGCAAGGGATGAGAGTTATACCAAAATGTCAATTATGAATTTTAAATCAATGTACGGTTAGTCCAGGCTTTGCTGCTCTTCGTTCCATTCCAACTTAAAAAATAGCTTATGTCTAGGATATACACATAAATCAAAAGGCGATAAATACTTTTTCCCATAAATTGCTATTAAATGCATACTTTATTTGTTCAAACTAAGCGCGCTAGCTTATATTATTAGCCCTGATAATACCGATTGTGCGAGCGTTGTGTGGGCACATTATCAACAACTTTAGACTTACCAGAACTTATAAATAAAATTGTATTTAAGATATGAAACGATTGGCTAGTGTCAAACAGCTGAACAGTGCATTTTAAATTCTTGTTGGTGAATTGTTAGTGCTGTAAAGCGTGTGATGTTAGTGTTAATATCACAAAAGTGGAGGACATCCTAAAGTTATTTACTGAACCATAGCCAATAGAATGCATAATGCATTATTGAGCTACTTTTTCCGAAACTGTATCGAGAGGTTTGTCAGTAGGGTTAGTTTTATCGCCTACAACTAAGGCAACATCACTGCGAATAATTAAAAGAATAAGAGCATAGGCATATGTTTTCAATTAAGTGTTAGTCAATAGTTACAAGTATTACGAAGAGAGAAACAGAAGATACAGAAGAAACAGAAAGAAAAAAGAAAACAGAATGGACCAAAAGAATTATCAAAAGAAATCAGTTGACAGCTTTTAGAGTGCTGGGAAAGTATAAAATACCAATTGATATTAGGATAGTACAGACCATAGATAAATTTGTAGATTAGTTACCCATATGGAGGCGTAGGCAGTGAATGTGTAGGCGTATGTATTTGAGCAATTAGTGAGATATTATGTGCGAACATACCTGGCATACGTAGAGTTGGCGTTCTTTATCGAAAAACTATTCTGGCTTGGTAACACCCAACGCTGCACCCACTGTGAAAGGAAAAACATCAGGTTAGATGAAGCTGTCTTCAGCATATGACATCTAAAGCTCTATTAGGTGGTTACCAATAGTCACGTAAATTGATAAAATTCAACATGATAACTACAATTTATGACTGACTGGCTAAACAGTTAATGCTTTTTGTCACGACTATTGATAAGGTATTGCTGATTTTTTCAGTAACTTACCCGACTGTTCATCAGCCACTTGTTGCCCATGCACGCGGCCATATGTATCACAAGGTATATAACAAAAACTATGTATAGAATAGCAAATATGCCTACAAAAGAAAAGAGAGCAAAGTTAATTAATCAAGTCAATTCCGAATAGTTAATATTTGGGCTACTCACAGACTACTGCCAGTGTGCCGCCTACAATTTCAAGCGATTCCACTTGCACCACAACAAAGTAAAGATTGACTCCAATAACCACAATGGTTAATAAAATGGCAACGATTTTGTTGCCGCTGCAGAGCAAGAAAACAGTTTTCATTATCTTTCAAATATCGCTTACTAGTTCATAATTCTCATTTCGTCACTTACATTCCATTCACAAATTCACCCATGATGGCTGCACAAGATGTAAACGCGATGGTGGGAATCGCTGCAAATGGCAATTGAAGCGACATCACCGCATTAAGTATATCATTCATATTGGTCAGATCTTCCATTTTGCTGAACATGGCCAGGCAGAAGGTGGGTATAATGGCAATGCAGCGCGTGACCAGCACGCGACACCAGCGGGGCCACTGCAGATTGAGGAAGCCCTCCATGGAGAACTGGCCGGCATATGTGCCTGTCATGGTGGAGCTCTGGCCAGCAGCCAAAATACCCACGCCCCATATGTACATTGCGGCGGCCCCAAATGTGCAGCCCAGAAACAGACCGCCTTTGTACAAATCGGCATTGATGATGTCCGTGAGATTGTGGTTGTCCGTGAACGATAGCTTGGCATCCTCATACATCGATTTGTTGGTGCACACGTCCAGCTAAAAAGAGATGAGAGTTAGCAACAGCTTAGATATTGGTATTCAATAAGTCACTTACCACATCCCGATTGGTCTTGCCATACATGCCGTGCGCAAAGACGGCGACAACAAAGAGATTAATGATAAAGGACACGAACAGCGCTATGGAGGCCTCAATAAAGAAATAGAAATTTGCTTCGCTCACTTTCTTTGGCTGGCGGCGATCAATGTCACGTGACTGTAATTCAATTGTAGTTGTGATATTATTTAGGGATTCATTTGGCTTTTAACCCAACTCTACCTTGACCAACGCAGAGTGCAGATAGAGATTGTGCGGCATAATAACGGCACCAACCACGCCCACTGCCTGTAGCAACACATCCGAGTTGCAATCAGAACACCACGGCACGAACATTCCCTCCAACACAGCGCCCTGATTGGGTGCTGACACAATGTACTACAAGTATAAACAAAAATATATTTGGCAATCAATAATAAAAAAAATACAAGTCCCATAACAGAGTGTTAAAAGTTCAATAAGGAAAGAGAATGGAGCGCCTTGAACCCGAGAAGATATTGCTAGACTATATTACTAAAACCAAACTGAATCGATTAAAATAATGAGCAGTCAGTGCTTATAAATCAAATTTACGACGGGGTTGGGAATCTAATATAGTATGATAAATATACTTTCAAATGAAAATAAAAATGAGCACAAGTGTAAAAAATTGAAATGCAACGTTATTAATCATCAAACTAATATATAACAAAAATGCCAAGAGTCAAATAAAACAAATGCAAATCTCTGAACAGAAATGGAAATCCCCTGGTAAATGCTTTTTGCAAATGACTTTCAGATAAGCTCCGAGGGTATAATCCCCAACTTATTATTTCCGTCATTTTCATACACAGCTATAAGAAAATATTTAGTAGTAGCTTAAAAAGTCTAGTAGTTCTCTTAAACCATTTATCTAATCATTAAAAGGCAAGACATAAAATAAAACACTGCATTCAGTACAAGCAGAGATAGTCTCTGAACAGATATAAAAAAAAAATGTTCACACATTATCAAGCAACGGAACGAAATGGCAAATATGCTAAAACAGGAATTGAAAAGAGAATGGAAGACCTCAACGGCCGTAATTGAAAGATATGAACGTAAAGTACGCCCCTGACAGACGTGCCTGACAATTGACGGTTGCAATTTGCGACATAGAAATAGAAAACAAAAATAAATAAAGTAAATAAAAATCATTAAAATACATTTGTAGAATATGGGTAAAATAAACTGCTTTTGTTATTTACGACTCGAGCGTTTTCTATACCTACAATTCGTACTTATTTGCATGCCTGACAGTTAACTAATTTGGGAGTTACTGCAGTGGGGGAACTTTTTCAGATTGAATCATTTTGGAAACTTGAATTATGTATTTATGTATGTTTTGTAGGAGTACTGCTTACCTCATAGCCAAATGTGATGGCCATGACAGTGATCAAGAAACCAAATAGGAACTCCAGTTTACGCAAACCGTACTTATCCAGAAATAGGAACGTAAATGTGTCGACAATGGTGATGAGTACGCCACCCCATAAAGGTACACTACAATTGAAATTACAAAATCGATATATCATTCGTCATTTGATAAAGTCTAGATAAACGTACACTTTATTGGACAGCAAATATATGGCAATGGCTGTGCCTATGACCTCTTGCATGTCCGAGCCAATAATGGCAATCTCTATCATTATCCAGAGTATCCAACGTGGTAAGCGTTTGTATTGTCTGTAGCACATCTCCGCCAAATGCAGACCAGTGACAACGCCCAGCCTAGTAACGTACAAGAATTATATATTTTATATACCTAATATATAATGAAAATTATCCAACACCCTTACCTTGCGGCCAAGCGTTGCATGAGCAGACCCAGAACTGTGGCCCATAATAACACCCAGAGTATTTTATATTTGGCTGCGGCGCCCGATTGTAAATCAGATTCAATATTGCCCGGATCTAGATACGCAATGGACATGAGAAAACCGGGACCGGTGAAGGCCCACAGCTTGCGAAAACTGAAACCGATCTGTGTGTGCAAATAAAACATATTAATATCACCATAATAATAGTTCGACTAAAACATACCCTATAACCGAACACTATACATCGTCTATAAAAAATATATACTATAAAATTTAACTTTATCTCTTACAAAATCGATATACAGATATTCGATATTTATCGGTTACGAAATATTACATTTGGATACAGTGTACTTAAAAGAAAATTCTTTCTTTTTACTCACATTTGTGCGATCATCGTCGGGTATGAGCACCTTTTCATCGCTGAAGTAGGCCTGCTTCGAGGCCTTCAGATATGTATTCTCATTCAGTATCTGCTGATGCAGCTGCGTACTGTTTGCCGCTGCGGCACTTGCAGCGCTTCCATGGCTGCCACGCGCACCCGAACTTGTGGACTGTTCATCACCAGCGGACCCACCGCCTGGCTCTATTTTATTGTGATAGCCCTCGTTTGAAGACATGCTGCAACAGTATTGAGAAAGCATAAAATATTTAAATTGATTATTTACTGTATGTATTTAATTTATTTAACACTTGTGCGTGACAAGTTCAATTAGTGGCCCTGATCAAGCAGAAAATTACAAAATGCGTCCAGATAAATTATAGTCTTGTGTATTTGTTTATATTTCAGCACGTGACGCTTCGCAGATTGCTTTGCAATTTGAGTACTCAAATAGATAATATTTGTATACAAGTTTTTTTCTAGCATAAGTAAATAAAAGAGTTGTCTGAAATTAACATTGCTTTCATATAATTCGCACATACTAATTTTATTGTGCAATTGCCCTCTGTAATTCGCCATTATATTATCAAAATCTGAACAACAAATAGAAAATTAACGAATGCCATAATTTTGTCATTATCTGCATTTGAAACATATGCGACACAAATAGAATGAGATGGCGGAAAAAAGTAATGACCAAAGAAAAAAAAAGTTGGATCTGCTGAACAGCGTCGACTTGGCAATACCCTCTGTTCTATCTGGGAACGCCAAAAAAACTTACATTAAATATATTTCTGTTGATTGCTAAGATATACCATACGAATCAGACGGTGGACTAACTGATATAGATAAGACTATATTAAATGAATTCATCTACATTACATAGCTTTATGTGCATGGAATGATCTTTCACTGTAGCAAAGCTTCACTGTACGTAGACATAAGGAAACTAAAAGTAATTTGCGTCTGTTCCGCCTCAATTAGATTATTGAAGTTTTTAAATGTTGATTGATAAGAATTTTGAGTAAACACTCAAGCACAATCAGTAAATAAATTCGAGAATTGTTTTTATTGCTAGAATTAATAACGAAATTGTATACGAATAAGAGAATAAAGAAATAAAAGAAATTCGCGAAACTCTGTTTTAGGGTCTTTTTGGCCATTATTCCAGCTGTGTTCGCCGATAACACGAAAAATCTTTATATCAACAACAACAAAAGGAAAACATACCAACACGACTATAGTTACCTGTTGCACAGGTTGCACAGGTGAATAACCTGCTAAAAAAACATATATGTTACATACTCTTTAAACATCGTTGTTGTTGTTGTTGTTTTTTTTTTTTTCAACTTAAAAGGTTTGTGCATACGTTTTATCGCTGATTTTTGCGGCTTTAAAGCAAACGCACAGACATTTTATAGCCGAGCTCAGCACATCTTGAACATATGTGTATATATGTATAAATGTATATCAATATGTACATAGGTGCTGCGGGCAGCTATGGAGCTAGTTGGAAACACGAGGTGTTGTCTGGTTCACCTTGACAAAACGTTGCGCCGCTGTTACGGCTGCTGCTGCCTTCCACATCGCTTCATCGAATCGTTGAATTGTCTAATTATGTTTGGCGCCAATTAAAGACCTCGGCTGTTCACTCAATTGAGTAAAAGATTTTCATTTTATGGTGAATTGTGACAATTCTATCCGTTAAGTTTAGTGGAACACATATGTTTTCTCCGTCTATATACAACATTGTTTATACAGTTGGCGAAACTGATATGAATGCGAGTTATCATATCAACTTCGGTTCATAAATACCGATAAGTGTATCAACAAACTTGAACCTATGCATAATCGCTACTTGTAAATTAACTAACAAGCTACAAACAATTTGTGACAT
Organism: Drosophila navojoa; assembly: GCF_001654015.2. Next base: position 524,882 of record NW_022045910.1, read on the forward strand.
AAATATTATCACACATACTCTTTTACTATAGTATTGCAACATGTTTAGGTATAATACCATAATTTCTATTTTTGTATATTTTATATAAGAATGTATATATTTTTGTTACCATTTTTTGTGTTTGCTAAATTATTACTTTGGTGTTTATATATTTTATGTATAAGTATGTGTATGTATGAACTGCAATTAAATAAACAATATTAATCTAAAAGTAAGAGAATTATTAGCAATAAAACCTGCACGCAAATTAAATTGTTATTTATTTAATTTTTTTTTTATTTTTTTTGTAGTCATATTTAATTATTGATTGACAATTTCCTGCACCTGAGAACAATAGCAGTTAAATAGCTGAATTAAATCATTTTTAAATTCACATATGCATTCGAATACTATAATGATTGCGTTCATTTTATACACTTGGGAATTTGTCCTATTGTTAAGGTATGATATTCCAGATTAGAGCAATACTTATCAACATAATAAATTATTAAACAGCTCCAAACAGCCGAGGGCCTGGTACCTGCTACGCAGCCACAACACAGACTGAATACGATATCAGTTAACGCACCTTAAATACCCTCTACGAGATGCCATCACTCAAAAAAAGCTAAGCCTTTCTTTACTTGAGACTACACTGTGTGGGTGAAAATAACTATTGCACGGGTATTGAAGCTAGAGCTCTGTCCTAATTGAACTTCCACTCTCTTCACTCCGTGTAATATCTGTTTTTTTTTCTTCTGAATACTAGTTAGCCGGTGTATGGCTGTTCTTTTTTTTTTTTCAAGTACTTTTTGAAGTGAGGCACATCAAACCACAATGTATAAGTAACAAAATTAAATAAATAAATAAAACACAAAATAAAAACAATCACAAAAGTCATTAGATATAAACAAGTAACAAGTAGCAAACGGGAGATTCTTAAATTATCTCTAACATGATGTGCGAAACACAAAAAATAATTAGGAAACAATGTACTTAAGCAACACATACTTGCGACAGTTCGATGATTGGTAGGCGGCAGAAAAAATTGTACTATTGACAACTTTACAGCGTCGTTTTAGACTATTTGTAATAGTAAATAAATGCAGTTGCTAATTTAACACAGAATCGCAAAGTAAACAAAATAGCAGTTTAATTCTCAGCAATAATAGACGATTGTACGTTATTCTCTTTGTGTGTTGGAACCAATTACAAGTTCGGTGACGTTGACCATTTGCTGTTCAGCTCAGCTTGTGGAACGATTTGCCAGCGTCAAAACTTGAGTAGCGTCTGCCACTCGACAATTGTTAATTTCGCGAGAGTTATATTCAATCAATCGTACGCGCAACATACACAACGCGTTTCATTGTTTGTTTTTATTATATTTCTGATATATTATTTTTGTTTTCTTTTAATTTCTGTTGAGCAATATTGCCATTGTTGATTCTTCTTTCACGCACCCAACTGCTTTCTTTTTCATTCGCACTTACGGTTAGGCTATTTACACTAAAAATATCAGCTGTTCACACGTAGAACAAAATCGACTCAACCAGCGATATATGCTATCAATAAATATATCGATACATCGATTTTTGTAGTCCAAGTGAGCAGCTGCGTGTATTGACCGCCGTGAGCTCCGTCGTCGTCGCTTGACGTCGATTGACTGACTGCCGAAGTAAACCATTGCCTCTTTATATATATGCATATGTAAAAAGTATGCATACATAGTTACTGAGCGCAATTTCGCCAAAGAGACTGATTACGTACGTTCATATGTATGTGTGAGAGAGCAAGTCCATCGCGTCCGATAGGGGATTTCAGATTCGTTACTTTCTTAACGCTTCTCTGGGAAGGACTCACACAGACAATCTGCATTTGGCATTACATGTGTACATTGTACTTATCTATGTATATTTACAATGTTTTACAAGATCCTATGCGAATCGTGTGATTGCTTGGAAGTGTTTACTGATAGCGGTATATTTGTAACGGAATACTTGCTGGAACACTAAGCGGGCTTAACAATACATGTTGCTTGTCTCTCTCCAAGTCTATATTTAAGTGTACGTGCATATGTATGTAAATTATATCTGAGCTGCCTGGAATCGTTTTGACAGACAATTCATATTGATAATAGGAACGTTGTTTGATACACGCACTTGTTATCTAATCCCCCCTCAACATCTACTAGGCAACAATTATTTACACTGACAGTTTGATCAGATCCATATCAATACCAATAATAATTTAGTATATCAAAGCTCAATTTCAATTATATATAATCGTGAATATGTCAGAGATATACCTGCTATATAAATATATGTATGCATATAGTCTATATGTTTGTAGAATGTAAAAGAATCCCATTTAATTCAGTCACTTGCTTCTTTGTCCAGATATGTATGATTCACTCTCTGCACAACTGATGAAAGTCAAATCATGCCGCTATACAAATGAATGAAATATGTATATACATATAAATACATACATACATATATACAGTATATGCGGAAAACTGAACAAAGTGTTGACTCCCATATCATATTAAATAAAGTCCTACTTTGTGATAGCTTTGAAATAAATAAATATGTGATACGCATTTAAAAGTCTGCTATTAATTAAACAAGTTTGAAATCATTTATATTTTTTTTATAGTTACTAATAAACTTTATTATGCTTTTTTATCAATAAAACAGACTTTTTCTTGTCTAACATTCTTAATGAAAACATTTATAAACTTTATACAAGTGAGCATACTTTTGACACATTTACTTAAACATTTCAGACACATTCCAAAACACACAATTACATTTATTTCAAAATTTGAACAAATTAAAAAAACTGTTTTTGCTAGTAGTATAAAAAGACTATAAATAATTATGGTTTTAGCATATTTTTTCAAAAATACGCACAAAAATACAGAAGAATGTATATAAACATGTTAAACATTTTTAAAAATCGATAATGAATGATGATAAAAATATATGTATAAATATATATATATATTTATATATATAATGGAATTTATATTGCATGTGACATGAGAGAGCGTTGCAGAAACCCGAAAAGTTACAATAATTAGTTAATTCAATCAACCTCTCTAAGTTGCATGTGGAAACATCAGCTTTTATATTGTAAATGATGACTCTCAGTATTTAGATTCAACCTGGTTTCTTCGCTGCATTAAATAGTTATTGTATAATTTGATTTTGTTCTTGAAAATAATTTCATATGGAAGTATTTGCTGATTAGGAGCTTGGATTAATAACTTGCACATAGTTGGCAGGAAAGAGGCCATAACGGTTCTTGCATAGGCCACGCCACCAGCCATCATCGATCTTCTCAATGTGCGTAACCACATCGTCGGGATCGAAGGATATCTCGTCATCATCAGCTGCCTGATAATCATATAATGCAATTGCATGTATGCCAGTGTCCTCCAAATAGTCCGCCAAGTTATCAGAGTTTGCATAGATGGCCTCCTCCGAAGTGCCATTAGCTGCAGCTGCTGAGGCTGCTGCTGGTATTGGCGATTGAGCAGCTGGCAATGGGGACACAGATTTCAGTTCTGCCTGGTTTTGATAAAGCGGCTCCTGCTCCAGCTCCGCTTGCGGCTCTGGCTGGGATTGCACCTGTACTGGCGGCTGCGAGTGGGGCTCGGGTGTCTGCTCCACAGCTGCGACGTGAGCTGGCGATTGGGGCTCGCTTGATGGTGGCGTGGCTACAGTCTCTATCTCAATTTGAGGCACTACATCTGGTGGTGGTGCCGAATCTTTCGGCTCGGCTGCAGCCGGAACCTCTTTAACAACAGCAGCTATCGGAGCTGCCGACTGCTTTGCTTCCTCCACGGCCGCAGGCTCCTTAGGTATGATAATTGGTTCTTTTCGCGCCGGCGGCGTATCAGCTACCGGCGACTGCATTTGATTGAATGCGCTGATGGCATTGCCAATACCTCCGGAACGTCCCGTCTGTATAGCTGTGCGACTGCCCTTGACCGGCGGAGCACGTGCCTCCTCGGCAGATGGTAGTGGCGTGTTCTCCACAACCGTTCGCTTAGCTGCCTCCTCGCGATCTCGTTTGTCCTTAGCTTCACGCAAACGCTTCTGCTCCTCGGCACGTTTTCGTGACTCCTCCTCAGAGTTTTTGGCCAAGTTTTCGAATTTGGCACGTAAGTTTGAGGGTTTCGCGCCCTCAATAATGGGCTTGACCTTATGATCCACTTGGCTTCCATGCTTTTGTGGGGCCTCAATATGATCCCAACCGACGGCAGACTTGTCCTTACGATCCTCCTGTACACCGAATTTGCCACCAAAGCCCTTAGAGTAGTCTAAAATGGATCAAAGTCAGTAAGTTCTAACATAAATTGACATAAACTTACCCTTCTGCGACTCATGCTTCTCCACCTTTTCGATATGATCCCAGCCCAATGCCGATTTATCCTTACGATCCTCCTGCACGCCAAACTTTCCTCCAAAGCCCTTAGAGTAATCTGCAAAAAGTTCATAGTTATAATATATGGCATATAGTTAGTTCTAAGAATGTACCCTTTTGGGATTCGTGTTTTTCCACTTTTTCGATATGATCCCAACCCACGGCAGATTTGTCCACGCGATTCGTTTGCACGCCGTATTTACCACCGAAGCCTTCGCTGTAATCCACCTGCGACGCGTGCTTGTCTACTTTGCCCTGATAATCATGGCCTACCGCCGACTTGTCCATGCGATCCTTCTCAACGCCAAATTTACCACCGTATCCATAGCCAGCATTTTGATCCTTTAGCAATTGTTTCTTCTTGTTCAAATCCGACTTCTCCGTCTCCTCGCGCAGCTTGTTCATGCTGTTGAGTTTCGTTTTAATGTTAATATCAAGATTTTTTAATGGTGTAGCGACCTAAATATAAATGACTCACTCAATGGCGCCGCCTCCGTCGCGTCCGCTACCATCAATTGTTTTGGAGCCCCATCTCTGCTCTTGCTCGCTGACATCGTTGACAAAATCAGGATCCGTTTCCCAGTCATCGTCTTCGGCGGTACTAGTTGCCTGTATTTGATGGCCGGCAGTTGCTTTCCACATACTGGCTGCTTCTTATCTACATTCGACGTTGGCACCAAAGATAAAAACAATGACGGGTTTTTTCTTCGAACAATAATTATAGTGTAGGGAGGGGCTGGTTCTGTGGAATGTGAATGGCAGACTTTCTACATGTAACTTACATGTGTTAAATATATCAAAAGAGTTATACAGCAGGTAGCTAATTTTTAAACAATTCTAAATTGAAAAAACTAAAACTTTAAACAATTAATTTAAATGCAATGCACAAAACGAAAGAGCTATTGTTAATGAACCGGCTGACTAATCGAACTTCAGAAATCGATTCCTTTTCGCTCATGTAAACTACATCGCCCATCGCAAAATCAGTGTTGAACAGCGATATCATACAAATTGCGCGGTAACGGTTTAAATGAGCAAGAATAAAATATTCTAACAATATTCGTTTTGCAGTACACAACACATTTTTAAAACATAGTTTTCATCTTTAACTGATAAGAATATCACATTTTTAAAACATACTCTTTATCTTAACTGATAAGATCATTATCAGCTACTGTCAGCTTCCACTCTTATGAATCACGCTTTGCTGTTTGACGTAATTGTTATTTGCTATATACATTTATATTAATATATCTGGATATACATATGTACATTTGTATGAGTCGGAAGCTGAGATCTAAAATAGCAAGAGCGGGCGAGCTTCTAACAAAATAAGTCATACATCTGTAAACATACATATATATGTATAATTAAGAGAACTTTTTATTATATCATGACGTAATTATGGGTCTGCGATTCGCTCTTTCCTTTTTAACTCTCTTAAACTTTTACTGCGAGATTACCAGGGCTCCTTAAACAAACAAAAAACCTATTTATTCACTTTTAATTATTATTATACTTTATATATAAAAGAAAAATAAAATCTTTAAAAATTTTTTGCTTATTTTGCATTGAGAAACACAACTTAATTTAGTAAACGATTATCTGTGCGGCCCTGCCAACACCTACACGCCAACAACACCGTGCGCTCTTTGCAATTACTCTCAGATCCGATTCACCGGCTATTGAAACGCATATAAAAACAGCTGAGCACCGAGCAGCGAGCTCAGTATTTATTTCACATCGCAAAGAGTTCGCAGCGTTTGTCGGACCACACTTTGTACGTTAGAGAATATCACTTGGTAAATTTTTTGCATTCTTCTTTAGTTAATATTTTGTTTATTTTCACTGTGTCTTTTCATACATACATATGTATTTAAATATATATGCATGCATGTACATATTTATACACTGTCGTATTTGCTAAGGTTAAAGTGAATAAAAAATTCAAGTGAAAAGTAATTAAGAGTGCAAAATGTTTTTTAACATTATAATAATTTTTGGGCGCGGCAGATAAGAAGTTTTTTAAATATGTATTGACTACATACATATGCCATATATTAAATATTTGTATTATTTTCTATAATACATATAAACATACAAACGTAAATAAACATAGCAATATATTTTTACAACGTATTTATGTGTGTGTATGTGTACATATAAATTTTGGTACATTGATTTGGATAAAAAAAGATGACATCATCAAATGTTCAATTGAAGCTGCCCGAACTTTAGCGCTTTGCAGTTCTCTTAGCACCAGCTCTCGTTCGCTCTTTCTGTCTCTCTCTCTGTTGGTAGCTTATGTCTTCTCATTCGCAGACGCGTGTGACTTTTCCTACCAACGTTTCCTTCAGTAGATATATGTACATATGTATGTATGTATATACGTATATGTATGTGCACTTGATAGACGTTTCACTAGCAAATTATAATTGAATTTATCTACTTAGAGCTTCCATCTTTTGTCTGTTATCTTTAGTGGCAATCAAGTCAATTGCTTTTAGCGAGGCTGCGTTGACCACAGTAAAACCTTTGCAAAAGCATTCTGTACAAAACAAACATGTTTGAAATAATTGCATGCATTTATAGGGTGCGTCATCAAGGTTTAAAGCAAAATTGCTAGTAGAAAAATGTAACAAATTAAAACAGCAAAAAAATAATAATAATTACTTCAAAGGTACAGTCAGTCAGTCACAATGCCATTTTATAAGCTAAATTTATTCACACATTTTCTACCAGGTCACGAGCTTTTAACTACCACATTAAAAAAAAACTCTAAACATTGCGGTTCGTAAACAACTTTCCAGAACATCCAGTTCCAGTCTTATGCGCTGCGGAGCACTTCGCCCACAACGTTTGACGTCACACTAAAGCGCGCTTGGAAATCAGCCTATGCACATTATGATTCATGAGCGCAGTCTCAATTAGATGAGCTGTGATCATATGAATGTACGACTATAAATAACTATATTATTAGAATTCAATCCATACTGCTAACACACTTACATATTTGTGAAAATGCCTAGAATGAGACATCAGCGTTGTTATTACGCATTCCAAACAACTTTCCCAACTATTTCAATACTTTTTTGTTTTTGCTGCGTGCTCCACAATAGCATGCTAATTTATACATAGCTCAAGAGAGAAATAGACAAACAAATGTTTCTATGTGCCGTGCGCCTCTGTGTGACTGTGTGAGTGCGTGTCTGCATGTAAAACTAAATTTGAACCGGTTCCAGCGCCAACATTTGGAAGCAGACAAAATATTTTGTTCTTTATTTGTAGCTGGGAAGAGGCGTAGTTGTTTTGGAACACTGCCACGTCATTTTTTTTCTGTCTTTTGGTTTTGTTGATTTTCCACGCTTGGAGCTTGGGCTGTCGATTTTGTTTGCTGCTGCGATTTGTTTATGTGTAATCATAACAATTACTTGGTCATATAGAATGCAGCTACTTTCTATGTTCAAATTTAGAACGACAAACGTTTTTTATTGTGATGAAAATCGGCAAGCAGAAAATAGAATATGGAATATTTTCAGCATGTTTTATAGCATACCAAGAATGAGCTCATCCAAACTCCCAGTTGGTTCTGTATCCATAAAAGCCGTACTTTTACACATACGCAACGTTAGCTGCACCCTCAAATGTTAAAGTTATCAACTAACGCTAGACCAGGCCTTTTTTTTGTATTACAACTTTCTCTCTAACTTTGTTCGTTGACCTCTATAAAAAATAACCTGCATAGGAAAGCAAAAGCATGTCGATTTTTTTTTTTTTGTGGCGCCACAACTACTGCGAGGCGTATGCGTAATAGCCGCAAACATGAAGCACGGCATATTTGGTGATGTCATTCGGGCAGCAGGTTTCTGAACATTCCCATAGCTATTTTATGTATAGCGTGGCCTTGTTGCAAAACAATTGCCAAAGGCCTCCCTTTGTAATCAACCCGCCTCGACTTTAATCATTAGATCATTATAAATTATGTTTTTCCTTGTCTGCTTTGCATTTACAGGTCTTAAACAAATACCAAAACAAACTTAAAAAGAAGCAATCATGAGCTCCGCTGAGTACTATCCATTCAAGGTGAGTGTCAACATATAATACATCAGTTTTGAAGATCGCTAGACGTAGACTGACGAATAGACGCAATTATTGCTAATTAATTGTATTACATTTAATCGATTTGTTTCGAGTGGCAAATGTCGTAGTATATACCTATGAATATTTTGAGCAGATAAGAAATATATAGATCTGAAAAATCTTAAGAACCTATTGAATCATAGAAAGGTAATAAATATATTTGTTAACACTGTAGTCAACCCTTGCATATGAGTAACATTTTTACAATATTTCTGGATTTGAATACGTGGGCACAATCATCAAGTGCGTAAACCTCGAATTACATTTATAAGGAAACTTTGTTGAGTCAATTGTTTGTAGAGTACGTGCTGCAACCGCATTTAAATGCACGATTATTCATGAATATTTGTGGATCGATTACGTATGCATTGCATTAGCCAGAAGATTTATTTATATGCCACGTTTACTCATTCCTCTATTCGCAGTGCACACCCACCGTTTACCCCGCTGATCCCTTCGATCCCGTCGAGGATGCCGCCATTCTGCGCAAGGCAATGAAGGGCTTCGGCACCGATGAGAAGGCCATCATTGAGATTCTCGCCCGTCGCGGCATCGTCCAGCGTCTGGAGATCGCCGAGGCCTTTAAGACTGCCTATGGCAAGGACTTGATTTCGGACCTGAAGTCCGAGCTGGGCGGCAAGTTCGAGGATGTGATTGTGGCACTGATGACACCTCTGCCCCAGTTCTATGCCCAGGAACTGCACGATGCCATTTCCGGCGTGGGCACCGATGAGGAGGCCATCATTGAGATATTGTGCACCCTGTCAAACTATGGCATCAAGACCATTGCTCAGTTCTACGAGCAGAGCTTCGGCAAGTCCCTAGAGTCCGATCTGAAGGGCGATACCAGCGGCCACTTCAAGCGTCTGTGCGTCTCGCTGGTGCAGGGCAATCGGGATGAGAACCAGGGTGTTGATCAGGCGGCCGCCATTGCCGATGCCCAGGCGTTGTATGATGCCGGTGAGGGAAAGTGGGGCACAGATGAGTCCACCTTCAACTCGATTCTGATCACCCGGCCGTATCAGCAGTTGCGTCAGATCCTAATCGAATACGAGAATCTCACCGGAAACGACATTGAGACTGCCATCAAGCGTGAGTTCAGCGGCTCTGTACAGAAGGGTTTCCTGGCCATCGGTGAGTCATCTCTATAGCTATGATAATGATTCATTATATACTTATACAATATATATTATATATTGAATTGCTCAGTCAAGTGCTGCAAGTCCAAGATTGACTATTTCTCTGAGCGTCTGCATGATGCGATGGCCGGTTTGGGCACCAAGGACAAGACGCTGATACGCATCATTGTCAGCCGCTCCGAGATCGACCTGGGAGATATCAAGGAAGCATTCCAAAACAAGTATGGCAAGAGCCTGGAGTCCTGGATCAAGGTAAATACCCTTCCTCAACTATTTATACATATATCATAAATACATATGTTAGCATGTTAAAGCTATTTGTGGTGTTGGGCACGAACTATGCACTTGTAGATTGTACACTCTATATTGTATATTATTTTGGAATCAGCGCGCGTATATACTTAATCTGATGTTTGACGATATATACATACATATATTCTCTAGCAACCAGTTCCAAATCGTCTAGAATAAGCAGTTAACAGTTAACTTTTCAAAAAATAGCTTTAGCCAAAAGCGCTCTGTTATTTACATAGCCATAAATTAACAGAGCATTCTATTCCAAATTGTTCCTACTCATTTGTTGCTCACTCATGATTCGCTTTTTTTTACTACTTACTTCATTTGTGTGCTGCATAAAACATTAAAACTTGCCATATTCTATATTTTTAGGGCGATACATCTGGCGATTATAAGCGTGCCCTGTTGGCTATTGTTGGATTCTAAAATATAAAACAGAAATCACATGACCCAACCAACAATACAAAACAAAACAAAAATTAATAAGAAATTATAAAATATTGTCACTGTCGTGTCTGTTCCATGCCTTAAGCACAAACATATTGTACAAAATTTGACTATATAATAGTTGAAACGCATATACATTATATTATAGAATAATCGACTAATGCAAAATTGGAACAAATTTTTACAAGCAACGCAGTGCATTTATTGAGGCCTACAGTCGCATCACATGTTAATTATTATTATACATACATAGTCTTATGCACACTCATTGCACATAGTTTTATCTATTAACTATTGCATTATATACATATGTATATATGTAAGTTATGGTTTTTGTTTTTTTTTTTATACAATACGTCTCGAGTCTCATTTTGCAAAACTTTTTAAGCTACAATATTGTTAAAAACATTCTTTATGACAACAATAAAAGAAAATTAAATTAATTGGGCGCCATTTTGTTAACATTTGAATTGTGTTCGCCGTTGCCAGATGCTTCTTCTTGCTTCCATGTACAGAAGCAGCTTTTTGCAATGCTTATTTGCTTGCCATGTTACTAACAGCGCAGTCTTTGCGCTTTTTAACATAACACTTAAAACGGGACCAGCGGTTATTTTTATTAAGCACAAAGCAACTAAACCAACAATATTAAAATGTATACAAAATAACGCGTTTAACGCTCTCGCTCTTGCTCTTTTTACGCTTCTCTCTTCGACGTGTTTACCAAATCTCTCAACACGCAAACAAACCACAGGAGGATGCAAACAGTGAAATTGGATATTTGCTTGTGACGCTCGTCGCTTGGTAGAAGAGCTGCGCGGTATGCCCAATATATAAGCGTTGTAGGGACTTACACAACTGTGCAATAGAAATGCCAAAACAAATGCATTCTCGAAGTCAGAAATATAAAAACCTGAAATTATTATTGTTGTGAAATGTATCAATTCCATTTATAATTCTCATTGAAATATGATTTCTATTTTGTATTAATATTTCATAAAGGCAGCCTCTGTAATAACGTCTAACGTGTAAATTTCTTTGCTAATTGCGAACAAAAAATTATGAATTTTTTATTTATCCATTTTAATATATTTTGTATACATTTTATTTGTACATAAAAGTAGTTTGTGCTTGCGCTATTAACAAAAAATAAAAAGAGCCAAAGTATGACATTCAGAATTCTCGAGTTTTTAAATCAAAAACCAAATTTTTTCCGTTTCATTTACAGGATGATATATCTGGCGATTACAGCTACGTGCTGCAGTGTTTGGCTTCATACTAATTAAAAAATATATTTCATTATTGTTACATTTTTCGTTTAGCAAACATTTAACTTAATATTAAAGGATTTTTGTGCAAACTCTTAACTATTTGCCTTTTAAATGCTTAAAATTCTTTTGTGTTGTGACTTCGCTTAAAATATATCCGACTAGCGGTACAAAACTATGGAAAACTTTTCAATTACGTCGAATGGAGGTAAGTTAAAAATTTTAGTTTTTGATAAAGCCATTAGCCTATTTTGCCACACGCTCCAAGTAGGCTGTCCAAAGACGATCGCGATAGGTGGCCGCCGCTTTCTCCACATTCGCAGCTTGCAGTATGCCACGCCCCACGATGCCAATGTCAGCGCCGCGCTCCTTCACCACATGCTCGGGTGTTTCATACTGTTGGCCCAGATTATCGACGCCCTCGTCAATCTTCACGCCCGGCGTAAGCTGTATAAGACCAGGAAAACCAAAGCAGGTGGACGATTGGCAGACAACGCCAGATACAAAGTCTGCATCTCCGCCCTCGGTGGCAATTTTATTGCTGCTCTCCTTGTACTTCTCATCAATCAGATTTCCCTTGGCTGACATTTCGGCCAAGAGGAACACGCCGCGCTGCTTTTTCGCATTGTCATCAAGCCCCGCCTTTAGGCCTTGCACAATACTGCGTCCGGACAGCGTGTGCGCTGTCACCAGATTCGCCCAACTAGCTATCTTATACATGCCCTTGCCGTACTGCTGAGAGACCGTGTTGCCAATGTCCGCAAATTTTCGGTCCTCCAAAATCAAAAAATTGTGTCTCTTAGCCACCGTCTTAAGATTTGTAATGAAACCCTCACTGAAGTCTTCGATAATGTCCACATGGGTTTTCAGCATACAAATGTACGGTCCGCACTTGTTGGCCAACTCCAGAATGTCATCGGCCTTGTTCAGATCGGCGGCCAAGCACAGATTCGTCTTCTTAGTTGCCATTAGAGTAAACAAACGCTTGCTCAGCGGATTCTTGGCAAAGTTGGCACGAGTCTCGTAGGTCAGTTTAGTGCGCGAAAACTCGTTGGCTGAAAGACAACGAAAGAGTGATTAGCTATCAGCAGATAATATCGAGTATACATATCAAACATACATATATATTTAATATATACATATACATAATACTTCAAAATAAGGTATTAAGAATTCAGCCGACAGACTCTTCTAGTTATCAATGTGTTTGCCGACTGTGAGATATCCTGCAATTTGTGTCAATTTAAATCATTAGAGATGACCCCGATGGGACTTGTAGGTTTTATGCTATTAAATATATTCTTTAATTATTGATTGAATGATGTGCTCTAATATCAGAGGAAGATTTCATTGGATTTTTTATTTGAAGTACCTATAGATTAAAAGTAAGAATAGGGCTCGATTGAATTGGCTTTTAAAAAATCTCTGTGTTACATCCCCATGCATAAAAGCAATATGCCCCATTTAGCTACGAATGGGTGCAAACTGAACTTCAAAGCAGGAATTTTGCTAATCTAAATAAAGTGCAAAATATATAGCACATATGTATATATAGTATTTATTTGCATTTCGAGCTCAGCAAAATAGCGTATGAAAATCAATGAAGTAATTACATAAATCAATAACGTTAATATAATTAGTTATAACACCATCTATCAAATATTTTATATAGTCATTTATCATATCTGGTATGATTAGCATGTTAAAGCCATTCAAATTAAGGAAAATTGGCAAATTTATGACTTGGGGGTAACAAAAATAAAATATTTATATATATATGTATATTTATATGAAACTGCCCTAATTGAAACAGCTGGAAAGCTGATTTTGGTGTGGATGTCAACGTAATCATAAACTAAATTACCTCACGCGCCGCACATACACATACAGATATATGTATATGTGTATAAGTATGTATATGTGTGATATATATATAAGTTTGTGTGTATATTATATATGAGGGGTTCATATCTACTTACGGGTTGCAGGCTTATCGCCGCCAATAAACGAGCCATCCGTGTTTATCTGCACTGCCGCAATATACTTCGCTACCGCATCCACCGTGGACCGTTCAATGCGTCCCTCCTCGTGCAACGTGTTGAGCAAAAAGGAGAGCGTGAAGAGGGAGTGCATGCGCACGCCATGTTTGGCTATATTGGCAGCGCCGCCCTGCTCCCGATCGACCACAACCACGGCATCGGTGACCACAATGCCCTCGCTTTGCAGATCACGTACTGTTTCCAAAATACTGGAGCCCGATGTTACCACATCTTCGACAATAAGACAAGTGTCGCCGGCTTGGAAAATGCCCTCGATGAGCTTCTTGGTGCCGTAGGCTTTGGCCTCTTTGCGACGCACGAGCATGGGCGTTTTCTGCTGCAGCGAAACAATGGTGGCCAGCGGCAGAGCGGTGTAAGGTACACCGCAAACGTGCTTGGAGCTCAGCTTCAGCTCTTTGATCTGTGCCACCAGCAGATCGGCAACGGTTTGCTGCAATAGTTGTAAGAGTATAGGAAATGCCCAATTGTGGTCTTCCGTCCCCCTCTCACTTACCATTACATCTGGATAGCTCACGATAACTCGCAAATCGAAATAAACGGGAGAATTGATGCCGACCTTCATTTTGAAATCCCCAAATTTGAATGCATTGATTTCAAACAATTTAAGCGCTAGCGCTTTCATTTGATCTTCATTCTTTGTCACCATTTTACTATTGTCGACTTTTAAGTCAACTCAACCACGTTTATTGTACACGTGCAACCTGGTCTCACTTAAAAGAAACACGTCCGACCGACGCGAACAATCAACAAAAATTAATCAAAAGTTCTGTAGAACAGGCGTAAAACAGATGAGAAACTTCACTCGATTGGCACTGTACACATGATGGTTTAACCAGATTAGCTTTGTTCACTGTTAACTTAACATAGTTCACGATGATTCACTAGCTTATAAGTATTTTTAATGTATCTATTATTAAAAACACATTTATAAAATTAAACGTGATTATATTTGCATTTAAAACAAATAAATTATTGAGTAATTACGTCTTTTCTTGTTTAATTGCAAGATTACTTTTAACTGCTTAACTCAAAGCGAGTCTTTGTAATAGTAAAAATTAAAAAAAAATCGCACTAACTAATAACAATTTAGTTTATTTAATTTTGAAATATATAAATAGATAAAAATAACTTGACGAATTGACAACGCAAGGAATAGTTATCATTATGAAGTTTATTTAAATCGATTTAAATTATTTAAGAGCTTGTTGATGCCCATCGAACTGGAACAGAGCAGAAGAGTTTGAGTAATATCCCATTATTATATGGGTAATTTAAAAATGGTCCAAAATGGCTTTTCCCGCGCTCAAATTGTAAATACATACTTCATATATACAATTAACAAATAAGCGATTCAATATTTTAGGTGATTATAATTTATTAGAATTTTTATTGACTTAAGTTTTATATATATATATGTATATATATAAATAAAATATTATTCAAGTACAAAGTTATATATACTCATTATTATTATTTAATTCAAGTAAATATAATTCAAAGTGTGTATGTTTTTTCTGTGGCTGTGAGTGTGTTTGTGTAAGTACAATTTACTGTATCCTTGCTCTCCTATTGCCGTACAACAGCGAATTTTCGAACTAAGTTTTCTTTTAAAGTCAATGCATTTTTTGTGTCTCTTTTTATGTATATTTTGATCACAAAACAGTAAATTTGTCTTAAACGAATCGAAAAATTGTATTTTAATTAAACATAGTTAAAAGAAAGAAGTAGTTTAATTATAAAAATAGTGTAGCTGCTGCTGGTAACTTGTTGATCTCTCTATTTTTCATTTGTTAATATTTTTTTAGCTCGAAAGTATGCCTAACCTTAAACCAATTTCGTCTCCGCATGCGTTCCTATTTTTTTTTTTAGTTTTTCTTTTTTTTTTTAATTATTTTTTATTGTTAATTTTGTTGTCGCCCACATCCTTGTCCATAACACTCGCAATTTTGTTTTAAACGCTACGTTGCCTTAACTTCAGTCCTTTCGCAGAAAACCTAACCTTAAAATGTATTAAGCTTTCTCAATTTATGTTTTTCTCTTCTCACCATCATCATTTTCTTTTTCTTTTTGTTTTCATTTTAATTTTTAATATAGTTGCTGCTGACACTAAACATAAATACAGTACAATGCAGACATACATTAATTTTTTAAGTTTTCATTTTTTCTTAGTTAGGGTATATATAAAAATGTTTACATAATATAAACTGCCTGTCTGCCTGAATTGAATAATGTTCATAGGCTTCACTGTACTTCTAACTACAATTCTAACCTCATCTTTGGCCGCTTTCGCTTCCGTTTCCGTTCCGTTCCGTTAGTTTGTAAATATGTAAATTGTAATACATTTCATTTAAATTCACTAAGAGTTGCACGGACTGTGTTAAATATATATTTCCTTATTTATTTATTTTTTTTTTTTGCAATTTTCATCATTTCAATAATTTAATTCTTTCATTTTCTTCTGCTGACGTTTATACCTTCGTTAAACCAATTTTGTTGAGTTTTAATGTTTGGAAAAATATGTTTTGTTTTGTTTATAGTTTTTGGTTTTGTTTATGTTTTCTTTGCTGCTTTATGCTCATTTTTTTTTTTATAAAATGCCAAAAATTTGTGCAAATTCCTAATGATCTTTTAGATTTGTTGTTTTTTTTTTTTACATTTTTTTCTTGCTTTATACTAAAATATTTTTAACTTTAAAATGTACCTTTTTTGCATTTATTTATAAATTTAATTTGTATTTTCTTCGTATTTAGTTTTATTTAAAATATTGCATTTTTACTTTATATTTGTTTGTATTTAGTTTAAGTTTTTTTGTTTTTTTTTTTTGTTTGGAGGCTTCATCCCTGAGTGATTTAATTTCCTTTGTTTGTCATTTATTGCATTTTTTTTGTCGTTTATAAACTTATTGTTTTATAACTTCTTATGTGAGTGATTTACAAGAGTATGCTAAACGGAACAAAAACAATTGCGAATTAGATAAGTTCTGCGTGGGCTTTGAAGGTTGCTTATTTCTTGATGGGCTCTGCGAAGTGATTTTTTCATACAGTTCTTGACACACTTTTGATTCGCTTCATAATTATTGTTGGGCAAACTACGTAAGTGTAGTCAAAATGTGCTATGTATATATATAGATATATATACTATAAAGTATTAACTGTAATTAAGTTGTTTTTTTTTTTTTAGTTTTTTTTACACTTTTTTTCTGGCTATTTGTTATATGTAACGTTTGGCTAATACTTTTTGTTGGCTTAATCGCCTTTTGTATGGTTTGAGTGGCTGCTGCTGCATTTTCTTCATCATCTGGTTTTGTGTTTTCATTTTTGTATTTATAATTAGTATTTGTACTTTATTGCAAGTATTTGAATTATCCCATGGCAACGCACAAAGCCGCAAAAAAAGCGAAAATCCCTTTGAAGAATTTCCCATTTGCTTTGTATATCCCTTAAGCTGCTGCATTCTTCAATCACGTACACATTACTTTAAATATATATATATATGCTTGGAACTTAATTAGCATACATATATAAATATTGTATATAGCTAGAACATTGATAACTACGCAAAGTATGAACCTACATTCAATTGGATATGCATAAGGAAACAAAAGCTAAACAAAATACTGGGAATTGTGTGCAAATGCTGCGATGAGCAACAAGTTATTAGTATTAAAAGGCTTAGTATTTGAAAAGCTTTTAGCAATGGTGTTCTAAGAGCAAAATCTCAACAAAATGTCAACAGAGAATGCGAGAAAGAGAGAATAGATAATAAAATGAATTTTTGTGACTATAATTGTATTTAAAATATAAGAGTACTCTCTTGCCAATAGTCTTATATTGTAAACGAGTAAAGCGAGCACAATCTAAAATGCCTAATTTCTATATTCCTATCTCTCTCTCTTTTTTCTTTCTTTGTTTATATTCTGTAGCCTTGTCAATACTCCGATATATGTAAGCATACATTTTCAAAATTTAGATCTTCAAATTAGTTATAAAAGATATCTTTACACGCTCTCTTTTATCACATATTTAAATTTAAGAGTTGTTCTTATAAAAGCTCTAAGAGTTTAATTTACTTTATCAAAAACTTGTTGCTCAAAGCACATTTTTGTGATATTTCAAAACAATATTTATAATAGATGTGAAAATTGAGGGAAATGCTAAACGAAAGCATTACAACTATTTGGTATTAAGATTTCTTTTTTTTTTTTTTTTCTTTTTCATTGTATATTCGTTTGAAGCATTCCGTATAACTATATGTAAATATGCTGGTACATCATATGATAAAACGTATATTGGTATTGTTTAGATCTTTACTGTTCAAATACATAGCATTTTTTGAGATTAACGAGATTAAGTTAATCTCAAAAAATGCTATGTATTTGAACAGTTAATTACTTTTTCACTTGCATGAAGTGTTTGCACTTTATTTCGGTTATTGTTTTATGCCTTTCATTCATCATATACCTTATCCACATTCTAATCTCCTCTTGTCTTCTTTTAACTTTTTGTATTTGGTATAAGTTTTTCTGTTTTTCATTTGCATTTATATAAAAATATTTGTTTATTGAGTTTTATTGCAGTTATTGTTTTTGGTTAGCTGTTTTGTTTGTTATTGTTTTCTACTATTTTGCATTTTTATATAGCGGTATTTTGTTGTTGGTTTGTAGTGGTTAAATATATAAATCTTTAGTATGTATATATAGACATATCTATATAGATCTGTGGTACTGTATTTAATAGTATTTTCTGTATTGTGTTTTTTCGTTTGGTAAGCATTTTAGAGGAGGTTGGCTATAGCTGTAGAGTATACTGTATACTGTATGTCTTATATGGTGTATAGTAGTTCGGATATATCTTTTTTAATGGATAGTTAGTTTGATTTAAACGACGATTGGAAGTTGGGCATGCAAAGACGCTAGCTTGTATTGCATTCAACTGTTTAGAGTTTGCCTCGCTTTGAACATTAAGTTTAAAATTTCTTAAAAATACGTGACATTTTTCGTAATTGTTCAAATAAAGTGTAAGACTAGAATTATATATATATATCTATATATATATATATATATATATATATATATACCGTCACAATTTGACTTAATTAATATGCGCATCAAATGAATTCCTTTTTCTCATTTTTTTTTAAACTCTGATACTTATTCTAGATACATTTATTTAATTTGTTGCAAGAAATAAACGATACAAAAAGAAAAAGAAAACGAAAACTCAAAGAAGAATGACATAAAAAGAAAATTGCACATCAATTTGTTTTCTATTAAGAATTATACGCTTACATTTAAAGGCTTTCATTGTTATATTATTTTTGTGTGTTGATTTTTTGTTTTTGTTGTTGCAGCAAAGATCACAGATCCTCATAAAGAAAATGAAAGCCAACTATGCGCATATTTTAATTAAAAACCTCTAGCTCGAAATTCTTTTCATTTCCTTTGCTTGTTTTACATTGTTTTTCGTTTGTACATTTGAATTGCTATACTTTGTTAAACTGTTTGTGCGAAAACGTGAACTGAAAGAACCAAAGTTAAAGAACTGAAAGTGTCGAAAACAAAATTCAACTAATACTTTGCATATATTATTTTGTGTTAAAACTTTTCACTTCTGTGTTTCTCTTTTTATATGTTGTTGTTGTTGTTGAGAGGGTTATTGGATTTGGGTGACGCTCAGCAGGACTTCCGGTAAACTCTTAAAACATTTCAAAAGCAGCTAAATTGTTGCCAACAGCTTACATATCTGTTGGCAACAATTTAGCCACCCTTTGTGGCATGAAATGTATTTAAGAATTTACCAAAAGTCCTTGTACGAACCTCAGGAACCGTGTAGCGTATTATTTTGCGCATTGTTGGCACCGGCACCGGCGCCGCCTCCACTGCCGCTCACATTCTGTGCGGATACCTCAGATTTGACGCGGCGCGCAATATGCGAACGCGTATGCTTGCGCAAGTGATCCTTGCGGTAGAAACCTGAATGAAGAGAGAAAGAGTAGATATTAGTAATTATAATATCTATAGCATTATATAGTTGCTAGTCAAATATTAAGCTGTGATCACCACAGAGAATCCTATTTCTCATTGCAATTACCTTTTCCACACTCGATGCAGACATGCTTCTTCTCGCCCGAGTGTATGACAATGTGCAAGGTGAGCTGCTCCTTGCGCTTGAAGGACTTCATGCAGATCTAGATGGGCGAAAGTAACAATGGATTAATTTCATCAACTAAATGGAAGGCATTAGATCGGCACTTACATTGCACACATGCGGCCTGTCCGGTATGTGAGAGAGCTTGTGCCTGGTCAAGTGATCCTTGCGCTTAAGCGCCGCATTGCAGATATCGCAGACAAAGCGCCGCTCCACGGCATGCGAGATGACGTGCTGTTCGATCAGGCTGCGGTCCGGATAGGCCATTTGGCATTCGGGGCAGCAGTAGAGCGTGGAGCCGTCCAACGCTTTCGTTTCACGTATTTCGCCGGGCTTTGGGCGGGGTTTCTTCTCCTTTGGGGGTTTCTTCTTTTTGGTCTTCTTACCGGTGGTAGTGGTGCCGCCAGCGGCATTCGTGGTGCCCACTGCCGCTCCGCTGCTGGAAACGGCGCCTCCATTGCTGACCGCGCCATTAGCATTGCCATTGACGCCGTTGGTGGCTCCGCCGTTGGCCAATCCTGCGCCATTCGCATCTGTCATGTTGGTCATGTGGCCGCCGTGATCCATGCCCACCAGCCCATTGTGATGGCCGCCCCCATTGGCGCCATTATTGCTGGGCGTCAATGCCACGCCCCCCAACGCCAAGCTGGCCAAATTGGTGCCATTCTTCAGGACATCGCCGGTGGACTCCTTCTTTATTGTTTCCGAATACTTGAGGAAGTGCTGTATGGAGATTGGCAGTGTTGCGGATAGCAAATGGGATGAGTAGTCGACCGTGTTGGCCGTATTGGCCAGCGTTTGCCACGACTGATTCACATTCTGTAAGATTTGCTGATTGAGCACTGCGCGCAGGGAAACCCAAAACAGTTGGAAAACATGTGAGTATATGTGTATAAATATATTGGAATTTTATAATATCCCTAAAAGCAATTAAAGGTGAGTATAGGAAGTTCCAAATTCATTATATTTATTTTAATGGTACTTAATAGGATAAGATCACGGCAGAATTCAGCTACAATTGAGTTGTAATCAGATCGTAATATACCATTATTGATCATTTAGTTTGTCTACAATTGTGATCAGATCGTAAGACAATATCAGACTTACTCTCTTCGGCTGTATCTCTTTATTTACAGCATTCATTGCTTAGCTTCAGATACAATTGAGAACCGATGAAGTCTTGATATAATTTCTGCCAGGGTATCTTAGCTACGATAGATTCAGAATAGAGGACTTTTCATGCTCTAGCTGTTTTCAGATAATGATGATAATGCTGCTGCTGCTAATGGACACACCCAGGACACAAATCCAGCCTGCAGCCCACTCCTCCACATTTGTTACTCTATCCCCACACACACACACGACAACACGCCCAGACAACAGGCATTTGTACTAAATATGTTCACGCCCACCTCAACGTTAGCAGTTCATGCATTATCTAATAGCTTCCTGGATAATTTTCCTGCTATATGAAATACGAAAAGCAACGCCACAAGAAGAAAAAACCTACCCCAACAACAAAAAGCTTTGGCTTGGCAACACACACAGTTGTGGGTATGTAAGGGACTGAGTGTTTCTCTCGGTGTGTGTGTGTGTGTGTGTGTGTGTGTGTGTTTCTGTGCGAATATGCTGAATTCTATTTTCTTGAAAATCCCAGGCTGTCCCCCGGCCCTACATCTGCAGTAACTGGCGCCAAGGACACAGCTCACATGCCGCATCTCTAACCTTAATTTTCTAGCCCATTCCAGGCCCCCCATCTGCTTGCTCCATGGAGCTGAGACTCAAGCTTTCTGGCTGCTCCTTTAAAGTTAATACGCCCACGTGGAAAATGTCAATGCGTGTGCGAAAACTTTCTGTTCGACAACAAGTAAACACCATTTCATAAAACTTGCTAATAGGAAATACACACGCACACACACGCAGTGGGTTCATAAATTGTTGGCAGATAAAAGTTCTTGAACGGTCCAAAATCTCAATCCAGACAGGGCTCAAGTTTTCTCTTTTCGGTTTGCCTTTTTATTTAAATAACAGTTGAGCCGATGCGAGCCGAACGCCGGACAGCGGGACGGGGCCGGTGTGTACGAAGTGTAATGTGCGTCCTTGAAATTTCAGGCCGTATAACAGATAGCAACCCAAAAAAAGGAAAAAAGGAAACACAAAAAGAGGGAAGGAAAAGTGAAGCCCATGAAAATTCTGCCCCCCGTCATGTAGGCCCTCTGCCTTCTGTCCTCTGTCCCCGGCTACCATGAAAATCCCCATCCAGCTGCTTGGGTCGCCGACTCACCTTCTTCCCGGTCTCGTTCAATTTTTGGATGGATTTTACCCTTATGATCCGCTGCTGCGGCCGCATTCAAAAAGTTCAGATCACCCTGCGGTTGAGAGTATGGTATGGATATATTTTGACCATATTGCATATTATTGGCCGCCGAAACTGTAAAATATAAGAGAAAAAGTAACATTAAAAACTGATAGCTTGAATATTGGGGAAAAGGAACTTTTTAGTTGGTTTTGTGAGGTTAGTTTAGATATTTACACATGCTCGAAATTGCGCTAGAATCACAGCCTTATTTAGCTACTTTATAAGTATCTATTTATATATAGATATAACTTTGTCAATATATTTTTGTATATGTATTTTGTATATTTGATGTGTACTCCAGCTATTTGTTAAATTTGTTTAGTACGAGGTCGCCGCAAGCGAGCTCCAGCAACGACTAACTACAACTGACTTGAGGCCTGGCGTCTGGCTGAACAGCAGCTACAGCTGGCAGCGGCATCGGCGACACACGAACGAGGATCGGGTACCGGCTGAAAGCGGACGGCTGTTCGTTTTTATGCACGATGTCTGCCAGTGTCCCACTGCCGCATGATTTGTACCTCGTGGGTGTGCGGGTGTGTGTGTGCGTCTGTGTTTGCATACACATACATCCACGAAGTTACTGCCTGTCTGCTTTTGTATGCGTGCGTGTGCCTATGTGTGTTCGTGTGTCTGTTCGCGCTTTCCTAGTAGTTGGCAACACTGGTTGGCTGACGGCTGACATGCGTGAGTTGTTGCTTTAGCTGCTGCTGTTACTTTTAGGCAGCTGTGGGCATGTCTGCCTGCCTCCTTTATTCGTCGCCGCGTTGCCATCTGCCAAGGCCAAATTCAGCGCCCACACAGAGCCAGAGCCAGAGAGAGACACACACGTGCGGGCCACGCATACATAGGAAAAAGGAAATTAAAATTGAAAACGCCGGTCCTACCGACGCGCCTCAAATGTATGCTACATATACACACATACATATATATATATATGCATGTGTATGTGGGCTTATTTTTCGGCTACATTTTGCCGGGCGCTCGTTTTTATTAATAAATATTTTCTGGCTGTTGCCAATTGGCCCGGTTTTTTGTTAGTATTTTTTTCTTTATATTTGCTTCCTTTTTCCTGATGAAACGTGAGCGAGACAGGGAGAAAGCAGCAGACACAGGGCATGCAGCTTGGTTTGCAGTAGGGTAAGTAGTAACTAAAAAGGTTACAAATTTAATAATAATAAAAAGAGCCGAAATATTTAAAAGCAATGCATGTGTTTGGGTGGCTATGCCTTTTTTGTGTAAGAGTGTGTGTGGGCGTGTGTGTGAGTCAAACGGGTGGCAGACCCTCGTATAAATTAACTTGTGACCTTGCATTATAATTCAACACATTTCTTATGCTTTAATGCCCTTTGTGAGCGGCGTTGCCACAGTCTCATAATATGAGCATACTTTTGGGGTAAACGAATTTAATACGCTAACCTCAATTAGCCAGGTCATATGTGTGCAGACGGGTGCTGTGAGAGGAAGAGAAATTGCCCTGCATGGCAAATAAAGGAAACCAGCTAATGGGATCTAATAAAGGAAAGTAGTCCGAAGGGAGGATTAAGCTGAAACAATTGACTAGCGAACCGTAAAAGGCACCCAAAAAATATCCTTCCAAAACAGCAGCTAAACGGAAATTTACTTTACGAACCTCAAAAGAAAAATTCTCTTTAATTAGACGAACTAATTGCAAATGAACACATCTACAATTCGACAGGGAAGATAGTATATACCAAAATATAGTATATAAATATATAAATAGTATAAAAAACTTTTTTTTAGCACTTGATTAAAATATCATTTATCATACAGTAATGTATGTAATGGTTTCTTTTAATAATGCGAAAACTATTTAGGGTAAGACTAATGCTTACGCACGAGAAATCGATTTACATATTAGGCACCAAAAATCTCGAAGTGCGGCAAAGCGAACGAGAATAAGTTGAGTAAAAAGGCCGAGATAATCAAATATTATCCAAGCAATTAAATTCTCCCATCCCCATAACCAAACAATGTAAGCTGTTAGACAAATGCAAGACTTATGTAGCGGTAATTAATCAACTAAACAGAATGAGTACACAGAGCGAATAGCATGCCCCGAAATGTAGACAACGAAAAGTGACAGAAAATAACCAACTGGCCATAAAAATGACAAAACATGAAATAACAAAAACAACACACGCACACAAGTCAAAAAAAAACAAAAACGAAATGGAACATGGAACGGGTACTGAAATCAGACGGCAGAAAAGAAGAATAGAATTGACAGACGAACGGAAATTCTGGGCTAAGCCTGTGTGGAGCCATGACTACGTCGAGCCACTGACAACACACAGCAAGGCTGAAAGCATGCGCTCCATTTTCCATCATCAGCGTACCCGGCATTGTCGTTGTAACATTTCACTTTTCACTTCACTTTCACATGGGCCACACGACAACAACCAGCAGCAACAGCAACAGCAGCAGCAGCAGCAGCTCCAGCTCCAGCACCAGCAACGGCAGAAATAGTGGCAGGATGAACACAAAAACGCATGAGTTAGAGAAACGGTAAATGAAACTCTCGCTTGTTGTTGTTCCTGCTGCTGCCTAGCAACGAGTTAAAGTCGGTGAAAACTGAAACACGGCCAAGCGAGAGTGAGAGCTCGCCCAACTAGAAAAGAGCGTGAGTGTCGGCGGCAGAGAGTGAGTGAGAGAAGAGCGTGCGCGCTTTTCTATGTGTGCGTGTGTAATCAAAGAGAGAGAGAGAGTGTGTGTTATTGGGCGCACACTCTCCAACCCACAATATGGCGGCTGCCTTAGATTTGAGTGGTGTATCCAAAGTGGAACAAAATGGAAAGGAATTCGCTGGGTTTGGAGAACGTAATGTGAAACATGGCGTTGCGCTCTGTGTGCCTACTTTTAAGTGTGTTTATAGTGCCGGCACACACAGTAAAAGCAGTGAGAGAGAGACTGTGTGAGAGAAAGAGCGCGCGCGCAACAGCAATATATAAATATATAAAATAAAAAAGAATATATATATATACATATACATTTATATATATATATATATATATATATATATATATATATATATATATATATATATATGTATATATATATAACAAAGAAGAGAGTGAGAGAGCGTGCGATGTTAGCAAAAACTGCAACCCCTATTAGAGTTGGGGATTTTAACGCCCGCTGCTTGGGGTTTGGGCGTATGTAGCGCGACGCGGCGCCAGTCGCCAGAGTTTGAGTCATCAGCGACAGCGATAGCAACAACAGCAACAGAAATAAGCCACTCAAACCACAACGGAGTTGCCAGAGGCAGCTTTAAGCCTTAAAGCTGCCATATGATATGAAAAAGCTTCGCTTGGCTTTATTGTTTTACACTTGCCTGCTTTTTCGAGCGGTTTTGGGGGTAAGACGGTGGCAAGGGTAGATCTAACTCAATTACATGCACACTCATTGGCCTCATATGTATTAACTCCATATATGTGCTTATATATATATACATATATACATATGTACATGCATACAGTGAAGGCTCTAGTAACGAATTTGTACAAAAATTCTTTTAAAGCTATATTTTAGTTTTTCATTTGGTACTACGTTATCAGCAATTTGCGTTTATCTAAATATATAACTATATATTGTATTTCATTCTTGTTCATTGTTTAGAGTTATTACTGTATGTGATTAGATACATACCTACACCTAAAGTCTGACAGACTTATAAGCACGCGCATTTTTAGTGTTGCATAGCGCCAGGCGTTCCTTGCCTCGTAGGGGTGTAAACCCAGCCAGCAGACGCTCACACTCACACTTCCTCTCTTGCACACAGAAACATCTACACACCCACCCACATATCCTCTGTTATGTACACATAGAAATGAGTACATAAGTGCAAATAATTTATGGGGGGGTTGCGACCCTTTTGACAAACCGCAATATTATCACATACACTCGCACGCCCGGCTGGCTAGTCATTTGCATGGCATATAGAATTACCTGCCGGACATACGGATCGTGTTATAATAATGATCATATTAATAGATTTGTACTCTATGTAAACTAGGCACATGGCTAATTTTGAGCAACCCAACCCCTAGCTGAAGGTCTCCCACTCTCTCACACTCACTCTCTCAGCATTTTTGTATATTTTTCTACTCATCCCGCTAACCACCCCGACGCTTTGTCATCGTTTAAACGGAAAAATCAATGAGCCACAAATGATTTCTTTTATTTACTTTTTTTGCGTATCCCCATTTGTGTGTTTGTTTTTTTTTTTTTTATTTTCCTAAAGAATATCCTTTATTTTCCTTGCATTTTTTATATTCACTTAAAGAGTTGCCCCAGGGTTTGATGAATTATGTAAATTGCGCACAGAAAAAAAGAAGAAAGTAAACAAATATTTACATCAGGTGCTTGAACTTGAAAGAAATTTAAACGCAAATAAAAGCTAATGTCATACGGACAACTTAAGGAGCTTGCAAACAATATTTAGACTATTTGCAAGATTACATATAAATGTAACGTTAATTTGGAATAGAATATGATTAACATTTATGTTATTAGTTCATATTATTACTTATATTATTACTTATATTACTTATATAAAATAGTGTATTTTCTAAATTTGTATTGCAGTTAAGTATGGAATATTCTAAAGATTCTAATCATAAAAGACAAATGTGAGTTCAATAAATGGTTGGCTTTGATTAGGTCTTAGGCTAACCTAACCATATTTATAAAACGAAAAATAGAAAAGGAAAAGTTGCCATACATCATTGTAATAGCCTATGTAACCCATGTAACTAAACTGAATACGAAGAGTTGGTTTAAAATAAAATGCGAAGACCGTTTTACCGATACCAAGCACATATGTATGTATTGTCTATTGTTTCATCGCATCTTCGCCTCTCAATCCACATTAGTTCATTAGCTCTCACAATCTTATGTAACGTTTCTTTGCATGTTTACTATATATAAATATTAGGGTAAACCAATACCAATTTTTAAATATATAATAATTCATTTTTAAAACTATATTTGTATATAGATTCTTTACCAAT
Organism: Drosophila navojoa; assembly: GCF_001654015.2. Next base: position 552,175 of record NW_022045910.1, read on the forward strand.
AAAATGTGTTTAATAAAGCTGTTTATATCTCATAGTCAGCTAAAAACCTATATAGATATTTCAACTTTAATCAGCACAAATAAAAAGAATAGAACAAATCAAAGATTGTCTGCTCTGATTCGATATCTCAGATGATTTATGAAAGAAGTAACACTATCGTCAGCTCTATCTATTCCCGAAAAAAACTCTTATTGTTGTTGTTGATAAGCTGACTAATAAGCGACAAGAAAATGTGGATGAGCAGCGGAACAGCGGGTAGAGGTCGGGGTGACGGCGGTCTACCTGCATGGGCTAGCTGCAGCCATACACAAACACATACTCACACACGCACATTCACTCACGCATTTAGATAGATAAAAGACCCACTCACACACACTCAATCACCTCAGACACACGCATGGCCACATTTTCCCGTTGTTGCAGGTAAAAAAAGAAGAAATAAATAAAATGAAAATGAAAAACCAAAATGAAATAAAATTAAACGCTAAACTGGAAATGGGAAATGTAATGCGTAGAGCTAAAAAAGCTGGGATCAATGAACTATAGAAAACAGTGGCAAATGGCATCGCGTATGAGAGTTCGAGTTCGAGTTTGAGTTCATATTCGAATTCGAAATCGAGTTTGAGGGAGTTCAGGTTTGAGTTTTGCGTTCTTCAACTGGGGGCGAAACGCGTTTAAAATGAAAATAAATGAGTAGAATGAGCAACTAATTATGCAAGTGAATGCAACCAATTATAATTAATATAAACAATGACTGAGCAATATTCAAAGAGGATTGGCAGAATTTTTGATGGGTAGAGATAGCGAATCAAATACATAGGTAAGGAGCAGTCAGTTCTCTATCTTTAAACGCTTAAAAAGCTAGGCAATTCAGTGGCACAACAGTGAACTAGTTCAATTTGCAACTGAAATTATGACTATACAAATTGTAGTACATTAAACCTCAAGTAACCTGTTGATCTTTGTACATAAATATTTTTACTGAAAACTTTAACAATCAACTATGCGAAATCAGTAAATTGATTAACCAAATGGATATTAAATTAAACTTATAAACAAAATCAGACAACAGATAAAAATCCTGAGGCATATTAGTGACTGATTAGTTCTGACAAAGATTCAATTGAGCCTGCATTTCTGATGCAGGGCATAACCAGATGGCGGTTCCTTTTAACTGTATATCATTCAACTAAATCAAATAAATATAATGTAAAATATATATTTGCTATATGTTGGCTCATTTCAGTTTAATAGAAACTTTATCTGGACGAGCAGAAGCGTTGCGTTGCATTTTAGGGGTTGGGCTGGCTGTCACCCTGCCACAAAATGTTGCAGCTTGGCCAAAGGGAAGTCAGTGCAATTAAAAAGGCAGCGACGCTGCCCGTTTACAAACGGGGGTTGGGGTTGAAAACTGCGCACGCATACACTCATACACATACTCAAACTCCCCCATTTAATTTTCTGTGTGTGTTGAGTAGCTAACGACAGTAAAACCCACCCCCAGGGCTATACAAAGTAAAATGCAGCAAATTCAAAAGTTATTTGAGTTCATTGCATTTTCAAGCGAAGCTAAGCAACAACAACGAAAACGAGAAGAAGAGCGAGAAAAACTGGCAGCAGTAGCGGGCACGCACGCAGACACACACATACACGTATACGCGTGTATTCGTTGCCAAATGGGGGTGGGTGGTAATGACTCAAAACATAGCGCAAGCGAAGGAAAAAACAGGAACAACAGCAAAAAATCGTTAGATTCGGTTATGATGACAGACGCACCCGCTTTAATGTTCCACGAATAGTAGAATATCACAGAAGGGGAGGGTACTAAATTAATTAATTAATTAATTTTACTCACAATCAATATTCACGAAAAAGATTCGCATACAATGTTTGCATGCTTCAGTATTAAGTGCGACTTTAAATAGAAATACTCATATTCTTTAAAAAAGAACAGACTTGATATTATTTATGTATATATATTATATGTCCTACAAATCGAAACCAAACGATTATTATTCCCATACTAAAATCAGTTCAATAAATACATATACATAAGTGTTTAAATATAAAGAAAAATTAAATTTCAAAGACCACTCACAATATGTTATGAATATATGACAATAGATATACGTATATATATTTTTTAGCTAAAGTATTAATTTAAGATCTTAAGCATATCTTTCATATGAAAACCCGTTTTTTGACAGGTGGCAACTCTCTTTTAAGCGCAACATGGCTATAATGCATTTTTTCAATACGAACTAGTTCTGTGAGCAGCAAACGAATCATTAGTCGGCTGATTTGTTGTTTACTTGCGCTCTCGCTCTAACCAATAGCAGGTCGTATGCTGCGCACAACGAAACCAAAGGCAATGCAAACATTTAATGCTCTTATACATGCGCAGTTGTTGGCTTTTTTCTTTTGGTATTCTTCAAGTTGATCCTCGGCGCTCCTCTTCTTCACAATCAAAACATGAATGTTCTGCTAGTTACACATGTTCATAAGACCTCAAACGGCGAATTGTAGTGGATGGGATAGGGAAAAGCAAATCGCTGCCGCTACTTGTGTTGTTGCTGTTGTTGTTGTTGTTGCTGCTGCTGCTGCTGACGCCAGCCATGGCTTCGCTGGCGACTCGAACGACAGCGGCGTTGGCAGCAGCAGCAGGCGAAAATAAATCGATAAAAATAAAATAAATTTTTAGTGATTATGTTGTATACACACATGCACAAATATGTCTCTATTTACATGCATGTGTATACATACATATATAAAAATGTGCATATGTGTTAAAGTCTTATATACATACATATATACAGTATATCAATTTGTATGAATGCATGCACTTACCGTTGGGCACATTCTGATTGAAATGATTGCCATTGGTCTGATAGCGTTGAACATGATTATCGCTGCCCGCAGCAGCGGCTGCAGCGTTCACCGGCGGCGTACCAAATGCGCCCGGTGTTTGTGCATCAAATTTAGCAGCAAACTGGTGAATACCAGAGAAGGGGCCGCCGAACGCGGAGAAATTCATCATGACAGTTTTATGTCGTTAACAGGGCTTCACACATACACGCACAGGCCGTAGACTTACGCGCGCACACCACAGGCAGGAGCCGAGCTGCCTGTGTGTAATTGCTCCCTTTTGTTTTTTTTTTTTTTTTTCTTTCTTTTTGTGGAGATTAGTCCCCAGCCGTTATTTGATTTTGGGGCTTGTGTAACACTTTCGCTTCTTTGTTGGTTGTTTTCAAATTGCACTAGCCAACACTAACAACAATTGTAACTGTAACATAAACGTTGCGTCGAGCCTGAGCAACTGAAATACGATCGAATTAGAGAAGCAGAAACAGGCGACGTGCGATGACGATGACTATGCGGCGCTTTTTAGCAGTGGGTGGTGCTACTTGGCAGGATTTGTTGTTGTAGCTGCTGCTGTTGTTATTTTTGTTGTTGCTACTTTTGTTGGTGGGGGTTGGTTTTTGGTTGGTGTGGCGTGGCGTGGCGTGGCGAGGAACACACAGAAACTCACACTCGCTTACACACACGTTTGTATGAGCGCGCGATTGTATGCAGCGCTTTGCTTTTGGGGGTAGCAAATGTACAACTTTCAATTTCGCTTAAACTAAACACACACAGAGACAAAACACAACACCCGTAGACTCGAGTACACACATACACACACACACACACAATCACACACGAGGCAACGTCGAACGCGACGACGACGACGTCGGCGTCGAGCAACAACAATAATAAAGTAGAATTAAACGAAAGTCACGCTTACAACCGGCTCGTCGAGGCTCCGACATCAAACTAAAAGTAACATTACAACGAAAGAAAGCGGAAACACTGGGGCAGGCAACGGCAATCAGGCGCAGGCAGCGACTGCGACTGCGACTGAGACTGAGCCAGAGACAGAGAAACAGAAACACAGACGCCAGCGGCACAGCGACGCAATGGACAAATGACAGTGACAGCGCAGCTCTCTTTTTTTGTATTAGTTCGCTAATATGTGTGTACATACGTACATATGTATGTATGCTTGTGTGTGCATGTGTGTACAGTGCTTGTGTGTGCGTTGCTTTGAGGGTGGAAGTTTTTCTACTTCTCTGGAAAATGTGCGTTTATTTGTACATTCTTTACAATGCGTTTTTGGCTGGTCATATGACAACAAACATACCCTACAATTAATTGGCTAACAATTAATATATGTTATAGCATAACTTATATTTGAGAAGATATAAACAAAATCCATGAGTTATAATCCTATACAAATTATATCAAATTTTTATAATAATATTATATTGAATATTATTAGCACCATAAAATTTCAATTTGTGGATAGGCGTGTTAAGTTTAATGAATCCGAATGAAATATAATGATGTTTGTGTTTAGTAGATGAACTAAAAATATTACACAAAATTAATCAAATACAAAATGCCAGACAATTCTACAAGTACAGGGCATTCACAAGTGGACTATTGCCAACCAGAAAACCCACAAACAGCGTGCCTTGTAGTCGTATTTTTATTTGGTTTTCCAACTTTTGGGGTTGTGTGGCCTGGCCGTCGCAGCCGCTGCGAACGGCCAGTGCATTTATACATACATACATACATACAGATAAGTATGTAGTATGTGATTGTATATACATTCATACACATGCATAAATGTTTGTTTATACACGCGTCTATATGTTAGCATTAACGTCGCCGCATACGTACGTTTATGCGAGTGTGTGTTGTGTGTATGCATGCATGTATGTATGTACACCCATATGTGTGTATGTATGTTTTGGGATGTCTAGAAATGCACAGTACCATTCTCGGGCGCGTCGCAGTCGCAGTCGCTGCATTTAATTCTGCCGGCGCTGCCTTTGGGACTTGTGTTAATGAAAGTGAGTGCAGCATCAGCATAAACACTTGTCTGTATGTGTGTGTGCGAGGACGGGACGCTCTAATAAGAGAGCAGTAGCCGCTGCTCGCAGAAGCAGCAGTTCTCAACCAGCAGCACTCTCACAAGTATTTGTTTTTGTGCCTGTGGCTGTGCACAATGTGCAAGTGTTGTATTATTGTACCGATGCCCTACACCGCACAAAGCGTAAACAACAGCAGTAATAATAGAAACAAAATATGTATAGAATTAAAATTTAAAGCTAAGGAACTTTTTTTTTAGCTTACAAAAATACACATATCAAGTATGTTTCCCAATAAACTGGTTTGCAGCGCAACAAACAACCGCATAGACTCCAAAATCGCTGAAGCGTTTTCCTTCTTTTGTATTCCTTTGTTGTTGTTCATTTTTCTCCTGCTCTGGTCTTCTATTCGTTGACTTGTTGTGAGGGTTGGAGTTTTTGACTTTCTGTGCGTTCTTTTTAACTCATATTCGCTCAATCTCTTGCGCTTCTCTTTCCCTCTTTCGTGCACTCTTGTTGTTGTTTTTGTCGTTGGTGTCTCTTTCAATGCAATGCCTTTGTGTTTAGGCTGCATCTCTCTCTCAGAGCTCTTATTGTTACATGTGTGTTTATCTTTCATTTCCATGCACATTTTCCAATTACGCGTTTACTCTACGACACATGTACAAATGTGTGTGTGCATGCGTGTATAAGTATGTGAAGATGTGCTTTATTATTAGGTGCCTTAATTATTAGCTATTTTATAATTACATACATACATATATTCCATTTGACGGCGCAGTAGAACAGTTAGTTATACGCACATGCAAGCATGCTTTGCCTTTTTGTTTTTACGCATACATGAATATACACAAACATCTTCTCATGCTGCTGGTTGCGACCTCCATCTATTAATCACAGGCACAGCCCATGTCATCATCGATTCTGTCCGTACAATATATACATATGTATGTATGTATGTATATACATACATGCATGCATATATACATAAATGCATACATATTTATGTGCTTGTTTGCCACTTCCACATTAGTTTTCTGCATTCTAAATAACTGTTAATATGATTATCTTTACTCCTTTATAGCGAAAAGGGCAGGAGAACTCCCACAAACTTTTCTTTAACAAAACTTGAAAAGGGAGGTCATCAATGTGGGAGCTTTGTGTTAAAAATAAAAAAATATTACCTCACTGTTGTGTTTAATCAATTTTATTAATTATTATGAGCTTTTATCTGATGTTTTCATACAGTTCTCTGGGTTGAGATATTGCGTGAGGTATGGTCTTAAGCCTTGCTAATTGAAAATTGCATAAGCAAATTTTTTGAGTTGGGGGATCATTGCTTTAAATCCCCATTCAAGCATTTTTAAAGAACCTGATGCTTACAATCATATATTGTCCGGTTATATAACATATTTGGCAAATTAAAGGTACGATATACTATTTGGTAATTACTCTACAAAAACTTAAATTAGAGCATTTGAGTTTGTGCCGTATGAAAACATCATATAATTACAATGCGTACATATTTTCCGATTTATATATATATATATTATTGTATATATATATTTGTATATTGAGAGGTTACAATATATAAGTAAATACTTTCAATGTCATTTTATCCCCTTTCCATTCAATACGCACCAAAAAAATAACGACCTGACATACCATTGCCGTACAAATAGTGTGTTTATATAGTTTATATAGAATACTTTACGTATAATATCTTTTAGCTAGAGTATATATATAAATATATTGAAATGATCAATGATTTGCTAACGGGTTGGTTTATGACTTGGTTGTTTCTAACGAATGCTTACAAAATATTATATATTATTATATATATATAGAATATGTTCGCATATATATTTTTGATTACTTATCAAAATATAATTTACATGTTGTAAAGCCTTGTGTTTTTTTTGTGCATATTTCTACACGGTGTTTGTATAAAAATTAACAGAAAACAAACTCAACAAAATGTAAAGCTAAACTAAGGCAAATTTTGTAAACCCAAAATAAACGTATTAGCTGGCAACTTAAAAGTTAATATCACAAAAATCAGTATATATATATAGATGTTTATAACAGCGCAAATGAATGAATTGTTTAAGCGAATGTTCACATTACTAATCAAAATATAAGGTATATGAATATGGATTTTGCATATATAAATATTGAGAGAGATATACGTAAGTATAGAGCACATATCATAGCTATTATATGTTCTGTTTGTTGGTTTTTCAGCAAATATGCTTGAGTATTACAATTAATTAAGCATTGACTTCTAGTTGCACAGATCTAGCAAATTTTTTGTTTATATAGATATATTAAATGTATATAGTTGCACACTGCTTATAGCGGATAACCAAGGGCAGCTGATAATAGTGGCTCCCAAGCGCGATTTATATCCAAATATAGCATTGTGCACTGTTCAGCGATCGTTTCATCGTCGTCCAATATAGTTATAGGGAAGAGATCATTCTGTTTTAATGATACACAATATGATTATTTTATAGTTTTAAATAATTGCAATTATCAATTACTCACATTTTTGGCCTGCCATAGCTGCTCGAGCAGCCGTAAGAAGCGTTGCATTTCCGTGCTGCTTGCAAAGAATATAACCAAATCATCTAGACACTCTAGAGGCGCTTCCTGACAGGAGAACTCCAATATGCACCACCAGGTCTCACTATGCGAGGGTATTTTAATGCCTGTCATTGCCTTTATGTCAGCACATGTAAGTATTTCCAAGCCGGAGTTTTTGCCATAAACACTGCTCATATTATGTGATTGTCCCTTTGGTACAGCTTTGGATGTGTCCACCGATTGCTTGGTGGGTGTCGAGTTAAGCGAGGAACAGGACTGTTGTGTGCCACGTGTGGGTGTGCTCATGGTGGAGCTCAGCTAAGAATAGACGGAGATATATTAGGAAGTGCTGATTCAGTAGCCCAAATGTTTACTCACCAAGCTGCTAGTTTCGAAGATGCACAACATTTCCTCATCACGTATCATTTGCTTCTGTTCTGCAGCAGCTGGCGGTGTTTCCGATTGGCTGTTTAACTGTCGCAACGGGGCTGTAAAGTCCTCGCGTAGCGTAATCAAATGGTTCTGGGTAACGATCAAAGTGCAGCCCAACGCCTTGTGCCGCTCCTGTAGCTCGAAGAGCTGTCAAGAAAGACGAATTCGATATTAAATAATGCTAGTTGTTAGCTGGCTAAAATATAACTTACGCCACTTGCTGACTGCAACAGCGCCTGCAGCCATTCGGAAGCCACATACTCATCCGGTGCAGCCATTTGCAAGAGTTCGCCTTTCAGCATAATCTCAAAACAATGCGGACGCGCTGATTTGACCGCTCGCCTTGCGCCCTGACACTCGGCCAAGGCCATGGCCCAGCTGGGCAACTTTTGTGTGGAGTCATGAAACATGTACAGCACACCAGCTCTGCAATATTGAACATATTAATAATATTGAAGTAATATTCGTATGACTAGACCTTACTTTAGCAAAAAGTAACCGGGCTGCCAGCTTATTTTAGCCGCTGCGTTCGCTGTGGCCGTTTCTCTCACCCGTCGATGCATGAGAAAGCCCTTGATGTGCGGGCCCAACGGCTCCTGTTCACCATCCAAACCCCGGCCCAGGGCACCGCTTGCTGGCATGTTTACTACCGCATAGAACATCCAGCGTTCATCTTTGCCCACACAGCTGTTTGCACGAACAAAAGCCTGCAACGGCGCCAGATGCTCCAGCGTCAATTGTCCCACAGCGGGCAACGTTGAGCCACTACGACGAGCACACAGCTCTAGATTGGCAACCAGTGCATCCGCTGGATATGGCCCGCCAGCTAGCAGCACCTGCTGCATATCCCGCATACTGTTGCTAAGTAGCACCGTATTACCGAAGGGACCCATCTGTGCAGCGGAAGGTTTTTTTTAGATATTGTATAGACTGGATTCAATAGGTAATGAGGCTTACCAATATGACATCCAAGTCCTTGTAGGCGAGCACAAACTTTGCACACAGACAATTTCGCACCAGATCCGTTACATAAAGCGTTTTGTCCGTGAGCAGTACTAAGACTGGCGTCATGAAGCCCTCACGACTGTAGCCAGTATACAGTTTGAAGACCTGCACAGGTAAGTTGAGTAATACAATATAAAGTTAATTAGTTGATAGTGACTAGGAGATACTGTTTACAACTACCTATTATTCTAAATTTAATGGTTACCTTTAACAGTTGCTCGTTCGGCTCACGCAGCAAAGGCAAATGTTTGCCATTGAATATATCAATGGATATTTCGCCAATGCCCAGATCGAAGCGGGAGACATCTCCCGGCAAATCGAGATCCATGCCCACAGCCAGTTCGCGTCGCGGCGAATTGGCGCCAGACATTTCAATCTCCATGGCAATCTCGGCATTCAAATCGTCGATGAGTTCATAATTTTTGGGCCGCACGCCGCGCACATAGAGATTGGAACCAAGATGCTTATGCTCGCTGCGCAGCTTGTCCGCAAAGAAGTCATTCTTTCGTATGGACGACTCGAGGATTTTCTTCTGGGTCACATTACGCAGAAAGCGATTGATCAGCGAAGTTTTAGCTGGTGGCACAGGCGGTTTCAATAGATGCGCATAGTCCACGTCATTGTAGTCAACAATAACGAGATCGCTCTCTGTGGAAGGTCGCTCATTGGCCGTATCCGTGGTGGTGGTTATAGTCAGTATATCATCGAACTCCTCACTGAGCATAGTGCTCTTCGAGTCACGTCCACTCCCACCCACTGCACCACCCCTTGCACTGCCCAGATAGCTACTGGGACTGTGCAGGCTGCGACTGTGCATCGACTGCTGTTGCTGCTGCAAAGGCGGCTCGCCATAGCGTGGCGGCTGTCCGCTGCGCTTCTTTAAGGGCGATGGCAAATGACGCGATTGGCGCTCCACGTTGCCCAACATCAAGCCATGGACATTGTTTGTGTTAGGGGTTTGTGGTTTAGTGCACGATGTGGAATTACTGTTGGTATTGTTGCTGATTGAGCTAAGCTCAGATATGGTGGATGAGGATTGTGTAGTGGGCAGCTTGGTGCTAAGAGGCTGATGCTGTTGCTGTTGCTGCTGCATCTGATGCGACTGTTGTTGTGAGTTTTTTGACATTTTTGAAGCTAAGCGAGAGAGAGAGATTTGATTTAAATTTAATTGAATTGACTTAAAAGTCTTTTATATTCCATACCAAAGTAACTATCTGTGGCGGCCAGTTGCTGCTGCTGCTGTTCTATCTTCTGCTTCTGTTGCAGCTCCTTGTCCACAGTTGCCGAGCTGCTGGAGGTCTCCTTGAGACTGCGAAAGAAGTTGCTAAATGTCTTGGCTATGGGTGCACCCATAAACGAACTGCGCAGCTGACTCGCCGGCTGTGCAATGGGTGTGTCCCGCTCCAGTAGACCGGCCAAACTATTGTGCTGTGTGGTGGAGAACTGCAGCTCCGACTGCTGTTGGGGCTCGCTGCTTGTCTCGTAGGAGACGCCTGTGTGCTCAAAGACTGTGCTCTCGCAGTTAATGATAAACTTGCTGCGGAATTCGCTTTGTGTGCTGGTGACAATTGGTGCCGCAACGACTGGTTCATTATCGAACTCATCTTGACGCCGCAGCACATGTGGTTGCTGTTCTAGGGGTGATGCCTCGGCTGAGCTGTTTTGCTCATCGTTTTTGCGTCGCAGCTGCTCGTCAACATTGTGCACGAATTTCTTGACACTCTGCGTCTGTTTAGTGCCATCAAGGCTCTTGCTCAGAAAAGGTTTGGCCTTGACCGGTGGAGAGTCGGGCGATTCGCATTGCGCATATACCTTCGGCTTGTGCTCGGGCGTTTGCTCCAGCTCCGGCACGCACTCAACCACCGATTGTAAATCTTCAGAGCCCTCGGGCACACCACGTTCAGGCAGCGGCATCGTGAATATGCTCTTCAGCGATCCGAATATCATTTTGCTGCTATTGTCGAGCAACTGATGTTTTATGTCGTGCACATTGAACTTCTTGACGCGCTCATTGAGATCCTGCTCGTGAATAATATTTGTATGACGTTTGGTTTTCTTCAGGCAGCTCGACTTGGGCTTCTTCTCCTTGTTCCATACCGATTTCTGCTTGGGGCTGCCGGCATCCCCAATATTTGGCTCTGAGTAGTAACAGTTATCGCCTGGGAATTTATTTAAAATAGACGATATAAGAGGTTAAATAACAGTCAGAATATCCAGAGTGAAGACTCACCAATTATGTTATTGTTGGCATTGCTCATGCCAATGCAATCGCAGGAGCTGCTCTTGGCCTGCTCATATTGCTTGCGATTGGTATTGGAGTTGCTGTTGGAGTTCTTGTCCTGCTCATCCGAGTCCAGGCTCGAATTGGAGCTGCTACAGGCGCAGCGATAGAGCAAGCGATCATCCCGGCGATTAGTGTCTGCCGCAGTGGGCCCATACTCAAACACCCCGGAATTGTCATATTGCAGACCAACCGGTTCATTAGTGTCATAGATGTCCGTATTGCCATAGTCTAAGACATCTGAGCAGGCGTTGCGATAAACCAGACGACGATTGTGACCCACAGCACCGTTGCCGGCTTCTCGTTCCTCAACATCCCGGCCAGCAGCGCTCAACTCTGTGGGCGCCTGCACACGGTCCCGTTCGGCGCACCAAGAATAGCGACCAGCGGCACCAGCCACGCCTGCTGAATTGCCGCCCATCACGGCCAATTTGCGTCCGTTTTTGTATGTGATAAAGCCATGCTCGATGTGTATGTTGTCAGTACGTGTGTTCTTTAAGATGTCTTCGTGGAATGAGACGCGCTTCTTGGGCGCCTTGGGTGTGGATGACGTTTTGTGCACTTTGCGCCTGTACACGATCTTTTCAGCAGTGTCAAAGGTCGAACAGGCGCTGGCTGTCATGTTGTCTTCCGCAGCAACATTTGAATTTCCATCGATTGGTTGACTGATAGCCAAAATCTGTGTCTTCACGGGCTCCTCGAACTCCAGGCCCGATTGAGAGCAGAGAGATTCCAGCATTATGTCGCTATTCTCGCTATCCAGCATTTGGACACCCGAGTCACTGGGTGTTGTGTCCTCCTCCAAACTGCAACTGGTATTCATACTCAGGCTCATTTTGTCACCGCCACCGCCGGGCGAGACCTTGGCACTCAGATTATTGTTGACCTTGGGATATAGCGGTGACTCCATTACGACATCGTATGCATATGTCTCGACTCGCGTCTCTGCTGATTAAATTGTATATCACCTTTTTGTGTAACAATATTTTTTTTTTTTACGATAATTTGCCTATTGGGTTTATGCCAATTCGTAACGCACTTTAATGATAATGAGAAGACAAACAATTTTGTATATATACAATCATATAGTATATTGAGAAATTATTATTTTAATTATTTTCTTTAGTTTCGTGATATTTTTCGGTATCTTGGTTTTCTGGCAAGTAATCAATATTAACACCGATTGCACACTGCGCCGCAGTCACATCACGTCACTGTGCAACAAAGGAGTACACGGATGACGACCCCACGACCCCGCCTCCCACACGCCTTTTTAGCGCACCCAACAAAACAGCCCCAACTCAATACCCGCAATACTTTAACGGCCTATTTTCAAGGACCCACCTTCAATTTGTTGAGAAAATTCCATGTTAAACTTGTGCCCGGCGCTTTAAACTAATTTAATATCTTAGATTTTACAATATTTATGAGTTTCAACTGTTTTATGGTTACATTTTAAAACAACAAGTACACACAAGTAAAACAAATCAATAATTATCATAAAAAACTCAACGTTGCCAACAAGTTGAAAGGCCCAACTTATGGGCAACTCCTGCGCACAGCTGTGTGAAGTTAGGCGTGCGTCTGGCAGCGCTATCAGCTGATTACAACAGGTGTATACCTTTGGCGCACAGTTTTGTACGTTATATGAATTTAAACTGAAGCATCGCCTACATTTAGCTTTCGACTCGTTAATGTAAACGTATTTGTTTTGCATTACCAAGTACGCATACGCAGACTATATTAATTATATGTCGGGCATTGTGCATTGTCGAACCATTTGAAGCCACACCAGAAACTGGGCTTCAGAGCTCAGTCAATCTATGCTAGGCGTGAGGGATTGAGGGGTATATGTGTATCGGTTTCTCCCAATACGCATTCCTTTTGTGTCTTTGTTTTGCACATACCTTAGGCATGTCAATTTTGAAAAGTACAATAGCAAAGAGAGGAATGACAATGAAAACGAATGAAACCATAGAAATTGAATTTATCACACCTTGAGCGGCGCACGGCAAACGTGTATATAACTCTTTTATATTTATTTTTGGTTACCTCTTTACCGTATAAACGGAAAGAACGAGCAAAAAATCGTCTTGCATTTATTAAATAATCCAATAAAAATCATTCAAATGCGTCAATCGAGCTAAATAAAATGTACCAGTTCTGTTGCTCAATCGAAAAATGTCAACCACACCAGAACAATGTGCCGTAAAGCTATGAAACTGAAATATAAACGGAAAAAACAACACGGGAAAACGCGCAAAACTATGCAACATAAATGAATGTAGTAAATAGCCGTTACTTAACAAATAATTTATATTGGAAACGAAAAAAATAACCAAAGGCGTGTGTTCAAAATGCAAATGCCAAACATATTTAGACAATTGAAACAACATAATTTCTTGATTGCAGTTGCAATCTATATGCATATAGCAGAAAAATCAATTCAATTATGTGATTGTGTTCATGGTTACAGGTAAAAGTTTATAAAAATTAACTACAATTCATTTGCCAAGCTGGCAAACAGTAAAAATAGCACATTGCATCAGAAATGAATGCAACATAACCTCAAACAGAAAAATAGTCAAATATGCTGTTTACATATACTTAATCTCATGAAACCAGTGTAAAGAACGTTATGGTTTCATTTTATATATCAAGTAAAATAATTCAAGCTGCATAATCCACAACATTCAACATCCTGTGATTAGAATGTATTAACATAACCCTAAAAAAAACACATATATATAATTTTGCTGTTTACTTTCGCTTACCTATAGAAACAATACAGAGAGTGCCGAGCTGGTATCTCACTATGAATCAAGTCTATCGCTGCCAGACATATTGCCCATACCATCGAAGACCTATGACAAAAATCGTGCACCCAAGCTGCTGGGCCAGCCGACCGTTGTTTACTTTCACGTCACCGTACTTTCCCTAGACTCAATCAATGAGGAGTCCATGGTAATGATATTCAACTAGTCTTGGGTACTAAAATTTTATATGATTTTATAATGCTTTGCCCAATTTTCATAGACCTATGTGACGGACATATTTTTAGCACAAAGCTGGCGCGATCCTCGTCTGCGTTTGCCAGAGAACATGAGCGAACAGTATCGGATCTTGGATGTGGATTGGCTGCACAGTATTTGGCGTCCTGATTGCTTCTTTAAGAATGCCAAAAAGGTGACATTCCACGAGATGAGCATACCCAATCACTATCTTTGGCTCTACCACGACAAGACTCTGCTCTATATGTCAAAGTTGACGCTAGTGCTCTCCTGTGCCATGAAATTCGAATCCTATCCGCACGATACACAAATTTGTTCCATGATGATAGAGAGTTGTAAGTGGACTGCTCCTAATGGAAGACATATTCTCAACATATTAACTTGTTCTAGTATCCCACACTGTGGAGGATTTGGTATTCATTTGGAACATGACCGATCCGCTGGTGGTGAATGCTGAAATCGAGCTGCCACAACTGGACATATCAAACAACTATACAACTGATTGCACCATCGAGTACTCAACGGGTATGCTCGTCTATTGTTTCGATTCTATTGTCAATCTAAGACTATATCCTTTCTCTCAGGTAATTTCACCTGCTTGGCCATAGTCTTTAATTTACGTCGACGCCTCGGCTACCATCTGTTTCACACCTATATACCCTCGGCGCTGATTGTGGTCATGTCGTGGATCTCGTTTTGGATTAAGCCAGAGGCAATACCGGCCCGAGTTACCTTAGGCGTTACGTCGCTGCTGACACTGGCCACCCAGAACACACAATCACAACAATCGCTGCCGCCGGTGTCTTATGTGAAGGCCATTGACGTCTGGATGTCATCCTGTTCGGTGTTTGTATTTCTATCGCTAATGGAGTTTGCTGTAGTTAACAACTATATGGGACCGGTGGCTACCAAGGCCATGAAGGGTTATTCAGATGAGAACATCACAGATCTGGATGACCTGAAGGTGAGTTTGGACATCGTTTAATCGCTTCCCAAATTGGCTGAAACTGAAACCATGTAGTGTGTCTTGCAGCATCATCATCGGGAGTCCATAATAGAGCCACAATATGATACCTTCTGCCATGGCCATGCAACCGCCATCTACATTGATAAATTCTCGCGCTTTTTCTTCCCCTTCTCGTTCTTCATACTCAACATTGTTTACTGGACGACTTTTCTATAGAGCCATGTGGAGCACTTCTAATGTTAACTTTAAAAACAATATAACAATAATAATACAAAACGCATTTGTTTAAAAATGTATATAGCTTATAAGCCACAAACGAATTTGCAAGTAAATTACATAATATACATATATATTATTTTATTGTAAAATAAAAAAGGCGTTTAATAATTAAATTTAATTCAAAGGAAGAAATTAAGAAATGCATTTTAATTGCGCAACAAAGGTGGAATTATCTTTGGTATTTTTACTATATAAGTATGTATGTATGTAGAATTAGACATATAGCAAATACATAGGTATTTATATATATAAATATAAATATGTATAAATGTATATAAAAAGTTGTTATCGTGGCTTTCTTTTCCATTTCCATCTCGATTTCCATTACAGTTGTTCATTCATTCTTGTCAGCATTATACGTATAATCACATGATATTATAGTTTCCTTTTATATATTTATATATATATATGCACATTTAAAGTAATATTCTTTTTTTTTTTTTTTTAATTTTAGTTACTTTTTTCCATTTTACTATATAATTTGTTTAGCTTTTGTCGCCTACGTTAATTGTTGCTAAATATTCATGTAATTTATGCATTATGCGAGTGTTAATAAACAACGTTTGACACTAATTCAACTTATATATGTAAAAATATTTCGGTTATAAATAATACACACAGAGCTACTACAGATCCAGAGTAATACACGCATTCACAAATAAATACTCTATCACATATAAAAAAAAACATATAGGATATAATAAGAATAATAACGTTAATTGGATTGTCCTAAAACAAAACAGAACATTCAGCATAATTTATATATATAAATATATATATATGTGTATATATAGCAGAAGGAAGAGCAGAAACACGCATTGAAAGTAAGCCTATGCAGAAGCCGCAGCGGGTAGTAGCACTAAATAGATCGCCAGGATAACAAACGATATCTGCCATTGCCGGATGAATTTCGAGTTACTGCAAACAAGCCTGCAACTTTTCTGTCCACTCCTGAGCCAGGTTCGCATTCATCGCATAGAAGTTATAAGTCCGCTTCGACGTTTTAAGCTGCAAGAGATTGAATGGATTTGGTTTGGGTTACAAGGTTAAAGCATAAACGTTAGTATATTATTTCATTTTGAGAACTAATTTTGTTGAACTCAAATCCTCTATCAATATGCTAATAGACTTCAGCCCTGGGCATTTGTTTGCTCTTACTGCGATAATTCTACTTACATCAAAGAAACCCTTTTCATCGACGCGTTTTGTGCCAATTTGTGCGGGCTGTGCGGCAGTCACCGACTGCACCTCGGCCAACTCTGAAATACGAACATTATATGTCATGAATACATTTATGTTTACCAACTTCAAAATACAATTTTACCTATAATACCCTTCGGCGCTGTGTCATCGGATGTATCATAATAGCGCAATTGATGTTTAATCGAGTCTAAAACGAACCAGCGTTGCTTCCATCCCTTCAGCAGAGCGCCACGTTTGTAGAGATGTCTGGGAATAGGATGGACATTATCAATAAGGATCTATATATAATATGCATAGGCAATTGATACTCACCCTTCGTGCGTGCGATTCTCGGCAACATTGCTGCTGAACTGGTTGTAGAAGTGGTGACTGGAGGTGCGAGCGGTGGTCGCTGCACTGGATGCAATGCTGGCGGTATCACCCTGGGATATGTTGACATTGGGCGGTCCGACAGTACCATCTATGGCCTTGTATTTGGTACAGTTCTTCATGGAGAGCTCCGTACACTTTTCATGATAGGAGTTACCACAGTCCATACAACGATAGCCAACCGGCCCCCACAGCAGCTTAGTGCAATGATTGCAATTAGTGGGCGTCGTATAGGGATGCTTTTCAAAGCGATGCGGATGAAAGAACTTATCCTGATACCCAGCCAAGCGGCCCTTCATTATAATTTCGAGCGTGGAGCGTTTGTGTTGATGCGTCTGGACCAGCATGCTGCTCATTGAAGTTTTACGCGATATGGACTCCGATTGTGGTACGACCATATTGTTCCACACCAACTGCCACTTCTGTGGCAGATGGCCGCGTTCCGTTTCCGCCTGTTTCACCTCGCTGAGCAGGCATACATAGGCATTGGGATTGCATTTCTCAATGTTGTCATAGCCGGCGCTAATCACCATCCGTTTGCCCTTGATCTCAGACAGATCGATTTCATCATCAACATTGGTCACTTCCAGATCGTAGGGCGGTCCTTGTGCCAGCTCCTCGTTGGTATAAAAGCTCCACAGATCTAAGGCAGCCACGCTATTCTGCGGACGCAGCACCACATCTCTGTTAGCAGAGTACAGGAAATTATAGAATATTGGCGATTTGTTGTGCTGTCGCTCGATATAATCGAAAATGGAGTGTCCAATGCGATTCATTTGATTAGGCGTCCGTGGACTGCGTATGTCGAGTGGATAAACATTACATTCGTCATCCGAACCATTCGCAGCACTACCACCACCACCAAATATATGCTTGGTGCTCAGTGAGCCGCGCTTGTCCTCCATGGACGCAATGCCGGAATCGTACCGCTCCAATTCGCAGTCAAAGAGAAATGTGCGAAATCGACACGAGACTACGTGATAGGCCAAAAAACGCAAATAGAAATCATTAAACTCAAAGGCCATGGGAAACTGTCGCTGCAGCTGATAGACAACATCCAGAAACTGCAAAAATGTGGGCGCGAAGGCAATATTTGTGCTGGCATGGGATGGTTTCAAATTACTGCGATGGGCGAAACGATGTCCGAATGCCAGCCACTCTTTCTCGACGAGCACACGAAAGCCGTCGATCGTGCGATAATAGGGATCAAGGCACAGTTGTGCGATGCTCGACAGCTGGGCAGTCACGTCGGAGCCATCCTCCAGTGAAAGCATGACGCTACTTTCCTGCAAGTCAATGAGGTCCACAACGGCACCGGATAGCTGCAGCAGGGTAGAGATTTGCTGCAGCCAATCTGATTGCTCAACCATCTTGGCAAAGCTCAGGCTGTCTGCTTCACTGATATTATGTGAGGGCATGCAGGCACGTATCAGTTTCTTGAATGCTGATCGAGATTGCCGTATATCCGGATAGTCCACGGGTATAAAATCCGCACAGAAATCACCATTCAAATTCGATTTGGCTTGCGATTTTTCACCTGCGCAGGAAAAAACATAAATATATTAGATGCTATAGCAGCTCAACTCTGGCATGTGTAAACCGACCTAGAACATAGAGCCGCATCTTCCGAAAGGCGTTCGCCGCCGTCCTTTCATTTCCTTTCATGGTGCCACCTTTGTTGCCGCCGACATTGGCTTTACTACCTTCCGTCATACTCAAATTTGTTCGCTGTTTGCGCATAAACTCTGGTGTTAACGATTGATGTTCTTCACCATGTCCAAGCAGTGAGTTTATCGAGAGATTCATATCAGTATACTGATTGAGTGCGTCGAGCGGCGTCAGCACAGGCATTGTATTGATCAGCGCCATTAAATATTTATCCTGCTCCGGATAATGAGTGACATCATTATGCGCCATGGTATTTGCCCCCGTTGTATTCTTGATCATGCCAATTACGGACTTGCTATTTGGCTGTGCACCGCGTATGAGCAATGAGCCATTATTGTGCCGCCACGTGGGCAGGGGTATCCGCTGGCTCTTGAAACAGCGTCCCAGGTGCGTCATGACCGCATCGCTGCAATGGACCGGCGCTACTATAATGGCCGGATAAGTACGACACGTGGCATAGTTGGCATTGGCATTACTGATGCGAAATCCGAGTTGTGCCTCTGCATCGAAGCCAAGACGTTTCCAATCACGTACATAGCTACGCTCACGCATGCGATCGATGTCCTTGGTCGTGAGCAGACGTGGTAGTGCTTCGTTCTGCTGCGTCTCAAACTCATCTCCATCCTCCAGCTCATCGTCTATGGAGTGGGTTTCGAGTGCATCTGTGCTGCCACCGCCCATCTCATACTCCGGTACCAATTTGCGCTTCGTTTGGACCTTTTGCTTGAATCCAGCTTTTTTGGCTGTGCGTAACAGCGTTTTCTTAGCAAAACCCTTGAGCGTGGAGTACTTCTCCTTGGTTTTTAAAGGTACAACGCCTTGTAGCATAGTTCCATAAGATTGAAATGCAAAATACTCAAATTCATCAAATGGATGGCGCGCCTTGTTCAGGGTTTTGCGAAACGTTTCGATTTGTTCGAGCGTAACCTCCGTATCGAAGGCTATTTTGAGCAGCTGAAAGCAGCTGGATCGCAGCTGCAAGCCCTCCGGCAGCGTTTGATCCAGATGGGCCAAATACAGCATCGATATCTTCTTTTCTTTGAGCAGTGAGGCAATGGGAAAGGCACGCACAATTGTCTGCTCGCAAAAGAGCGGATCACAGGGCGAGCCCTTGAAAACGATGCGATAGTTCGTCAAGAACAACGCACCCTCGGCGGGTATCAAACACTGGGTGTCATCTTCTCGTCCATCGGGCATGAGAAAGCAACGCAAATGATCGTTCGCTAATTCCTCGCCGGGCAGTAGACAAGGCGTCTGGATTTTCGGCTTCTGCACATGCGGATGCCGCTTGGCTTCGAGATAAACTGGCTCCAGCGATTCAATATGCATGTGCACCACACCTGGGACCATGTCGTGCAGATTGCGTATGTGCTCCGAGGTGACGCCGCCCTCCGTGCAAACGCAATCAATGAAACGAGAGATTGTTTTGCCTACAGTAACGCCTATCTCAGAGGCATCGTTCTCCTCAAATCCTTCATCGGAATGTTCGCTCAGGCTGTGCGAGCCCATAATACTAAAAAGAAAAGAGAAAAATAGTCGAGTGAAGAAAAATGCGTTCTGTTCGATCTATATTATAATACCTATTGGAAACGCTCTGGTTCTCCTCGAGCCGAAAGGGCAGCTTAGGTTTGCTGGCCGCATCCACATTGACGTCGAGCGGTATTAGCAGAGATACCATGCGATTAGCAAAGTGTATGGCCTGGCTATAGAGCGTGGACTCTTCTGATTTGGCCAGCTCAGCCTTTTTCTCCTCCTCGATGGTAGGACTCTTGCGCAATTGTTCTGCGGTTATTTCTAGCGCCGTTGGCTCTTCCAGCGGAACTTCGTCCAGTACGCAGTTGGCTTCCTTGTTGTGTTCGTTCTGGCGACGCTGCAACAAATACAGTGCCTTGATTTGAGCCTGCACATCCTGAAAGAAAGTGGATTCCCAAAACTGCAGATTCTTCCATATGACATGATCCTGTATTTCCGTATAGGCAAATTGTACCACGCCCATGGAAAGCTTACGGCAGAATATGGTTGACATGGGAAGCAGCGCAGCTGCTACAGTATACTCATCCACGCCCGATGAGTTCTGTAGCGCTTTGTTCATGAAGCGCACTACCAAATCGAATTGTTGATGATCCAGCACCGCTTTATTGCCATGTACGTAGCCAAACAGCTCGCGACAAAGAATGAGACGTGCGTCTCGATGCTTTAGTGTGCGCATTACAGCAGGCAGTAGCTTTCTCGCATCCGCAATGCGATTTTCAAATATGTATGAAACACAGGTGCGCAGCACCTCCAAGCGACGGGCTGAATTGTGCACCGTTGTGGGTCGCAGCTCCAGGGCTTCGGGCAGTCGCGGACCCATGGGTATAATTCGGGGTTGATTGCGGGTGACATGAAACCGCTGCGATTGACCATTCTTGCGTATGCCATCCTGGATGATTAGCTCTACTTTTTCAACGTTAATACGTGGAAATGGCGGCTGGTGAATGCGTTGAAAAGAGCCTTGTGGCGGCTTTAGCACTTTTTGGGCATAGGTTGTGTGAGCATTAGATGCCTCGTTCTCGTAAAGTGTGCGGCCTAGTTCTTGGATATGTGTGAGTATCTGCAATGGTACATAAATAAGGTTTAGTTTTGTTATAAATCTTTGTTTTCATTACATACGAGATTCCGATTTTGTGACTCCGTTTTGAGCAGTTCATTCATCGAGCTGTACAGCTCATCCCAGGCATCAGCAGCCCGCCAAGGCGGTCCACGTTCATTCACAAATGTGGTAAAGAACATGCTATCAAGAACGCGAAACAAAAACTCGCTCTCGATAAGATCGCGAGCACCCAAAAATCCAGCCTTGTGAAATGTAATCACTGGCTTGGGGTGAATACGTATGATGGTCAGGCAAGAGCGATAGCCCTGGAGCAGCTGTGCGAATAGACGCATAAATATGGCGCGCAGCTCCTTGTCAATTTGTGCTTCGGTCTTGACCATAGTTGAGTTGGGCCGCTCATTATTGGGGAAGGCGAGATCAGCTTGCGCCAAATTGGGAAAAAGTATCATGCTGAGCAAATCCTGCGTTTGCTCCCACAATGGTGATGGAAATATGGGCACAGGTGGCGTTAGTGCATCTGGTATGGTCACTAGACCACCATCCAAATCTACCACAATGACATCCAGCAAGTCTGTGATCTCCGATTGCAGCGAACTATGTATGCCCATAATAAAGGGTGTTGGCGTGGACAGCACCTCCGTGAGCGGGGCGGGGAGTATGGGTATGTAGACGTGTGTATAGCGAAATGGATACATGAGCGCAACCAATGCCCGGCAACTATCCGTGAGATGCCAATAGCATTTGGAGTGAAAGAGTATTTTGTTTTCAGTCATCACGGCGCAAAGTAATATCAGCACATTCTTAATGCCGAGCTGCTTGAACAGGAAGTAAACACCGCTCCCCGTCATTGGCAGGGATGAGCTTTGCGGTGGCTGCAGCGATTGCTTGTCACCGGCGCCAATTGAAAACCGCACCTGCGGCCCACCTGCCGGTGGAACTTGTATGCAGCCCAGTATGTTGCCAATAAGATTCTCCATGGCATATGGCAAATTCTCAATGTACACAGTGTAGATGGTACCCAGACAGTTCTGTACAATAAATAGATTTTTTTAGAAAATCAAAATAATATGTATGTAAAGTTTAGCCGTTACCTTAAAAGTCTCTGCGCAATCCAGTCGAGATATTAGCACCAAGCATTTGGGCGCATACATAATGCTGTGATGTGTTATTGACTCAACGGGAGGCGGGCCCAGCAATCCGCGATTACCGCAGTTGCCATTGCTATTGTTGGCAATGGTCTCATCTTCATCGTCCACCGTGCGGGTTTGGGTGATCGCCAGAGTTTCATGAAAACTTAAGCATGCACAATAATGCTTATTTGCATCGATGTCGGTGAGCACGGATATAAAGAATTTCGGCTCTTGTTTCTCGTACGATAAATTCCAGCCGAGCGGCTGACAGAACTACAATTAAAAGTTTAAGTAAATGTGTGTGTGGGCATGTGTGTGAAAACAATGTATACCCACCCATTCGATGCCCTCAATAAAGGGCGTGTCCGGCCAATCTTTCTCGGGAAAGCGTTGCACAATTTTTCCGCATATTGGCTGACCGCAGACATTGCCGGCAGTTTCTGCAGAAAAAAATGAAACAAATGTATATTATATTCCAACAAGTACACATACATATATCAATATGCTTATATATGTATGCATGTATGTGACACTCACTTTCTTTGTCGTTATCGTAGCCAACAATTACAAAGTAATCAGCGAGCCGGGACATCTCGTACGCTTACGCTGCAGCTGCTCATTGCAGTCTAACTTAGAACTGAGGGGAACTGGGTGACTCTTATAGTATGTTGTTGTTGCTGTATGTGTGTGAGTGAGTGTAGTTGTTGTGAGTGTAGTGTGTGTAAGTGTATGGTTGGACTGATGTTTTTTTACGTTGCCAAATCTACAAAGTAAGAGCACAAAACGAATAAAACAATAGTGTTGTTGTCGTTATTATTGTATTTCTTTTTTGTTTTCATATACACACAACATCAATCGCAATCGCCAGCCGCTTTGGCCGCTTGCCACAAACTGATTTGCACATTACAAACAATTGAGGCTTTCAATTAATATAGCTCGGGTTTTTGTGCTTGGCATAAGTAATTAGTCGGCTCGTATTGTTCTTGTTTCTTTTCCTTTTTGTTATATGCAAACATATTTTTAACGTACACGAATTTTAAGCCACAAACCACACCCCGCCCCTGTATGTTAAGTCAATTGAATACACGTAGCCGTTGCATTAAACATATACGTTTTTGAAGCATTTTACATATACATGTGAACATATATGTACCGTTTCAGTGCTGGTAATATCAATTCGTTTGATGTCTGGCACTTTTATTATAAACAAATTACTTTAACTTTTAGATTTTTCATGCCTGCGGAATGTAGGGTTGTTGATATGCTATCGATATTTATAGACTCGTGAGTCGATATATTTTTTAGTGTTATCCAACGTTTGATAATTGGTCATTATGCAACACTTTATATATGGCGCTTTTAAGTTAATTATTCAATTTTTTCAATTGCAAACTTCAAAATTTGGAAACCAGCTTACATTGTGTAGCTTTATAAAGACTGTATTGATAAAAAGCTTTAGACAACGGCTTTTCATATTTCTTGTCGTTTACTTATCGATATCGTCCATTGCAAATGTTCAAGCATCGATACATCGATACTCATGGCAGTCAGTGTGTGTGTGATTTTTTCCCTACGACGTTAATATTTTTGTGCTATTTATGAAATTTTAACAACGTTCGCGAGGATTTAATCGCACTTTTATATTATTAAAGCGGTGCTGGAGTAGTTATCGCATGTGTTGAAATCAAAACTACGTTATAAAAATGACTGCGTTATTTGCAAATTAGCGATTCCCTTACATTGCCACTAAGGTGTCTTGTCGGGCTTCGGGCAGCAGGTAAGCTCCATTCGCTCTCCCTCTGTTCCGTTTTGCGTGCTCACCTAAATTATGCTACTCTCTTTACTTCGCTCCTTCTCTTTCTTACTTATTTATTCTCATTGACTACCAAAATATTTAGCTCTCTTTGTCTTATTCCTCACTCACAGCTGTTTTTGGGAAAGATCTCAATTTCTTATCAGAGACCTCTCTGCAAAACAAATAAAAGTTTTAGTACACCAGCCCGATTTGTCAGGAAATTAAAAGTGTGTAATAATCAGCAATGGTTGAATCAGGTTAAAATCAGGTGCCACAAAGGAAGCACCTTTTGTTAAACACTCAATCGTACTATGTAATTAAGAATATTTCTAATAGTTAGGTATGACATATAAAATAAGTTTTTTCGTTTATAAAGAAGCGCAGCAATTAGTATTGTATTAAAATTTTATCATAAATTTAACAAATTTAGCTTATTGGCCAGGTCAGACAGTGGATATATATAATATTAAGAGTAGATGACAGTAGGTCACAGTAGGCTACTTTAATCGACATATTCAAAATTTGTTGGTTCGATATGTTCATAATACTCATATTTACGTGATCGCGTAGACACATTAATCATTTTTCTCATTTATGTTTCTCTTTAAAAGTAAAAAAAAAACCAACAAAAAAAAAAGCGTAAGCATGGAAAATGAACAGGATGAACTCAGACATCGACAGCACATGCAGGACCAGCATCGTAACCAGCATCACGGCGTACCGATTGGATATTCAGATGTCATGCTACAGCTTGGCTCCCGAGAAGCCCGTAAGTGGACTTTTAAACTAAATAGAATAATGGTATCACTTGATTTAATTTGATTGCATTCTAGAACGATCACCATATGCCGTCTACTTCGAACAGCCACGTGAATCGCTGCCGGACAGTTATGTAGTTGTGCCCTCCTATCTTCAAGCAACATCGCAGCAGTCGCAAATAGCGACAACAACTGTTTCTGTTGGTGGAGCTGGTAGTAGTAGTGGTAGTGGTGGTGGTGGTGGTGACGGTGGTGGTGGTGGTGGTGACGGTGCTGGTGCTGGTGCTAGTGGTGTTCCCAATGGTGGTTATGTACCCCTGTTTCAGTATCAGCCGACGTCCAGAAGTGTTAATCGTGAGTCCTATGCGGAGCCAGCGAGCTCAACTGGCAACAAGTGCTGGAAATGTAATGTCATACGTGATGTATGCCATTGCAATCGGCTGGTAGAAACCAATAGCAGCTACGCGGCGCCCATGGAGCATGTGCATTCCACTCAATCGAATGGCAATGGCGCAGGTGAGCCAACGCAATTCTTTGAACTCAGCTCGACATCAACGGCGACCGCCACATCCACGTTGTCAGCGACGGGGAATAGTACCAGCAACAGCCGTAGGAACAGCGGCTCATTCATTCCAAATCACTCGCAACGTAAGACTGAAAGGGATGTTCTGTCACAACAACAACTACGGCATCAGCATCAGCAGCAAGAGACGCACACGCAACATCAAGATTATGACAATAGCACCAACAACATCAACAGTGTGTCGCATTTAGGTAGCATCTGGCCCGCTGCAATGGATGACCATGCTGTTGATGAGCAATTAATGCAGCAGTCTAGACATAGTGCACCGTCGGCGGGCTATGAGCTGCCCAGCAGTTCTCTCTTGAGCTCCCACAACAACAGCAGCACAAACAGCTCCTTTGAGGCAAGCAGCAGCAACAGTAATAATAATATTAACTCTCATCTGGCTAATGGCAATGCCACGGCTTTTGATGATGTCACGTCCAGTGCATCGGATACGGAGCACGTGCAGTTCGCCAATACGCGCACCACCAACACAACCACAACAACATCAGCGCTGCAAAAAAAGAAGCATCAATCGAGTCGAAATCGAAGTGGAAATACAACAGCTGCAGGCGTAAACGGTACCGTCATTGATGCGACAGCTTCCGCTGCGGCTTCCTCATCGGTCATCGAGTTGGATGCTACGCCCAGCACCAGTGCCCAAGCGCAACAGCAGCAGCAGCACCATCGTAGCCGTCATGTTTATCGGCAACGACGGTACCCCAGCGAGCTGGATCATGCTGGCGATAACAGCAGCGACGATGGGTGGGATCTTCGCATGCGTAATGCAGCAACTGAATCCATAGCCGGACGGCCGCAGAGTGCCCACAGCGATCTGGAGGGCCGCCATACGGATCACACGTATTTCAATAGTCGTGGCAATTCATTTAATGATCTACCGCCCCCACCTCTGCCCTCAGAAAGCAGTTTTATGCGCTCCAATTCTGCATCCTGCTCTACAGCTACTCACACCACCTGCAGCGTAGACTATGGTGGTCGAGACATCTGTGGCGTTCATCGTCTGACCAATGATAGAGGTGCCGACACACCCATTGCGGAACAACAGCAGCAGCAACGTACAGCAGCTGTGCTTAAATTTTGCTTTGGCTCGGGCGGGATTGTGCGCACGCGTTCCCGTGTACGATCCATGGATGAGCCTATTCCGGCGACCAACAGCAGCGGTAGCAGCAGCAATCACAGCTTGTGTCAGCCACCCAGAAAGCAGGCACGTCTGGAATCCCGTAATGATCTACGACTGTCCTCCTCCGCCTCCACCATGTCCAATCTGTCGCCAACGAATTTCAATGCATTTCAGCCAGGTCGTCATCGGCATCGTACCTATGCGGAGCTGGCCCGGAGTAATGAGCAACAGGTAAGTGAACCATATTCAATACTGATTGAAATCTGTAGGTGTAATATATATCTGAGGAATATATTAAAAACAATAATAAATAATAAATAATAAATAAATAAAACAATACAAATATTTATGTACATATGAAAATATTTGGGTAATGCTATATAACTAGAAATTGACATTATTTAATGCCTCAATATTTTTCTGTCAGTGTTGAGTTATTTTAATACAAAATAGGCGTTTAGAGATATTATCATTTTTGTTATTTTTTTTTTCGTTTTGGTATGATAGAGTTCACAGATTATACGAATATCCACAAACTTGAGTAATATTTGTAGGTGGAGCAATCCTTTATTACAACTTCGTCATATGTCTGCAAGGGTCTGTTGAAATAACAACTGAAAATTCAAAATAAATTCCTCAATAATTGTATTTAATCTTTTTTCTGTAATCTAGGAGTCCGAGCAGTCTATGGCGCAACCGCTGCAGCCGCGGAGTCAGCCGACAAGTGCCGGTTCCTGCGTAATAACCTATGTGGGTCGGCCGCGTGATACAGATGGCACCCGAGCGGCATCCAGCACAATGGAGCTACCCAACCTGCCGTCCACTTCGACAGGCAGACGACAATCCTCTGGTTCACACGCTAATAACAAAGATAATGCGGTGCTCACGGCGCCGGATCTGCAGCTATTGGATTGGACTTCCGGCTCGGATGACGATGATGACGATGTGGTATTTGTGCACTCCACACGCGAGCCAATACTCTCCATCGATCTGACATCTGATGATGATGGCTTTGGTGCCAGTAATGAGACGGCGATCCAGCAGCAGTTGCAACAAACGCGGCATCGTCATCGACTGGAGCAGCAACAGCAGCAGCAGCATCACCACCAACAGCATCACCACCAACAGCATCACAACCACCAGCAGCAGCAACTGCAACAGCAGCAACAGCAACTGCAACAGCAACAACAGCAGCAGCAGCAGCTGCAACATCGGCAACAACTACATCGGCTTATACGCGATGAGCCGCTAGCCAGTCGTGCGGCACCTATCAGCGAAAGCTTAAATCCGCCTGCAGCTGCTTCGAATACTGCTTCCGTATCAGCGACCCTCCTACCGCGTCCAAATTCGGCCAGCGAGTACGAAGATCGACGACGTCAGCGCCCGGCGGCGGGCACATCCTTTGCTTTTTATACTGGCGCTTTAACGGATCGCGTCGCCATCACCGATCACAACTATAGCAGCTATGATCATACGCCGGCCACCATGGGACCAATTATCAGTCTGCTGCCCACACGATGTCCTGGCTTGGAAGCTGAAGCAGCTGCGGCGCACTCGCAGCGCTATTTCCAGCCTATCACTCCGCCACCCATGTGGCACTTTGCGCCGTTGTCAGAGGGGCAACCCCCGCCACAGGCGCTGCCGCCAACGCCCAGTGCTAATGCGGGCTCCTACGTACAACATACGTCAGCGGGTCCGGTTATTGCAACGCCGGTAGCACCGACACCCGAGGCGGTGCCAAGTGAGCATAACAGTCCCGCCGCTTATTACCATCGCTATCAGCCGTACTATGTGCCGCACTATACAATTACAACACTACCGGCCAGCCGGAGCAATGGCGATTACTCGCCGGGACCGGTGACTAATCCACATTATCAGGGAGGCTTGGCCAATTCCACGGGCAGCAGTCGGAGCTCAATACGTGGCGCTCTAAACGCTGCTGCTGTGGCAGCTACTGTGGCCGCAGCACAAGCGCAATCCTTCCATGATCTGCTGTCTTTGGCATCCCCAGTTACCAGCATGGAGAACAGTAGCATGGAGGATAACTATCATCATCGTAGCCAAATGCTAAATCGTGCAACTACACCTGTTGCCACTGCCGTTGCCACAGCCGCAGGTCCACCGCCGGTGATGTCCTCCATTGTTACTGTTGCGGCTGCTGTGTCGCCGCCGCCACCGCTCGAGATGTATTCCGGGCGACCATCAATGCAGTATTGCGGCTCACCACCGTTTAGCTTACGGCGCTCAGATGCTTACCATAATCATCGCCAGCACTATCAGCCGCAGCCACATCAAGGCCATCAGGCGCCGCAGAATCAAATGCATGCACACATACATCCGCCACATCGGGCTAGTGCGATTGTGGCTACGTCATTGACGCCGGCCCCACCGTATCCGGTGCATCAGAATCTGTGGTATCGACAGCAGAGTATGCAGGAGCTTCACCGTCGTCACATGACACCCACGCCCATTGATCTCTCCTCAAATCCATTGAATCTAACGAGCAGTCTGCGCACTCGTTATTTACACAGCATTTGCAATTGTGTGCATGCACGCAATGGTCCCGTCTCCAGTCTCGATCCTGCTTATTATCCGGCCTATGACGCAGCTGTACAACAGCAGAGTTCCACGGCCACTGGGCCAATCGATGCCCATCAGCCACCGCCGCCGCCGCCGCCACAGCAGCTGGGAATACAATATCAACAGCAGCAACAACAACAGCAACAGCAGCAACAGATTCAGCAGCAGCAACAACAACAGCAGCAACTACAACATCAACAACAGCGACGTCGAGCTGCAGTCCATCACCACATGTTCCATCATTACTCACCGCTACACCTGGAAATTGGACTGGCCACGCCGCTCTCCCTGGGCACCTCGCGCATACTGATTGGACCTCCTCGACCCAATCGTGGTGCCACATTGGTAAGCATGCAAAAGAAATCTGAAATATTGCAGCATTATTGAATGAATTGAATTCTTGCAGGAGATTATTGAACGCAACACTTTGCCTCACAAATATCGTCGAGTGCGCCGACCCAGTGAATCGGATGAAGATGCGGAAAAGTGCGCGATTTGTTTGTCGCTCTTCGAGATTGAGAATGATGTGCGGTGAGTAATGGAAACTAGGTCGCTTTGTTATCAGTTACTAAAAATATATATGTGCGTTGCCTTTCAGACGTTTGCCCTGCATGCATCTCTTCCACACTGACTGCGTAGATCAATGGCTCGTCACCAACAAACACTGTCCAATTTGTCGCGTTGACATTGAAACACATATGGCAAAGGATGCACTTGTACCCAGCTCCAGTGGCGTTGCAGCAGCTGCCGCGGCTGCTGCAGCTGGCACTGCCACCTTATGACATTGTGTACATGGTGTATTCATGTAAGACATCAATAAGGACAACAACAGACACAACATCGACTCTAAATCCGCTGCAAAATGCAGTAAGAGGATATGATTTTCGGACTGAGCTCGTCATGTTAAACATTCATGCCAGAGCCGTCAGCGGGGCGCAGCAGCAGCAAAAGCAACAAGAACCATAACCACTGAGAAACCATGTTTAAAAAACAAGCCAAAAAAATATAATAATAATAATATTGCATGCCGGGGATACACTGGAGCATCCGGAAACCCCAGTTATGGGTGTTGTGTTGTAGCTGATGACGCTGCCTTATTTGAACGCAATATGGGGTGATGCATCTAATCAACTCTAAATTCCCTGAGTTCGTCATGTTCGTTATGCATGGGTCAGGCCGGCAGCCGCCAATAAAAAAGTCTCGTCAAATTGTTTTTATTCACAAACTAAAAAAAGAACACAAAATCACAAAAAAAAACAAAGAAAAACAAATCGTCAAACGTTAGCCAATTGGAACTGTGAACCCACCATAACAGGCGAAATCAGGTGTAAAAAATTTGCTGCGTTGCGTTAAAATATATATATGTGAATATATATATATATAAAGAAAAAGGACAAAAAATAACTTTAAAAAAGCAAACTTTGGCTCAAACTCTACGTACATACACACATATATATATATATGTATGTATTATCATAATATATATAAATTTATTGATAGGTGTTTTAATTTTTGGCACAATCACCGAATCATTATTATTCCTACATTATAAAATTATGTCCATGTTTTATGAAACGAAATTCTTGTGATTTACAAACATGTACCACGTATTGTTAAATTTTGAAATGCCGCCTCCCCATGATTAATAATTATTTAATGTACCAAACAATAATTGTTATGATATACCCCCGACGCTTTCCACTCCCTCCCACATATTTTATAATTTGTCACGAAATTAAAAAGTGTGGTACCATGAACAAAAAAGAAAACGATAAAAAATAACAAAAACTAAACATTCAATTCAATTGCATTTTAATCCTCTATTGAATTCTATTTGTTGCCATATATATGTAATCGATTTACTGGTTGATTTCACCTGATTTGATCTGAAACGTTGTGTGACGCCAGTCACTAAAAAGAAATAATTTTAATTAACCTCTAAGTTCTCTTTTGGGTAAATCCAAGAAAAATAATAGTAATATAAACCCAATTAAAAAGGATAACATACCTTTATATAATTATATATTGATAAACATGAATTACAAATCAAATACGTATATTAAAAAGTGAATCAAAAATAAAAGCGTGTTTTTTTTCTGAGCTATTACTTATATGAAAGCTGTGCGGTGTGCTTCAACCACAGGAATCCGTAAGATCTCAATTTTTGAGGTTGTAGATTTAAATATTTTTGGTTTCAGGATTTTTGGTTCTATATTTTTATTTATTATTTAAATAATGAATCGGTCTCCAGTTCAAGCTTTTAACACATTTTAGAGCACATATATTTCTATATATTTATCAATTTCAAAATTCTATGAACTGGGTATGTATTTAGGTACATGCTAACTTTTATTAAGCCTTTACAGCACAAGGTCTTACAATACTATAGCTAAAAATTGTTAAGAAGTGTTTAACAATGATATATATTTATAATGTCGAGCTACAAATATTGAATGACTGAGAGCATCTAGGTAACATTATTGGGCCCAGCTACTGTATTTCCACCGTCGTCGTTGTCGTCATCATCCGGCTCCTTGGTCATATCGGCAAAGAAGTCGGAGGCATTTGTGCACTTCGATGATGGCAAATTGTGTCGCTTATCCTTGTAGGCGTTGTGCTTCTCATTGTATTTAATGTCGCCAAAGTCCTCGAAATATTTGACGTTCCAGAAGCGCACATCGTTATTGTGCGATGAAGATGCCAATAGCTCACCACTGCTATTGATGTCCAGCGATTCAATGGGCATATTGTGCTGGCCCACAACGCCCAGATTGCGATAGGGAGCAATATGACAGGCACGCATGTTACCATCCTCGCCAGCTACGCAGGCAATTCGGTCCGTAATGGGTATCATCAGACTTATGGGACTTTTGATGCCTGGATACATGTCACAATGGTAGCCAAAGTAGCCCCAATTGTAGGTGTAAAGGCGCCCCTTAGAGGTACCCACCACCAACTTAGAGCTGCCCCGATAAATGCCCATGCAGTTGAGCTCCTCCTCATATGGTTCCGATTGCACATATAACTTCCGAGCACCAATATTAAAGGTGGTCAAATATCCATCGGCACTGGTCGCCAACAGCAGTTTATTCTGTTCGTTAGTTAGCATTTGGGTTATCTGATCCTCCACTTCTTTTAGTTCGAATATGGCATCTTTGGTGCGAAAATCCCAAAGCTTTACTGTGCCGGCATCATCCCCGGTGGCGAATAGACGCTCATCGAGCACATGCAATTTGTTGATGGCATCATCATGTGCTGTCTCATACAATTTTTTTAGTTTTTCCGTTTCCATGTCGGTGACCATGACGCACTTGTCCTTCGAGCACGTAATCAAACTGCGTCCATCCTCGGTGAACTCAACATCTCGACAGGCCTTTGCGTGCACTTCGATTGAGCGTAACAGCTTATTCTCTTCATTGCTATATTCATACAGATGCACATCTCCAATTATGGTCGCCAGGGCGATAATATCTCGCTCTGGATGAAAGCAGATGTCTGTGATGAAATCCTCTAGTCTAATCTCCGGGGGAGCACTGCGTGGTTTCTTTATAGCTGCAATGATAGCACGGACAGTCTCATCCGTCTCATCGTCCTCATCCAAATGTGAATAATCACCAGATCCACTGGGACCTGAACCACTGGGCCCCGCTCCATCCATTGCGTTTTGCTCCTTGCGCCGTTTGGGAATGCTTGCGCCAGCCGTTGCGGCCTCATCCATCATTGAATCATCGGAGTCAGTGTCCTCAGCATTCGGATCGAAGCTGCCATCGCTGCTGATGCTTTCGTTAGAGCTGATGTTGCCATCATTTCGTTGTGGCTCTGGTGCCCCCATGTCTGCCAAATCGTATTCGTCGTCGTCACTTTCGGATTCGTTGAGTACTTCCTGTTCTATTTCAGCTATTACACCAACTACCATATCGTCATCGATATCATCGAGTTCATCTTCATCTGCTGGAGTCTTGAAATACTCATGCCTGTACATCACATGGATTATTATTTAGTTGAATTCATTATTATTTCTTCGATAAATAACTAAATACTTACGTAAGCATAGTAGGAATCACCTATAATCAAAATTTTCCTGGTTTTATTAGACTGAGCACGCTTTTTTCCGCCAGAACAACCCAAACCCAAGAATAGCAAGAGGAAGCACGGCATACAACAAAACACATGCCTGGCGCGCACAGCTGATGGCATGGCAACAACAACAGTAACAGTAACATGCTAACAACAAGTAACAGTTTATGCCATGTCACACCCTGTATTCACATATCGAACAGATTACAAATAAGCTGACAGTTGCAATCATGGTAAAACGCGATATTAATGCTCATACAATAATTTAATTCTTTAAGCTGCAAGAATTTTAATATTATTTAACTTGGAATGATGAAATATTTCGTACATATTTATTATACTCACACATTTTGACCCCACGTAATCGCTTGCCCTTGCCATACATTTTATCCACAGGGTATTTAAACAAAAAGAAATAGAACACTACAGTGCTGCCAGATAGCCGAGAAAATGTTATTTTCAATTGCCGTCAACTTCTAACAATGGTGTTATGAAAAACCGAACATACAGCTCCTCCTGGTCATCGCACTGCATCATGAAATGCATCTCCAAAAGCCCGCTGCCATCAGTTTTTATTGCCACCTTTGAGGCCACCTGCATGGCTTTGTTTGTCAGCTTTATTTGTTGACTTTTGTATCTGGCTACCGTTGTCGCGCGACAGTTGAACAATATAACCATATCACTTGACTTGGCCACCTCTACGCTGGACTCTGCTTGCATGACACCCAAAGTGGTGATTTTGAAGTGCGGTTTTAACGGTGATATGGTAAACTCAAATTCATCGGCTGCTTTGTCCAGCTCGTGAAAGATGTTGGATAAATCTGGGCCACGCATAAATATGGTGTTTAAACTGGAACTATTTGCATCCAGGTCATAGTCGATTTGCTCCTCCACATTGGTAGTTTTAATGGAGCACTCTGTGCTAACCTGATCGTCGTCGTGAGGCTCTAACAACAGCAACAATGGTGCACCTTCACCCTTATACAATATTTTAATGCTACAATCTGAAAGACCAAACAGGCTCAGGCACTCCGCCAGTACATTGATCTTCACACTGAAGCTCGGTGTGCCGTCGACCTTAAATTCGGCAAAAAATGCTGGAGCTATACACAATGTGGCCTGTATGGATTTACCCTGCTCCACCGTGATGAGTATCCCATCTTCACTGGCATGCAGAGTACCGAACTGTAAGATGAAATACTTGATGATAAATGTATATAATAGAAGTAGACTTTTTTACATCACTAAAACAAATCGCCTTGATGGACGAGTATAAGGCCTTCATGTGCTCCAAGCGACATACCAGCTTATAGTTTTCATATTGTGATTGTGTTAACATTTTACGGTTTTTAATAATGCCTTTCTCGTACAGCACTTTCGAATGCTGCATCAATCCTCATAGATATCAATTTGAAAATACCTAAACTGATCAAGCGTCAAGATCTGTGTCCGTGGCTCGGGATGTAATAGCTGATTCAAACACTGCGCCAATACGTGCTCACACGTGAAGGAAACTTGATTGCTGTTCAGGTTCTGCTCTCGGTTTTCTTTCTCTCCTGCTTCTTTCAATTGCAACACAAAACGTTGGAAGTAGCGGCACTTGCAATAATTAACATAAGGCACAACGCGCACAACTTGCGCCAAGTTTCGCTTGCTAGTCAGTTCCACTATACAGCGATAGCGGTCTGATGTGTAGTAGGTGATGAAGTTCCACTCATCAAGTATATGTAGTGCGCGCTGTAGAAGTCCTTCTCCCAATAAAGCGCTCAACTCTGAAAATAGCTGCGAACGCTCCTCTGAAAATGAAAATAATCGTTATAGCTAGTTTAAGGAAAACGGACAGTATTGAATACCTTTAGTTAAAATTATACCATTATCGCGTTTATACTTGTTAAAAACCTGATGTACCAAGCCTGGTATAAACAGATCGTCCGTTGTTGTTAACACCACATTATCAAGCGGCATTTATATATGTAAATAATTCATCTTGATTCGCAGATATCGATTTATGAATTGCCGCCCAATTTTCGATAAGTGCTCCCTAATTGGTTAGTTAGTCAAAGATTTCGACCTCTTCTATTTGTTAAAACTGGTTTATTCAAATAGAATCCATTTGACTTTGATTATCTAATGTGCTTTTTGCGAAAAAATAAAAATTTAACTATTTTTTTAGTTACTGAATTTCGATATATTTTGATCCCTATTTTGCTTAGATTGCAAAATTCTGGCAACTCTATTCAAGTAAAATAAAAGGATGACTGTTGCCCGCGTTTTTTATTTTATATATGTTTGTTTACATATTCGTATTCAATAAATTTAGTTTCATAAATGCTTAGAATTGTGCACAAGCTAACATAATGTCCAGAAAACCCGCTAATCAGAACAAACAGCTGACAATGTCTGCATTCCTTGGTCTGGAGAACAACAGCCAGAGTCAATCGAGCCAACTCTCGAAGCCCGCAAGAAAAAGTATTTCATATATATTTTCAAATGAATGGAATAATAGGAAACTGTATTTTTCTCTTAGATATTTTAGCAGCAAGGACAGCAAAGGCAAAGTTTTATAATCCCATATATCTCGACTCATCTTCATCCGATGAAGATGATGCACAGACTCAAAGCCAAGTACCATCGCCTACTACAGCGGCAGCTAAGAATAAGGCGCCTGACAAAGATGCCAATGGCAGTGCGCTTATAAAAAGGTACAGCTTTCAAAATGCCAACCAGTCGCCACTAGCTCCACTGCCAACAAATTCTGTGAACAAGCAGCAGTCGCCCACGAAGGCAACCTTGGCTGGGAGTTTGAAATTGAGCTTCGATAACTTTGATGAGGTGCTCAGGCAGGATGCATCCTACCAAGCGACATTATCAAAGCTGAATGGCCATATGAATAAGTTGTCCGAGATGCCACTCAAAACACTCTCGCTGTCGCAATCCCCAAACAAATGCGACGAAATGAATGGAATTGGATCATCGAAAATAAACAGCTCGAGTTCCAGCAACACTCTGGACGACAGCTTTGATAAAATGGTGAAAAAACCCGTTAAAGAGGAGCCCCTATCTGACACGCCCACTCAACTGTTCGTGTTGCCCAGTAAGTCGGCACCAACTCCAACCGAATCGAATACTCCGGATGCCATAGTGGGCAACACAGAGAAACCATCAGTTGAGCTAGCATCGGTCAAGCCCAGACTTAAGATAGTGTTTGATAATACCCTGGCTGACTATTTGCGAGATTTGGGTCAGTACGATATAGGCATGGCTAAGACCGACATTGGAGAACAGAACGAGGCAATGCTAAGGAGCACAATGGGAATGTACAAAAGCAAATACATAGAGTTAATGGAGAAGTACTGCGAGGTGATTGATCAGATACCCGCGGTGCAGTTCAATGAAATCGATGGCTTTGAGGCAAATACTTTTCTCAAGCTGAAAGTCATGCGTCAAAAGTTTAAGGCGCGCACACAACTTCTAGAACGACAAATAGAGCGCAGGCGTCAGGAGCGCAATGTGCAGCCTGAAGAGCCAGACTTTGATGCACTGGAACAAGAGGAGCGCGAGATCCAGGCGGAACAGCATCTCACGCCAACAGAATCGCCTTACAGCCATGCAACTGGTCCGTCAGAGGGACCGAACGAGGAGGACCTAAACGATTTGGTCTTAATGACTACCACAAAACCAACAACAACAACCACATCAACAAAAAAATCTTTGAATACAAACTATACAAATGGTCCACCTGATGATATGGATGAGCTGGTGGCTATGGATGGTCAAATGGCAGAGTCCGACGAGGATGATTACTTAGCTCAGACCATGCGACTCGATGAGGGCGAAATTTTCAGCTCCACACAATGCCCTTCCCCTGTTGCATTAGATGTCCCAGATAAACCTACAACTGTTATTGAGTCTGACGATGATTTTGAGGAGACAATGAAGCAAATACGCGAGGAGCACGAGGCGCTGAAGGGACGTAAATCAGAATTTAATAACTATGCCTATGCTGATTTTGAAGCTATTAAGCAACCGCCAGCAAAGAGTTCACAAATCGACAGCAAGACTCCAACGGTTGTTCTTGATGATGACGGCTTTCCAGAGTACGATGAGGCGCTGTTTGAACAAGCCCATATACTGGCGTCGCAAACCATTGACCTGACTTCCAACGCGATGGTCAAAGCCAAGTCCCAGCCATCGACTAGTACAAGCGGATCTACAAGTGCACCAGTATCAGTGACAGCTCAAAAGATCGAGGCAAATTTCCATTCCAATGTACATAACGATGGCATTACTGGCGAATTCGATGGCCAGCAATATGAGCACTCCACACGTCTGATGCAGGCACTTAGCTTTAGCTTTGGTCTGAAGAGCTTTCGACCCAATCAATTGCAGGTTATAAATGCAGCACTGCTGGGCAATGATTGCTTTGTCCTTATGCCGACGGGTGGCGGCAAATCCTTGTGTTACCAGTTACCCGCGATACTCACAGAGGGCGTTACCATAGTCATAAGTCCACTAAAATCTCTGATCTTTGATCAGGTCAGCAAGCTGTCGTCGCTAGATGTGAGTAGAGTGAGAAGGGCATGCGAACCAATGTATTTAATCAAATTTATATCCATTACAGATCTGCGCTAAGAGTATTTCCGGTGATCAGTCTTTGGATGAGGTGATGACTATATACAGAGACCTAGAAGGTCACCCACCGCTGGTAAAGCTACTATACGTTACACCAGAGAAAATTTCCAGCTCGCCGCGTTTCCAGGATACATTGGACCAACTGAACGCCAATAATTATATCAGTCGTTTTGTCATAGACGAGGCTCACTGCGTGTCCCAATGGGGCCATGATTTTCGGCCCGACTACAAGAAGCTGGGCATTCTGCGTAAGCGCTTTCCCAACGTGCCCACAATGGCGCTGACTGCCACAGCGACGCCTCGCGTGCGCCAGGACATATTGCAGCAGCTGAATCTGACGCATTGCAAATGGTTTTTGTCCAGTTTCAATAGACGCAATTTACGTTATCAGGTGCTACCCAAGAAAGGAGTCTCTACGCTGGACGATATGCGAAATTTTATACAGTCACGACCTGCGACCGCCAGTGGTATTATCTATTGCCTTTCTAGAAAGGAATGCGATGAGGTGGCGAAGAAAATGTGCGCTGTGGGCATACGCGCGTTATCCTATCATGCCGGCCTGACGGACGTAGTTCGAGAGTCCCGCCAAAAAGATTGGATAACAAACAAGGTGCGGGTAATATGCGCCACAATCGCCTTTGGTATGGGCATTGATAAGCCCGATGTGCGCTTTGTCCTGCATTATTCGCTGCCCAAGTCTATCGAGGGCTACTATCAAGAGGCGGGTCGCGCAGGACGCGATGGAGAATTAGCCGACTGTATCCTTTACTATAACTATAGCGACATGCAGCGCCTTAAAAAGATGATGGATGGTAAGTGATAGAGCTTCAATATAAAGATCACATTGTAAAATTTACTACTTTTTCCATTGCAGCTGATCGAGCTCTTCAGTATCACGTAAAGAAGATTCACCTTGAGAATCTGAACCGCATTGTTGGCTATTGCGAGAATATTACCGATTGCCGCCGTGCTCAGCAGTTGGATTACTTTGGTGAGCATTTCACAAGCGAACAGTGCCTGGAGGATCGGCGTACCGCCTGCGATAATTGCCTGAAGAAGCGCACTTATAAACAGATTGATGCCTTGGAGCAATGCCGCAAAGCTGCGTGCGCTGTGCGGGAATTGTGCAGCGGACGGTCACGCTTCACTCTGCTCCATATAGCGGATGTACTGAAAGGATCGATGATCAAGAAGATTGTCGATTTTGGGCACAATAAAACACCGCATCATGGCGCTCTAAAAGACTGGGACAAGACGGATGTACAGCGTTTACTGCGGCATATGGTGCTGCAGGATTATCTAAAAGAGGATCTTATCTTTACAAAAGACATTCCTCAGGCGTATATTTATCTAGGAAATAACATAACATCGCTTATGAGCGGCACACCTAAAATCGAATTCGCCTTGTCGCGCAAGGAGAGTAGCGGTGGCTCTAAGACGGTGGCCAGTGTCTCCGAACCAGCTGCAGCGGGCAGACCCGAAATAAGTAATCTACACGAACGATGTTATGCAGATCTGCTTGATCTGTGCCGCACCATAGCCGCTGCACGTAATGTTACCATGGCGAGTATTATGAATATGCAGGCCCTCAAGGCTATGGCCGAGCAGCTTCCAACTACAGAAAAGGACATGTGCGCCATCCCACATGTAACCAAAGCCAATTTCGACAAATACGGAGCCAAGCTGCTGGAGATAACCAGCGGGTATGCCTCAGAGAAGGAATGCTTGCAGGTCATGTACGATTTAGAAGCCGCTGAAGCTGCTGAAGCTGCAGCCGCTGCAGCGACTCCCCAAACTTCAAGTAGCGCCCGTGCATCGTGGGCGGCTCAAGGTGGCGATGATGATGACTGGGGGCAGGCGGCGGCATCACAGGGAAGTGGAGGATCGGCGGGTGGAATGCGTGGCGGCAAGCGTAAGCGGGCTTGGCGCGGGCGGGCCACAACCACTATCAAGCGCCACAAGGGCACCGCATCACCGCGCAAAAAAGCGACGCCGGTAAGAAGCACTCGAGGTGCCAGTAGCAGCAGTCGAGGAACGGCATCCAGGAGAGGTGCTGGCACCGGTGCGTCCAGTTGGTTGGGTAAGAAAACGGGCACCAGCACCGGCTTTCAATTAATGCCGATACCCGGCTCGCGTTAGCAGAAGAGCGTTACAGAGCAATAAATATGTTTTTGTTTTGTCACTTTGTTAACCAACAACAAGCTTAAGCTATAATAATTTTTAAGTCTCCAAGCGGCAATTGTTATCGAAAAAAAAAAAAAATAATCATACGATGCCAATTTATTTGATGGTCGAACGCAATTTCTCCTCGAAGTCATAAGCACCCATGGACCATATCAAATTGCTGTCCGTCTCCACCTGCACAAATTCCGTGGAATAGGTATTGGAAGTACTGACCATACCACCAAATTCCATTTGTGCATGATCTACAAATGAAAACAGTACATTAAGGGATCTATGGCAATGGGGTACTCATGATACACTTACATAGGTTCCACTTAAGCCCCTGTGTGGTCACATTGTGAGCAGTGCTGCCAACAGGCATTAGGGAGCACCAGCGCTGACTGGTGACCAGGTCGATGGGCACCTGTATAGTATGTTTGCCTGGTCGCAGCAGCCACGTGATAGAATCACCGCTCAGAAGGTATACATTACAATTTTCTTTCTGCATTTTGAACAGTGTGTTCAGGTTGGCCATCACTTGGTCTAGTCGACCAGAGCAATCGTGAAACACTACCACATCCTTGACCTTGCGCTGGACCATGACCGGCTGTAGCACTGTGAAAGCTTTGGTAAAATCCGTAGCATCCTGATCGGGTGTGCTTATTTTCGGTATTCCCTTGAAATATTCAATCGTATCTTCCGTAATTGAATCAAAATCGCCTGTTATCAGATCTGGTGGTTCAATGTCGCTCGGCGCAGGTTCCCCTTTGCTACTTTTTTTACCGTCTGTCTGGGATATGATAAAGTTTTTCAAGTGATTGGATCCTCCATCGACGGCACACCGTAAAGTCGCTGTAAACAGAATATTGGATGTTCTTATTGGAAAAGCTTATGTTTTGATTATTTTCGTTATCACATTTACCGTTCTTCCATAACAGCTTGACCACGTGAGGTGGAACCTGAATTTGCCGATTGAGCACAATGCAAACATGGCCATTGGACCCAAGTTTAAAGTTGTCACTAATAAGATTTCCTGGTGTCCATTTGTACTCTTTCGGCGGTATCGTGTGGTCCATTTGTTGTCGAAATCCAATAGTTGTTTTTGTACAATAGTTGCGTGGGAGTCTACAGATGCTGCCAGCTTGTCTGGAAAAGGAACTGCAGTCTGGCAACGCCAAAGTGGTGCCTGCGCCGCGCAATAATTTGAAAAGGGCATTTTTGATAGCTGCCCCTGCTGCCATCTTACGGCAGCGCGTGCCGTTAATTCGTACGAAACTCATAAAATTTGATTTATTATGCTTGGCACGACTTGGCATTTTACTATTTAATTTAAAAAACGACATTAACAACGACAACAGGCTTTGCGTCAATAAATCAACGCCGTCAACTAACCGATTATAAGCGGCTTGCAACTCTGCAACGCCGCAAACAAAATGGCTCTGATTTTTGCAGACTAAAAAAGATTCATTTTGAATTTTCGCAATCTAAAAATGCCATAAGTTTGAGTAAAATGAAAGAAATAAAACATAAGTTTCAAGGGTCGTGTGTACGAGAGCAACATAGGTATTGCAAAGAAGAATGTACAAATAAAATGGTGTTGAAAGTTCGTGATTGAGATTTGAATACAAAAACTAGTTCTTATAAAACGGCACACACACACGCACGAGCTGCAAACAGCTTCCCAAAAATGGAAGGTATGGATCTGTGGACGTCAATGTTTTCAGCAGATTTCGATGAAGGCGGTGGTGAGGTGGAGGGCCATAATAATGGCGATAACGCGCTTGCAGACGAGTTTTTGGGAGAAGAGGAGGAGGAAGAACAGGAGGCTGAAGAGGATGAGGGCTCGGCCGACGACAGGGGAAGCAAACAAAAAGGACACGAGCCCGATGACGATGCCATTTTTGATTTTGAGCTAGAGCCTATTGTTAGCATTGCGGAACCAGAACTGGAACCGTTGCCCAGACAAACGGCTGTCCCTCTGCAACCCCCTATGCCAACCGGTCCGGCCATCCGACCCCAGCATCGCCAGTCGCTGCCAGCCTCGTTTAGCTCTCAGCCGATGATGGCTCGTGGTGGAGCTGGTGCACCAACACCACGGCCAACGACCTCACAGATCAATGCAACCGATGAAAACGGCGTACCCATCAATTATGAACTCGGAGTTACTTATATATGTCCCGCCTGCGGGGCAGAGTATAGGCAGCAGGACATGTGGAAGCGTCATATGAACCAGATGCATCAGTACAATACTCGACGAGGTCTCAATTTCGTGGCCATTGACAAGTTGTATCACCGTTGCCTGGAGTGTAACAAGCGCATCGCGATGCACAGTAGGGAAAATTTGCTAAAGCACAAGTTCACACATTTGCCATTTAGGTGCACCAAGTGCCACATATGTAAGCGCGAGTACAAATACAGGCAGGACCTGATGGTACATCTTCGAATGGTGCACTGTGATGAAGTGGTAGCCATGATGCGTGGCGGCAAACTGAGTGCTGGACGCAAGACGCGTGTTCGGGAGCCGCGCATCGAGAAGCACCGCGAACATTACGGGCAGGTTCATGACGACGATGGCATTGAGGTCAAAAACGAGGTGCTGGAAACGGAAGGCACAGCGGAGGCAGCTCAGGAGTCCCATCATGATTTCGACGATGAGTACAGTCACAGCTCCAACCAAGCGGCTGTAAAGAAGCGTAGCACTTCTGTGGGAGCCAATGGCAGCGGTGCAGCGGATATTTGCGAGGACTATATACACTATATGTGTCCAGATTGTGGCACCGATTGTGATACGCACGCCCAGTGGAGTCAGCACATTGAATTTGTACACGACTACGTCAGTAGAAGGGGGTTGAACTTTCGCTGCGTGGATATGCAAATGCAGTGCCTCGAGTGCAAGCAGGTGAGACTTGTAATGATTATATCTGATATATCTTTACATTGCTATATCTGTTCTCTATTCAGTTTGTCATCCCGAACACAATTAAGACACTGCGCACACACAAGTTCAGCCACTTGCCACAACCAGAGTGGATGCGTTGCAAGCTGTGCTATAAGGGCTTTACAGAGCATCATGAACTTATAACGCATCTTCTTAAACAGCATAATTTGGAAACCTTAATGCCTGAGAATGAGGAGGAGGAGCAACAGCAGCCATTGGCTATATCCAGTGTGGGTGATGAGTGTGAGGAGAATCCTGGCATTGGCTGCGACGATGAAACTTCATTGCATTGGGACGATGTGCCTCGCCGTGGTGGTCGCATCGGTAGCGATGATATGTACGAGCCGCATATTGATTATCTTTGTC
Source organism: Drosophila navojoa (assembly GCF_001654015.2). Next base: position 595,627 of record NW_022045910.1, read on the forward strand.
CGCAGTGCGGCAGAGAGTTTATAGAGAAGAAACATTGGCGCACCCATGTTGTACAAGTGCACGGCATGAATGACCTGACCAAGTTGAATTTTGAGGTGATCAATGATCGCCAGTTGAAGTGCACCGAATGCGATAAGATCATAACTAATGCCTATGGCATACAGAATGCCCAGCAGCATAGGATAACACATTTGCCCTACAAGGCGTACGCGCGATGCCGCAAATGCCATAAGTCCTACACGGATCGAAAGGGTCTTGTCAAACACTTGGCAACATACCATCGTGTGGGCTACGAGCCGCGCAAAGTGGTTGGATCAGGATCAGGTGTTGCACCATTGACGCCAAACAAATCGCACACGCCGCGCAAACAAATCGTCACCGTGGCCAATGAGACGTATGAGATTATATATTTGGATGAGGAGCAATCGCCACCTAGTAACAATAATATAAATGATGAGAATGATTTCGGTGAACAAATGCAAGCGGACGACGATGATTACGCCCTAGGCAGTACCAGCGGTTTATTGGGACGCCAGCCGCAAGCACCTACTGCTGTCGCTCCTGCACCAATTCCTAATCCGAATCGCTACAAATGCGTAGACTGTGGCTCGCTGTTTGCCACACAGGTGGCATTAAAGACGCACATCAGCGAGGAACATGATTTTATGGACACGCAATACAGTGCCAAAAAGTTTGACAATGCGGAACCCACGGAGGAGGCTGCTACAGCGCCTGTTGCCGTTTCAACCACTGCAGCTAGTTTGCCCTTAAAAAACCCCGCAGGAGCTTCCACTATAGAGCAGAATTATATTTTCCTGTGCCCGTCGTGTGGCAAGGCCTACAAGACACAGTTCGAGTGGCGTCGCCACATTAACGAGGAGCACAACTTCGATAAACGGCAGTATTTGAATATGCGCCAGCTGGACAAATATCGGTATCAGTGCACCCTTTGCAAGGACATTGTGTGTAATTCCAAGCTAAAGGGCTTGCAGGATCATCATTTTCGTCATTTGCCTTATCGACTATATCTGAAGTGCCTGGTATGTGGCACCTGCTACAATCATAAGCCCAACATCGCAGCGCATCTCCGCACGCGGCACAACATCTATGAACGGGAGCCCTCATCTTGGCGTGACCAGCACCAGAAGTCCCAGAATGGCCACGAGCAGCACAAGCATAAGGATAAGGATAGGGATACGCAAACCACAGCTGCCACCGGCACAGCTTCTGCCTCACCTACTCCCAGTAGTAGCCGCACGCTCAAGCCACAGCCGGGAGTGTTGCCGACGAGACCCGCTGGACTTAACACATTGGAGGATAGTATATCGTATCACAATGCTGTTGATCTGGACTTCATCACCTATTTTTGTCCCAAGTGCAATAAGAACTTTGACTCGCACGCCTTTTGGCGCAAGCACATCGTTGAGGAACACAACTACAATAGTCGGATAGGTTTAAACTTTCGCCAAATTGACGTCCATCATTATCTGTGCCTGGAGTGCTATAAGCGTGTGACAGTGACGCACACTAAGGGCGCCATTGGGCAGCTACAGTCGCACAAGTTCCGACATCTGCCTTATCGCTCCTTCAAGTGCTTGACCTGCTCAGGGGAGTTTGTTCGCAAGCAAATGTTCTTTAAGCACCTGAACCGCGATACAAATCGTTGCGACAACAAGCCACTGACCGGCCAGGAGAATGATGAAGACACCACTGATCAGCCGGACAGGCCACCTACCATGCTCGCAAAAGAGACACTCGATGTCGCGACATATCGCTTGATGTGTCCTCAATGCGGTGATGGGTTTACCACCAGCAGCAAAGCTCTGTGGCGAGAGCACATTAACATCCATCATGGTCTAGGCAAGCGGGAGATGCTGCATATGCGCAAGTTGGGAGACGAATCGTATCTCTGCACGGAGTGTGAGGAGCACCTGCCAACAAAACAGCTGCGAGTGCTGCAAGAGCATCGCTTCCAGCATTTGCCCTATGCCGCATACATACGCTGCCAGCTATGCGAACAGCAGTCGCCGGATGGCGAGAGTCATGGTGTGGTGGCTGCCGGATTGCACAGTATGCGTGAACTGCAACAGCACATACGCGACGTTCATCCGGATGTGGTGGAGCAAGACGAGCAAATGCAAACGCAGTTGGAAGATGAGGATGATAGTCAGCAGCCGGCTGTTGGCGGAGAAGCAACTGACAGTGGACTCTATATGCCGCTGCCGCCGCATTTGCTAGACGATGATGCAGAGGATATGGAGTTTGAAGAACAGTATCTGCTAGGTTAAACAGAAACACTGGCCAAATCTTGCCAGCCCAGTGAACAACAGAATCTGCAAGTCTGCCAATAGGAGACCCCATTTACAATTTTAAATATCTATATCTAACTGAACATAAGTACTTATAGATAGTTTATGGTTATACGACTCACATAAGAATTGAAATTTCCTTAAGAATTCTCATTTAATTACTTAAGTAGATCATAAATAACACTGCAACTATTTATTATTTATCACCATACCCTAATCTCCCAGCCGAGAACCACATACATTACATTACAAGCTAACCGTGAAATTACTATGAGATTTCTGAATTAGCTACTGATACATCAATAAATGATATATTGACAATGTACAATCTATACTTTGTCCTAGTTTATAGTTATTTGTTCGATGAAAATTAACTAGTGTCTCACTTTACAATGATTGGTCTCTACTTGGATTAGTTCTAGAAACTTAAACCAGAAAATGAATAAGCAACTTAATATTTTATATTAAAGTATATCCCTAGAAAAATTGATTCTTTTTATTCCAAAACGAATTCAAATCTTATGTAATTGACTATTTACCCCAAATTGGGAGTACAAATTCTGTTTTTCTCTTTTTAGTGATTTTTAGCAGCTTTAAACTTGTACCCGCATTCTTTTATTTTTAACTTAAGCTTTTCGTTAATATACTGAAAATAAATAAGACAATTGAATATGACAACAAAATCTTGGTTTTTCTCTATTGAATCAATACTGGCTCAAAACTGCATAAAATCATTAGATCACCTGGATGAAATATGTTCGTGCTCTGTAATGTTTCGTTATCCGTGTACCTTTCAACATTCTCTTAACGATTGAAAGTGAGATGATGGCTACAAATATTCTGATAAGATTATAAATCGAAAATTATTATCAATGAAAGTAAGTTCAGTGCGTACTACTTCAATGACGTTCAATCAGCCAATCGGGCGAGGGGCTTAAGTACTCGAATTATTTAAAGAACATTAATTGACACGAGTTATTATTAATTAGTAATAGTATTTTCGTTTATTATTAATTTCGACTAAAAACCCATATAACATTCCCACAAAAGTTTTCTTGAATTGTTACTCTGTAGTGATCAACGATGTATGTATGTATTCTGTGTTTGATTGTTTTATGTGGTTTGGCAAACACGAGTTAACAAAAAAAAAAAAAAAAAAAAAAAAAAAAAAACAAACAGGGTAGAGAAGGAATTTGAAAAGTAATACGTAAAACATGTATATACATTTAAATGTCAGGCATATCGGGCAGATGCCACTGCAATGTTATTGTGATTCAATTGTTATGTTATTGTGATTCAATTTAGTACGATAATAATACGATATGTACGTTGTTTAATAGAATCCTAAATCTAAAATTTATTTCATTTTTGTGTTTCGTTTAATGTTATGTAATACAATAAATAATAATGAATACTTTTAGAAAGCATAAACAAATTGCACGCATGTAATAATTGCAACTATTTAAATAATGTTTAAATAATATAATAAAATACAAATTAGAACAAAAATTGTTTTCTTATTCAATATAAAACAAAACTTTTGCTGTTTTTCATTTTTGTTTGTTTCTTTTGCCAAATACTTTTCGTTTGCGCATGGAATGAACGTTATCTAATTTACTGTTGCTTAAACAGTTTCTCTTTGTGGTTTTCCCCCATTATCATTTCGAAGCCTACAATTTGTCAGTTCCTTTCTCTTTTGTGCACGACTTTCTCACTATTCGACTTTGCATTAGAATTGATACACAACTTATGCATTGAGTGTGTGTGTGTTTAGTAACAATTGGTTGCTCTTTGTTGTAGAAGTAATAGTAAATGGTTCTGTTTTTATAATTGTTATCTGTTTGCAGCCTCACAGAGTGGGCATATTCCTTCTGCTGCTGCTGGCGCCTCCTCCAGAAGCTAACCCGTCCTGTTGCGCCTTTTGTTTGGCGCGACGCGCCTTTTGACGCGTATGTTCGATTTGAAAGTCTTCCACACGCAAGTTGAGCCGCATCATATTGTTGATGATGAACTCCTCCTCCATGATATGCTCGGGCGGGGAGCGTAGCACCTCTAGCGTTTCGCACAGACCAGTGCACGTTTTGCGCACCTTGTGTCTGCTGAGTGAGGCACCAATGATAACCAAGGCCACCTTGAACATTACACGAATGCCCTCGGCGAGAAAGCAATCCCAGACACGCAACAGCGTCTCCCAGGGCAGAGTGCGTGTCATGGCGCACAGGAACCAGTCCGTCATATAGAGCAGCGGCTCCACTTTGTGCTTCTGCAGGTGACGATAGACGGGTGGGCAGGTTTTCTTAAGCAGTCCCTCCAGGATGCCTGCATCATTTTGTATCACCTCGAGACCAGGTATAAAATAGTCCTGCAAGTAACTATAAAGAGGCATGAGTTTTTACATAGCTAAAAATTATGAGTGGCAAGACTTACACATCACATACGCTTACGAATACCCAGAAGGCATCCTCTGCAGGCAAATGCATCAATAGAAATGCAGCTATTGGCGCTTGCGCTTGACAGAAGCCAACCTTGGGATTATATATCGAATAGGCTTTGAGCACATTGAACAGCTCGATTTGGCCCACCTTCTCCTCGTCGAGAAACATTTCGTGAAATGGGAACTGACGATGTTTATCTTTTCTAATTTCCTCAATGGTCGATGGGTTGCCAGGCTTCTTCAGCAACTCCTCATAGACATCGGGATTCTTTTTCTTAAGCAAATAAGCGCCGGATAGATAAAACCAAGCTTTGGGGCGCACCGATTTGGGTATGCCTTTACGGCATCTGTCACGTATCTGTGATGTGGAGTGGAGCAATATGTAATTATTTTAATTGATTCACTTATGTATCGCTTACTAACCTTTTTGTAGTTCTTGGACATATAAATGGACCAGTTGTCAATCATGTAGAGCCATTTCTTTTCACGCGCTATGATTTGTGCCTTGGACAAAGGCTCTTTGGGTTTGTCGCTGCGCTGAAAGCCGCCATAGAAACCATTGCGATCGGGGCAACTGGATACGGTGGAGCACAGCGAGATGGTATCCAAAGCTCGCGGTGGCGTTGCCATCTGTGTCAGTTGTGCTGCGCAGAACGATTGCAAACTAAATCCATAAATTATTACAACACTAGCATACGCCCACAATAAAGCAATTTAACCTGAGTGCCCAATAAGTAGATGCCCTATACTTTGTACTGTTCAAAAATGAGAGAAAATTAATTTCAAAATAAATTTTTTATATTTGGTCTGATTCACAATTAAACAAGAATGGACGGCAGTGAGATATTCCTTGCATTCGACTAATTTTTGACGTTAATGGTTATATAGTCTAGATTTCGAGATGAATTTTAAAATAATTTTTCCTGACTTTATATGTGTGTTAGTCGATCAAACTTTCTTGAATGGGAACAGGGTATATTAAGAAAGAAAAACAGCTTAAGATATTTGTAAGGGTAAGTGTAGGTGGATTGCGAGAGAGGTCTGCGCTATTCAGATAAGAGAGACAGAGAGAGCGTAGAGCGCACCCAACTACAAAAAGCCAAGACAATTTGCATTAATAATCTGATGTTTGTATTTGTAAAAATGAAAACTGCGCAATTAAGCGCGATCAACGTAATTTTCGACAGTTTCTCAATCATTCTCTCAATTTATTTTTCGTTTAGCACATATTAGTCACATAAATACATATAGGTATATGTTAAAATTTCGTATGTGTATATGTACATGTCTTTAGCTAACTATAGATATGATTTTTATTGTTTATTTATAACGTTATCAGCGGTTCACTTAGATAATAAAACCTTGAAGACTTAAGTTCTTATTTGATTTTCCTTTTATCTGTATGCGCACCTTGGTCTCTTTAGCAGAAGGACCTCATCCAAGCTGCCGTTTCACTTGTTTTTATGCGTTCGAAATAACGGAACCATTGTAGCTATTTGAAAAAATTGCTTAAAAGGCAGGCAAAAGGGACAGTTGCAGAACAGCCGGCACAACTGTTTTCAAGTTATATACACATGAATGTAGGTATGTATGTACATATGTATATGAGCCAGCACGTGAAATACAAAATCAAAGTATTTACGAAGGAGCACGGCATTTATAATGTTTACTCAATTAGTCAGCAACGGGCGTAAAAAGGGAATAGTAAGCCATAATGTAAACCGTAAACAAAGAACTCAACTGATGAGCGATATTTGAATAAACTATTACCGCAAATTTATATTACAATATTTATAATACAGTGATGTCTCCGAAAGTGGTCCTACTCTGAAATACGAATATTCATTTAAATTTTTGTTTAAATAAATATCAAGTTTATTAAATGAAAATGAAAATGAAATGAAGTTACACAAATGAAGAGGGAAGTGTAATAATCTGGCAATGCGACCTCTTATAAAAGTGATCTTCCAATTGGACACCGGAAGATGCAACTCAAATGCCAACTGAAAGCATTGTCAGTTCGAGTGGCTAATGACAGGCGACTAACTAATTGAGGCAACTGTGTATGTAGTTGACTTTAATAACCTACTGAATGCTTAATTGCAAAACAAAAAGCGAGTGAGCAACTAGCAAGTGAGCAAATAAGAGTGTAAATGCAGCGCAGCTGCAGGGCAAAAAGAAAGTTGCTGTGACACAATTCCGATGGGAAGTGTGGCGGACGAATCGGATTTGCTACAATTCTTATCAGCAATACATACTTCGAAAATAGGTATCTAGTTAGCCCAAGTTAATTGCGAAGGTTTTATTGAGTAATATAATACACACAATCACATACACAAACAGACACGCACAAACACATACACATGAACATCGCTCAGGCGGTCTGCGGCCCACCCACCATCAGTGCTAGCATTGCTCTTGGCTGCCATTTTGCCTGAGCGCTCCAAAAGCAAGTGTCACTGTATGATACTATGGCGGCTGTGGTTGCCTGTGTGTGTACAATACTAAGCAATTGTTATTATTAACGTGACGCTCTCGCCCGCTTGTTCCCGTCATACACACTCACGTACATTTTTTGCTTACCTTTCGAGTAGCTTGTTCTGGCTGGTTGCTGTTGTTGTTGCTTATTACTACCGAACTGCTTCCGTGGAATGCGCAATAGTTGTTTTCACGTTTAACTTTCTATGCTTTCTTGTGTTATTCGTTTTGTTTCACATTTATGCACACACTTTGCGCCCGCACAAATGTGTTGCATTTATTGTGTGAGTGGAACCACTATTTTCCAATTGGAATTTGTTTATTTCTTATACAAACTGGGAAGGGTGAGGTAGCCATCGGAATGACACTTGTTTTCGTTTCCCATTTGCTTGTTTACGCGTTAATGCACGTTTACAATTTGTTCAAACGTACTGTTTGCTTTGGCACAAAAATTGTTATTATTTTAACGTGTTTGAAGCGAAAATTGCACAAGAAATTTAATTTTTTTTGGGAGCTACGTGTGTTGCGCTATGTGAACAGCCGAGCACTTAGCGATGGCATATCGTTGGTCTTTGTACGACAACAGTGTTGGATAGGTTTCGATAGGCAGGGCGCAGGCACTAACCAGAGAACACATAGACCGGACACGTAGTGCAAAGCGTTTTGCACACTTATTTTCA